>JARQOC010000004.1:317085749-317114358 GCA_033576535.1 Allobates femoralis
ATGTCGGCATAGCTTTTTAGCCAGTGGTTGCGAAAAAACAACATAGATGATGTGAAGACTAGGCAAGGCGTACTAAGGCTAAGGAATCTAAAAGAAGTAAGAAAAGCCAAAGATAAGGACCATTATCACTCCAGGCAGAAATAAGTAATGTAATTTTTCAATGTCCTACTAATGCGCACATGTTGGTGTAATGTGAGAATAACCTCGTCAAGTAATTTTCTTACTAATGATTGAAGTTCCTTATATGTTACATAAATCATGAAAAGATATAATATTATCTAGACTGAATGGCATAATTAACTGTAACTTCCAGGATATTTAGGAGGTTAATTAGGTAATATTCCCATCATAGCAGAACAGAGTTATTAATTGCTGTACTCTAATGCCATTGTTCCTTAGTTACAGTAATAGAACAGACAAATCAAGTTACAATAAGAACATATGTAATTAAACATCACCTGTAATTGCAATTAATGCCTAATTATCAATTGTAAGTGAACTACAAAACTAGATAAATTAAAACACATTAAAAACATACTCATAAATCCCAAATGAGGTGTTCCACTCCCACTACCCAAAATAAATGATACTTCTAAAACCTTATATATAGCATATATATGTAATGCTTTCAAATTATATTCTTTGGCTCAAGAGCTCTATATATGTCATAGCCATGATTAGATCATTCTCACAGTGTTTCTTCTGATTGACTAGGTAATGTTTTCCCATGAGACTTACATAACACATTTCATGTAAGGTCTCTCTGCCACCCTGACCCATCATAATGCAGAAGGAGTAAATCAAAGGGAACCTGTCATTTGAGTCATGCTGCCAGAATCATAGCCAGCATTAATCAGATTTTGTCTGCATTATTGAAGACATGTACCGTATATACTCGTGTATAAGCCGAGTTTTTCAGCCCAAAAATTGGGCTGAAAAGTCCCCCCCTCGGCTTATACACGGGTCTATACGGTAATGCTGTGGGGGGGGGCTGTGACCGGGAACTGGAGGAGGCATGAGGGGGCCGCGGTGACCGCAGGCGGTCACGTGGGGCCGCCTCATTAGTGCACTGAATATGCACGGCATCCCCCCGTCCATCAACGGCGGGGGGATGCCGTGCATATTGCACTGCACAGCCCCCCTCCTTAATATGCGTCCCGCAGTATTAATAAACAGCCCCCCCCCCTCCTTATCATGGCCCCCCAGGCTGCGGCAGCTGTCAAAATAACAAACAGCTTATACATCACCTTCCGACGCAGCTGTGCGCTCCTCCGGTCCTCAGCATCTCCGCTCGCCGGCTTCTTCTTTCTTCTTGTGCCGGTGTCATGTGACCGGGCGCAGGAGATGACGTCATTTCCTGCGCGCGGTCACAGAAGTCGGCACAACAAGAAGAAGCAGCCGGCGAGCGGAGATGCTGAGGACCGGAGGAGCGCACAGCTGCGTCGGAAGGTGATGTATAAGCTGTTTGTTATTTTGACAGCTGCCGCAGCCTGGGGGGCCATGATAAGGAGGGGGGGGGCTGTTTATTAATACTGCGGGACGCATATTAAGGAGGGGGGGGGCTGTTTATTAATACTGGGGCTGTATATACCTCTGGGGCTGCTGGATAGTACCACTGGGGCTGTATACTACCACTGGGGCTGTATACTACCACTGGGGCTGCATATACCTCTGGGGCTGATGTATACTACCACTGGGGCTGTATACTACCACTGGGGCTGTATATACATCTGGGGCTGATGTATACTACCACTGGGGCTGTATACTACCACTGGGGCTGTATATACATCTGGGGCTGATGTATACTACCACTGGGGCTGCTTGGGCTCCTGTATACTACCACTGGGGCTGCATATACCTCTGGGGCTGATGTATACTACCACTGGGGCTGTATACTACCTCTGGGGCTGTATATACATCTGGGGCTGATGTATACTACCACTGGGGCTGCTTGGGCTCCTGTATACTACCACTAGGGCTCCTGTATACTACCACTGGGGCTGCTGGGGCTGCTATATACTGGGGCTGCTGGGGATGCTATATACTACCACTGGGGCTGCTGGGGATGCTATATACTACCACTGGGGCTGCTGGGGATGCTATATACTACCACTGGGGATGCTATATAGTACCACTGGGGATGCTATATACTACCACTGGGGATGCTATGTAGTACCACTGGGGCTGCTGGGGATGCTATATACTACCACTGGGGCTGCTGTATACTACCACTGGGGCTGCTGTATACTACCACTGGGGCTGCTGGGGCTGCTATATACTGGGGCTGCTGGGGATGCTATATACTACCACTGGGGCTGCTGGGGATGCTATATACTACCACTGGGGCTGCTGGGGATGCTATATACTACCACTGGGGCTGCTGTATACTACCACTGGGGCTGCTGTATACTACCACTGGGGCTGCTGGGGCTGCCATATACTACCACTGGGGCTGCTGTATACTACCACTGGGGCTGCTGTATACTACCACTGGGGCTGCTGGGGCTGCTATATACTGGGGCTGCTGGGGATGCTATATACTACCACTGGGGATGCTATATAGTACCACTGGGGATGCTATATACTACCACTGGGGATGCTATGTAGTACCACTGGGGCTGCTGGGGATGCTATATACTACCACTGGGGCTGCTGTATACTACCACTGGGGCTGCTGTATACTACCACTGGGGCTGCTGGGGCTGCTATATACTGGGGCTGCTGGGGATGCTATATACTACCACTGGGGCTGCTGGGGATGCTATATACTACCACTGGGGCTGCTGGGGATGCTATATACTACCACTGGGGATGCTATATAGTACCACTGGGGATGCTATATACTACCACTGGGGATGCTATATAGTACCACTGGGGCTGCTGGGGATGCTATATACTACCACTGGGGCTGCTGTATACTACCACTGGGGCTGCTGTATACTACCACTGGGGAGGCCTGTATACCACACTGCTGGGGGCTGTATACCTGTGCTGGGGTCCACCCTCGGCTTATACACGAGTCAATAGGTTTTTCCAGATTTTTGGGGCAAAAGTAGGGGGGTCGGCTTATACACGGGTCGGCTTATACACGAGTATATACGGTATATTATATTCTGAAATGCTGCAGTATTTCAGAGAAAGCTAAATAATATTATTATTTAATTATAGTATTTTTTCATTGTGTAACTTTTGTTAAAATGCATAGTAACAGAGGTGCACACTACAACTATTTATTCAGTAAAATATATACTATGAAAATCTGGCCAGGGACCATGTGTCTTGGAGGACTAGTCCAAAGCAGGTCAGACTCGGCTTCTCTGTGCACTGTATCTCTAGGCTGACGGGTGTCTGCCTGTGTGTGTGCTCTTTTACATATATTTGATTGTCTAATCAGAAAACTGCTAAGGCCGGCTTCAGACTGCGTGTCTGATCCGATCCGTAGCTGTCCGCTTGAAGCAGACAGCCGCGGACCGGATCAGCACACAGGACTGGGGGCTATTATGCCCTCCGATCCTGTGTGCAGCCGCACGCAGTTCCTGCTGCTAATAGGTGAGGACCACGGGTGCCGCGGTCCTGACCGGTCAGCTGGTTCAGCTGCGTGCGGCTGCACACAGGATCGGAGGGCATAATAGCCCCCGGTCCTGTGTGCTGATCCGGTCCGCGGCTGTCTGCTTCAAGCGGACAGCTACGGATCGGATCAGACACGCAGTCTGAAGCCGGCCTTAGATGTTTCAGGAAATAAAAATTCTTCAAAAATACTTCAGAAACTCTTCAAACTCAAGAAATAAAAACAAAATATACCAACAAAATATTCCCAAAGACAGAGAGTTTCCTGAATTGATTTTTGATTGAAAAACATTGTTTTTGAATGCATCAAAAACTACCATGCTCACATGCCATAAGTATGGTTAATTTGCAGGTTAATAACATTCTGAAGCTGCCCAGTTGCCTCACTGAAATATCGGCTTTAGGGAGAAAATTAACTTTATTCTTTGCAGTAGCCTCAGGCTTTCAGTCATAAAGCCATGGATGGAGCAGTTCCAGTCACTGCATGGTATAAATTTAGCAGCAGCTATAACCATGATACAGAATTGACTGACAGCCGGCTCAGCATTGCATCTATAGAGAACTGGCTGTCAGTCAGTGCTGAGGCCTTCACTCGCTGTGTGCTGAGCAACACCTAAAACTACATCAGCAGTGGTGAGCCCTACTTTCTTGTTCTTCTATGAACTCTCGTGTTTGCCTTAAGGTGCTCCACTTGCTAACCAGAATTGAAAATCACTTACGTATATGCCATAATCCATTAACTATTTGATAATAGGATGAAAAAGTGATTGCTGGTTATATTGTCCATGAAACATTGGAGGGCCATTAGATAGATATTGCAGTGGTGAGCCCTACTTTTCCTTTTCCTATAAAACTACTACAGCTGTACTCTATGACTGACAGCCAAAGGCCACCAGTAGGAATAAATATAATTTCACCCCAGCCGCTGTGCTTTCACGTTGGTGGCTGTGTAGCTTTAGATCTCTATTAACCTGCAGATTAGCTTGATGTCTTCTGATTAAAAGCATTGATATACAATATCAGCTCTCTTTTAATCTGAATTTTTAGATTTTAAATCTGATTTATGACCAGATTTCACAACACAAACTGCAATATTAATAAATTCATATTTTACACCAGATGATGCCGTGTTCTTACTTTAAACATCATGTCAGACTGGCTGTACCTATTATCTAGGTGTTTGAGTACAGCTTCTTAAACTTTTCCATGATATAATTAGACATTGAAACTTTCAGAACGGATTACATAGCCATTCTGACATGAATTCTCAAGGTAAGTAAGCCAGTCTTCTCAGGTTTAAGACATCTAATTAATAATAAAGTTTGTTTTGTGAAATCTGGTGACAGAGCCACTTAAGGTTGATAGAATTAGGCTGTAAACAATTTGGAAAAGTAAGAAAGTAAAGTGGCTAATTCCTTGGCCATATTATTAAGAATGTTAATAGATGGAAGATGACCAAATAAATGTCCAGTACTGTGAAAGACTGTACCCATTCTGAATGATGCCTCCAGAAGTAAATACACATTTGATTAAGAGGCTTAATGGCTTAGAAGAGGATAATTTAGAGATGTAACCTGTATTTGGAATATGAGCACAGAGCATTTGGTTGAGTCAAAAAATATTAAATTAACTTTTCATCAAACCGACACCCCCAGCATTTAGATGTCTACAAAGCAGTGCCCTTGTTTGTGAAGAAGTGAGAAGTGAGCTGTACATCAAACAATGTTCTGTATTTCAAGAGGACAAATTCTTGCTTCATCAATTCTGTAAAAGCTGATCATTAATTAAGAAAAAGACTGGAAAGTCAAGGCAACATTATCAAGATACCAAATCTTTGTGATTGATGTTATAAAGTAATTGCTTAATGATATGTATTGTTCATGGTATAATTTTTGATCTGTGTGTAATCATTGATGGAAGATTAGAAGGAAAAGATTTTAGGTTTTTGTAAAATACCCGTCAAGCGGAGATTTAGGGAAGATTTATTAAGCTATTTGTGCCAGTTTTCTTGCTGTAAAAAGTCACAAATGTTGGTGAATACTTGCTTGGCTACTTTTTCAAATCTATTATCACAACTGTTTACCCACTGAATACAATATTAAGTGAAATAGCATCAAAAAGACATAATGAATTCCAACCCAATCCGAGAAGCAGATAAAGGTAGTGATGGGCGAATCCTAAATTACTCGGAATCGCTTGACTCTAGCGAGTCCGAGCACAGGACTCGCTACTCGTTGCGAGTCTAGCGAGTCCAATGTTAATGAATGGGGAAGCGAGTAATAGCGAGTAGTGTGAGATTTACAAATCACAGATGTGTCTCGGAAGCTTCAGCCTGAAGCAATCCTAGTTTTGTCATTTATTTGCATTGGACTCGTTTACTTTGTAAGTAATCGCTGGGAAACTCGCACAGATAAGAGAAGAGTCCTGTCTGCTCTGTGCAGCTCCAGGGTCCTAGAGCCCGCCTGCTGCCTGATGTAGCAGTGCTGAGATTGTTCTCAGTCTGCTCATTCCCTGTGTACAGACATGAATGTCTGTGCACAGAGATGATGTAGCAGTGCTGAGATTGTTCTCAGTCTGCTCATTCCCTGTGCATAGACATCTATATCTATACACAGGGGATGTAGCAGAGAGGACATCGCGTTTTGGACTGCGTCGGACGGAAGAGGATTTTTTTAATTAAAGATGGAGTCCCTAATGGCTTTTTTTTTAATTTCTAATAAAAAAATTTCTCTGTGTTGTGTTTTTTTTAAAACAATTTAATAGAAATTCATGGCGGTCATGTCTAATATTGGCGTGACCGCCATAAATTTCGGGCTTAGGGCCAGCTGATAATACAAAGCTGGCCCTAACCTCTATTACCCAGCGTGCCACCGCCACCAGGGCCGCTGGAAGAGCGGGGTTCAGCGCCAGAGGATGGCGCTTCAATGAACGCGCCATCTTCTGGGGCGGCTGCGGGCTGCAATTTGCAGCGGGGGGTGCCCAGAAAGCTTGGGCATCCCTGCGCTGCGGATTCCAGCCCCCAGCTGCTTAGCTGTACCTGGCTAGACATAGAAATTGCGCGGAGCCCCACGCATTTTTTTGACTCCGACTCCGAGACGACTCCGACTCCGAGACGACTCCGACTCCGACTCCGAGATGACTCCGACTCCGAGACGACTCCGACTCCGAGACGACTCCGACTCAGACTCTGAGACGACTCTGACTCCGACTCCGAGACGACTCCGACTCTGAGACTCCGACTCTGAGGAGACTCCGACTCCGAGACTCTGACTCTGAGCCTCTGACTCTGAAATTCATTAAATAATAAAAAATGCGTGGGGCTCCGCGCAATTTCTATGTCTAGCCAGGTATAGCTAAGCAGCTGGGGGCTGGAATCCGCAGCACAGGGATGCCCAAGCTTTCTGGGCACCCCCCGCTGCAAATTGCAGCCCGCAGCCGCCCCAGAAGATGGCGCGTTCATTGAAGCGCCATCCTCTGGCGCTGAACCCCGCTCTTCCAGCGGCCCTGGTGGCGGTGGCACGCTGGGTAATAAAGGGGTTAATACCAGCTTTGTTATACAAGCTGGTATTAAGCCCGAGATTCTTAATGTCAGGCCACGTTTGACCCAGCCACTAAGAATCTCCAATAAAGGGTTAAAAAAACACAACACAGAGAAAATTTTTTATTTGAAATAAAAAAAAAAGCCATTAGGGACTCCATCTTTAATGAAAAAAATCCTCTTCCGTCCGACGCAGTCCAAAACGCGATGTCCTCTCTGCTACATCCCCTGTGCATAAATATAGATGTCTATGCACAGGGAATGAGCAGACTGAGAACAATCTCAGCACTGCTACATCAGGCAGCAGGCGGGCTCTAGGACCCTGGAGCTGCACAGAGAAGACAGCTGGACTCGGCTCGCAATGTAACAGCAGTTACTTTGCGAGTTTCCCTGCTATCACTGGCACAGTAGCCAGTGATTACAGCGTTTCTGACAAAACTAGGATTGATATTGATTTGCATTGGACTCGTGCGAGTAATCACTGGGAAACTCGCAGAGTACCGAGTCCTGCGAGTCCCTTACTACTCGCCGAGTAACGAGTCCTAGCGAGTAGATTCGCCCATCCCTAGATAAAGGTATAAATAATGCATAAATAATAATAATAATAATCATTTTATTTATTTAGCGCCAACATATTACGCAGCACTTTACAATTCGGAGGGCACATGTACAGACAATATGAGACAATAAAGCGTAACAAAAATTCAAAAAACCATGAGGAGTGAGGTCCCTGCTCGCAAGCTTACAATCTAGAGGAAATAGGGGAGGCACAAAAGGTAACAGTAACAAATGATGTCATACATGGTCCAGCCATCGATATAATAATAAGGGGATTCACGTAACGATGCATGAATCGGTCATCAGTCAGGATCTGTACAAGTATGGATAAAGTGCTATATTATGCATGGGGGACAGACAGCGTGCAGGTGCAGACAGATGACACAAGAGGCCAGATTTAGAAAAGGGAAGATAGGAATAGTTAGACAAGTGTGGTGAGGTGATAGGCCAATCTAAAGAGATGTGTTTTTAAGGAACAATTAAAACTATTGGTATTGGGAATTAATTGAATTGTTTTCAGTAACCTGCTCTAAAAAATTGGCGCAGCTCATGAGAAGTCCTGAAGACAGGAGTGGGAGGTTCGGCTTGTAGATGATGTCAGTGTTACGTCATTTTCGGAATGTAGGGCACATGTAGGGCGGTAGACAGAGATGAGGAAGGAGATATAGGGCGGTGCAGAACTGTGGAGGGCTTTGTGGGTGAGAGTGATAATTTTATATTGTACTCTATAGTGGATTGGCAACCAGTGCAATGACTGCCCCAGGATAGAGGCATCGGTGAAGCGGTTGTAGAGGAATATGATCCTGGCTGCTGCGTTGAGGATGGATTGGAGAGGAGAGAGTTTAGTAAGAGGGAGACCGATTAATAGAGAATTGCAGTAATCCAGGCGAAAATGAATAAGGGCAACGGTTAGAGTTTTTGCAGCATCAACAGTAAGAAAAGGTCGAATTCTAGAGATGTTTTTGAGGTGTAGATGACATGAGCGAGTGAGAGACCGGATGTGGGGAGTATAGGAGAGATCAGGGTCAAATATAATCCCAAGACAGCGGGCATACTGCTGAGGAGTAATGGTAGAACCACATACAGAAATCACAATATTAGGTTTCGGAAGTTTAAGAGAGGGAGGAAACACGAGAAGTTCAGTTTTTGACAGATTCAATTTAAGGTAGAGAGAAGGATCAAAAGGGAATAGTGACCATTAGGGATGAGCGAGTATGCTTGTCACTACTCGGTACTCGCACGAACATCTCGGTACTCGGGGTACTCAGCGAGTACCGAGTAATCTCGCGATACTCTTGCTATGCTTGGGGTCCACTTCCCTGCATGTTGGCGCTCTTTACAGAGCCAGCCCACATGCAGGGATTCGCTAACAGCCACTGTAAAGCCACAGCCCTGTTGGTTGTGGCTTTACAGTGATTGGCTGGCCGCACAGCGTGATCAAGTCTTTATAAGACCTGACTGCGCTGTGCTTGTCAACTCTGCTCCACAGACAGTCAGTGTAGGGAGAGGTGCTGCTGATTGAGGGACAGATTTGTGGCCTTTCAGCTAGTGTAGGCGCAGGGCTGCCAATCTAATTACAACAACAGTCCTTCTGAGGACTAATAGAGCTGTATACAGGCAGGCAGGGAGGCAGGGTATATAGCAAACTTCGTTGTGCCAGTTTACCAGCCTGCATCACATCTTGGGCTGGTGGACAGGCTGGAAATCTCATACATCCCAAAACAGTGCTTTTAGGAATTAATGTAGCTCTCTATAAGCAGGAGTGGGTTGTAGCGGAAATTAGGATACGCTAAAACACTCGGTACTTTCGTCAGCGTTTGTGTCTGACTGATACACCTGCTGGGATTTAATCTCTAATCTCAGTGTCCAGCTAAAAACCAACTCTTGTCTGCATTCATTTAGCATTTTTGTGCGTCAGGAGTGGGTTGTATCTGAAATTAGGATACGCCAAAACGCTCAGTATACTCGTGTCAACTTTTATGTCTGACCAGTATAGCTGCTGTAATTTAATCTCTAATCTCAGTATCCAGCTCAAAAACAACTGGTCAGCATTTTCAGTTGACAGGCAGGTGCGTTTATCAGTAATGATTCCACCTGCGGCAATAAATACACGCTCTGACAAAACGCTAGCGGCATGGCAGGCCAGGGCTTCCAAGGCGTAGAGGGACAATTCCTGCCACGTGTCCAGCTTGGATACCCAATAATTATAAGGCACAGAGGAATCTAGGAGCACTTTCTTATAATCGGCAAGGTACTCCTTCAGCATCTTTACAAACTTTGCAGTCCTTGTGACACTACCCCGCACTTGAGGGCCTGGCTATGGGAGGGGTTGAGAAAACTCTCCCAGATCTTTGAGAGTGTTCCCCTACCTCTGCTGGATTGCATTTGTGCCTCTCTTAGCCGGACGCCTTGGTTGTCCACTGAACCGTGACCTCTGCTGCAAGCGTTTTCAGAAGGGAATTTTTTGACTAATTCCGCAACTAGGGCCTCCTGGTGCTGCAGCGTTTTTGTAGACCTCTCTGCCTCGGGAATATGAGAAATAAAGTTCTCCTTGTAGCGTGGGTCTAAAAGTGTCACCAATCAGTAATGCGTGTCCGCCAAGTTGTTGATAACGTGAGGGTCACAAGGCTGGCAGCATCCCATAAAGTCAGCCATGTGCGCCAGACTGTTCACAGGCAAAACTTCAGGTCCTCACCAACAGGAAGACTGACCATGCTGTCTTTATCATCCTCCTCCTCCTGTCCCCTGTCCTCTGGCCATCCACGCTGAACCGACGGTATGACGGTTGTGCATGTATTACCATCAATTCCGCATGAAAGTGGTTCTATTTCTTTATCCTCCTCTTCGTCATAGTCCTCCAATGCACGTTGGGATGAGATGAGGCTGGGCTGTGTGTAATCACCCCATACGGTTTATTGCTCCAACTCATCATGAGCCGCCTGTAATGCATCATCTTTGATTTTGAGCAGAGAGCATTTTAGAAGACAGAGAAGCGGGATGGTGCTGCTAATCATGGCATCATCGCCCCTCACCATCTTGGTGGAGTCCTCAAAGTTTTGGAGGACGGTACATATGTCGGACATCCATGTGCATTCCTGAGGTCTTATGTGTGGAGTTTGAACCATATACCGATGCCCTAGTTGATGCAGGTAGTCAACAACGGCCCTCTTCTGCTCACAAATCCTGACCAACATGTGCAGTGTGGAATTCCAATGCGTGGGGACATCACACACCAGTCTGTGAGACGGAATCTGCAAACGCTGCTGAAAGCTGGTAAGGGCGGCTAAAGCAGTAGTTGACTTTCTAAAATGGTCACACATGTGGAGTACTTTTACGAGCAGATCTGACAGCAGCTCCAGGTAGGATTTAAGGAACCGCTAAACCACGGGGTTGGGCACATGGGCCACGTATGGAACATGTGCCTGCTCGCCTCGCATCAGAGCCGCCACCAGGTTCCGGCCATTGTCACACACGACCATGCCTAGCTGTAGGTTCAGTGGTGTAAGCCAGTGATCTGCCTACTGTTTCAGAGCTTTCCACAACTCTTCAGCATTGTGGGGTTTGTCACCTACGCATATTAGCTTCAGCACAGCCTGTTGCCGCTTAGCCAAGGCAGTGCTGAAGTGCTTCCAGCTTGGGACTGGTGTAGAGGGTGAAGTGGAGGAGGAGGAGGAGGCTGAGGATCATGACGTTCCGGAGCTGTACACTGTGGTGAAACCCTGACTGAGTTAGGGCCTGCAATCTTTGGTGTAGGAAGGACATGTTCCGTCCTAAGCTCAGACTGGGTCCCGGCTTCCAGAATAATAACCCAGTGTGTCGACAGCGAGATTACCGCCCTGCCCACATGCACTTGTCCACGTGTCCGTGGTTAGGTGGACTTTTCTGAAAACTACGTTGTTAAGGGCACGTGTAATGTTTTGTGACACATGCTTATGTAATGTGGGAACAACACACCGGTAGAAATAGTAGCAGCTGGGGACCAAATAACGTGGGACGGCCGCCGCCATCAGGTCCCGGAATACTTTTATCTCAACTAGCCTAAAAGGCAACATTTCCAGCGCAAGCAGTTGCGAAATGTGCAAATTTAGAAGTGTGGCATGTTGGGCGTTGGCAGCGTATTTGTGCTTGCATTCCAAAGATTGGTGTATGGATAACTGAACGCTGCGCTGGGACAAGGATGTGGTCGATGATGGTGGTATTTCTGCTTGTGCAGTTACAGGTGCAGGACAGGAGGCATCTTCGCATGCAGTATGGACAGGGGATTGGCTTGCACGCACAACAGTGGAAGATGCAGTGGTGTCACACACAGACACTGCTCCTGGACTCTGGTGTACATCCCACAAAGTCGGGTGCTTTGCTGACATGTGCCTGATCATGCTGGTCTTGGTCAGGCTGCTAGTTTTGCTACCCCTGCTGATGCAGGCATGGCAGGTGTTGCAAATGGCCTTTTGGAATAATCTGCAGTCACTTTAAAAAACAGCCAGACTCAGGAGGACCTAACAGGTGTACTGGCAACTTCTGTCGTGTTGTTGTTCCGGGGAACGGTTGCCTGCCTTCTGCCTGCGGCTACCACCGTGCTTCTTCCGGCCTGTTGTGATGCTACGCCTCCCTCCCCCTATGCACTGCTGTCCTCGCTCTGCATGTCCTCCTGCCAGGTTGGGTCAGTTACTGGATCATCCACCACGTCGTCTTCCACTTCCTTACCCTAGTCCTCCTCCTGACTTTCTGCCTGAGTGTCTCATCATCGTCCACCTCTTGTTGAGACACGTTCCCACTGTTGCCTTCGTGAGACCGCGGCTGCTCAAATATTTGGGCATCGGTACATATGATCTCCTCATGACCCACTTCAACTGGAGCTGGCGAGAGGCCAGAATCTAAGAATGGATAAGTGAACTGCTCTTTAGAGTGTCCAAGTGTGGGATCAGTTATGTCCGGGGCTAGGCAGTCAGCATGGTGGGAGGAAGGAGGATCAGGGTGTGGAATGTGCGGTCCAGTCTCACGGCTACTGACACTTGACCATGTTGAAGACAGGGTGTTTGTGGTGGTGCCAAACTGACTGGAAGAAATTATCCGCTATCCAACTAACAACCTGTTGACACTGGTCTTGGTTTAATAGTGGAGTACTGCTGCAGTCGCCTACAAATTGGGACAGGAAGGTCGAGCGAGATGATGTGGGCGTTTGTCGTGGCATAATTCGAGTTTGCACATGGCCTCAGCCTCTGCATGCACCACAATCACATCCATTTCCTTGTCCCTTGCCACCGGCCTTGCACATTTTCAATGGTGTGATGCCTGTATACAGCTAAAAGAAGGTGTCCAAAAGATGGTTTTTAGCTGGACACTGAGATGACAGATTAGAGATTAAATTACAGCAGGTATACCGGTCAGTCACAAACGCTGAGAGGGGTATACTGAGTGTTTTGGCGTATACAAATTGGAGCTACAACCCTCTCATGCCTCAAAAAATGGTAAATGAAGGCGGACAGGCTGACTCTGATCAAGATGAACAAGGGTTGGATTGGGCCTGACTTCACCACTCCACCACCAAATGAGAGCGTAATCTAAAGTCCTAGGCATTGTATTTTTTTGTGCCGGTAAATTGCCATGCCCCTCCTCACACCCACACATGGGTACACACTTCATGACTTTGGCTACTTGCTGTACTGTTCCTCCTTCTCCTCATCCACCACCATCATATGATCAGTGCGAACGTGGTCCATGATACCACGAAAACATAATTTTTTTACATCATATTTATGATGATGATGACCCTAACCATTCAAAAGTTAGACAGTAATTTAATGTATACCCCCCAGGGGTAAATGTTTTAGTCCATACTTATGTTTTAGTCCATACAATCCGGCTTCCGCCCACACCTCTCTACTGAAACTGCCCTGACCAAAATTACTAATGACTTGCTCACGGCCAAAGCTAACAAACAGTTCTCCGTCCTCCTCCTTTTAGACCTGTCCTCTGCATTTGACACAGTTGACCACTGCCTCTTATTACAGATCCTTTCTTCCATTGGAATCACTGACCTTGCCCTCTCCTGGATCTCCTCCTATCTTTCCAACCACACATTTAGTGTCTCCCACTCCCACACAACCTCCTCGCCCCTTCCCCTCTCTGTTGGGGTCCCTCAAGGCTCTGTTCTGGGGCCCCTCCTTTTCTCCATCTATACTCTTGGTCTCGGACAGCTCATAAAGTCCTATGGCTTCCAGTACCACCTGTATGCTGATAACACTCAGATCTACCTCTCTGGCCCAGACGTCACCTCTCTGATGTCCAGTATCCCGAAGTGTCTATCAGCCATATCCTCCTTCTTCTCCTCCCGCTTCCTAAAACTCAATGTAGACAAAACCGAACTCATCATCTTTCCTCCATCTCACACACCTTCCTTGCCAGACTTATCTATCACAATAAATGACATCACACTTTGCCCTGTACCTGAAGTCTGCTGCCTTGGAGTAACACTTGACTCTGCACTGTTCTTCAAACTGCACATCCAAGCCCTTGCCACCTCCTGCCATCTCCAACTCAAAAACATTGCCAGAATCCGTCCCTTCCTCAACTCCCACTCTGCTAAACTACTCATGCATGCCCTCATCATCTGCCACCTTGACTACTGCAACCTCCTACTCTGTGGCTTTCCTGCTAACACTCTTGCACCACTTCAATCTGTCCTTAACTCTGCTGCCTGACTAATCCAGACCCAACCTACTGTCTCCCTCCCCATTGCCCTGTAGAATGTAAGCCCGCAAGGGTAGGGTCCTCTCTCCCCTCTGTATCAGTCTGTCACTTTGTTCATTATATTTGTAACTTGTCTGTATGCAACCCCTTCTCATGTACAGCACCATGGAATGAATGGTGCTCTATAAATAAATAATAATAATAATACTTAGAGAATGGGCATTACAAGTACAGGAGGCCTGCTCTTTTGCAATGGGAACAATATTTAGAGGCTCTCCTCCATGTTTCTTCCCATGGGCATCGCAATGCCTCCCAATTTTTTACAGCCCTTCCTAGGGAAAACTTTGGAAGACCCACTTCCTAATAATAAGAACCATATTTAAGTAGACCCTCATCCATGTCTCTATCTAGGAGCATTGAAGTGCCTCCCAAGTTTTGGCAGCCCTGCCTAGGGCAATACTACAAAAGACAATGTTCCTTAAAATGGGCACAATATTTAAAGAGGCACTTATGCACGTCTCTATCCATCAGGATCAGAGTGCCACACAATTTTTGGCTGCCCTGCCTAGGGCAATACTACAAAAGACTCACTTCCTTATAATGGGCACATTATTTAAAGAGGCCCTCATGCACGGCTCTATCCAGGGGCATTGGGGTGCCTCCCAATGTTTAGCAGCCCTGCCTAGGGCAATACTACAAAAAACCCACTTCCTTAAAATGGGCACATTATTTAAAGAGGCCCTCATGCACGTCTCTATCCAGGTGCATCAGAGTGCCACACAATTTTTGGCTGCCCTGCCTAGGGCAATACTGCAAAAGACCCACTTCCTTATAATGGGCACTATATTTAAAGAGGCCCTCAAAATGTCTCTATCCAGGGGCATTGAAGTGCCTCCCAACTTTTGGCAGCCCTGCCTACGGCAATACTATAAAAGACCCACTTCTTTATAATGGGCACATTATTTAAAGAGGCCCTCATGCATGTCTCTATCCAGGGTCATTGGGGTGCCTCCTAATGTTTAGCAGCCCTGCCTAGGGCAATACTACAAAAGATCTACTTCCTTAAGATTGGCACATTATTTAAAGAGGCCCTCATGCACGCCTCTATCCAGAAGCATCAGAGTGCCACACAATTTTTGGCTGCCCTGCCCAGGGCAATACTACAAAAGACCCACTTTCTTATAATGGGCACAATATTTAAAGAGGCCCTCATGCACGTCTCTATCCAGAAACATTGGGGTGCCTCCCAATTTTTGGCTGCCCTGCCAAAGGGCAATACTACAAAAACCCACTTCCTTAAAATGGGCACATTATTTAAAGAGGCCTTCATGTACGTCTCTTCCCCCAGGGGCATGGAAGTGCCACACAATTGTTTTTAAAAAAATCTTTCATGTAATCCATAAAACTAACATACACCTACTCTGTCTCACAAGTGGGTATGAGCCCATAATATTTTCTCCAGGAAAATCCATTTTGGTTTAATTTTGTAACGTTTTCTTGACAGTCCGTAAAAGTGGCGTAATAGTCTGGCAACATTGTTCACAGCAGTGACCTTGGAGTCTGAAATGCTTACAGGGGTCTGCTCCATGCTGTTCCCATGTCATTTGAGCACTGTTCTGATACTTTTGTGACATTTTTAGGGTTTATCCATGCTGCCGGGGGTCATGCCAGAAAAATACTCGTGTCTCCCATTGGATAACATTGGACTCGGTGCTCAGGCCAAGTACACGAGTATCTTGGGATGCTTGGCCCGAGCTTCGAGCACTCGAGCATTTTAGTACTCGCTCATCTTTTGTGACCATTAGATTTAGCTGTTAGTAGATCATTAGAGAATTTACTGAGGGCAGTTTCAGTAGAGTGTAAGGAGCGGAAGCCGAAATGTAGAGGGTCAAGAAGAGAATTGTCGGAGAGATAGCGGATCATACGGGAGTGGACCAAGCGTTCCAGGAGTTTAGAGTTGAAGGGGATATTAGAGACAGGTCGGTAATTAACAACAGAGTTCTGGTTGACGGATGTTTTTTTAATAATGGATGTATGCTGGCATGTTTAAAGGAGGAGGGGAAAACACCAGATGAGAGAGAAAGATTAAATATTTTGGTTAGGTGAGATGTGACAGCTGGGGAAAGAGATGGAAGGAGATGTGAGGGAATAGGGTCACTGGTACAGATAGTAGGGCGAGAAGATGCAGGAAGCCGAGTGACTTCTTCCTCCGTGACTGGATCAAAGACCGAAAGTGAGTTGGATGAAGTGCAGGAGGGAAAAGAAAGCATGATGTTCTGAGGCTGTAAGGAAATTTCCTGTCGTATGTTGTCAATTTTGTCCTTAAAATATTTGGCCAGATTGTCAGCGCTGAGGCTGGTGGTTGGGGCCTGTACTCTTGGACTGAGGAGAAAAAGAGTCGTTTAGGATTGTTGGCTAGTGAAGTGATAAGGGTGTTGTAGTAAGCTTGTTTGGAGCGGTTAAGGGCAGTGTTGTATGTTTTTAGCATAAACTTATAATAGATGAAATCTTCGGCCAGGTTGGATTTTCTCCACTGGTGTTCTGCACACCTGGAGCACCGCTGGAGAAACTGTGTTTGCAGTGTGTGCCAGGGTTGCCGCTGTTGGTGCCGAGTTGTTTTAAGTGTAAGAGGTGCAGCTTCATCCAGGGCACTTTGCAGTGTTTCATTATAGTGTTTTAGAGCAGAGTCAGGACAAGAGAGGGAGGAGATTGGGGCCAGTGAATATTACTAATTTTAAAATAAATTTGATTACGGTAATTTGAATAATTAAAAACCAAAAGATAAAATATTAATGACAGTTGCCCCAGAAAATAGTGTCTGAATAACCAAATGCTCGATAATTTTGCAAATTCATTAATACAGCACACAATAAGGTAATGTATTCCTATTATGATTACAAAATTAATATACCAAATATCAAATTCATAATACCATCAATAACCACCTAATTAAAAAAATATAAATATAAAGTGCACCAATGTTCACATAATGTTTGACACCACTATGATGTAAAGTAGTAAAATCTACAGCATGATGGAATGTAATTAATTGAAATTAAATAATATTGTATAAAATAATAATACCACTAATACTGAAATGTAATGTGGAATAAATTGCAATAAGTTAACTTAAGTGCAGAAGTAATAGGCAGTGATAATCTGTGTTGTTGTAACTAAAGTGCACTGTTAATAATGAATAATAGATAATATTGCTGTAGTAACTATAGTAAACTGTAATGATGGTGAAGCATTATTCACATCACTAATGCAGCCAAAGTGCTTAATATGAACTACTGCCTGAAAAAATATAAACATTGGTCTGTGGTAGTGATGCTAAATACAAAATGAACCAAATCTAAACACAAGAAAACAAAAACAGAAAATAAAGCCTTCACACTTGCGGACACTCCGCAGCGTCCTGCGGAGGGGATCCACAAGCTGACCGCAGCCACCGCCAGCCCCTATCTTTATAATGGGAACGCACGGTCATGCGCAGGTCTGCCCATGACCGTGCGCTCCCATTCACTGCAATATGTGATTTAGATGCCCGCCCACAAATCACACACAATCACGCACTCTTGTCTGCACCACAAACGCGACCATGTCGCGTTCCTGGTGCGGACGAGAGTGTGTGATTTGTGCGTGGGCATCTGCCTGCGTACAAATCACATATTGCAGTGAATGGGAGCGCACAGTCATTAGCAGACCTGCGCATGACTGTGCGTTCTCACTATAAACATAGGGGCTGCGGTCAGCTTGCGGATCTCCTCCGCAGGACGCTGCGGAGGTTCCGCAAGTCTGAAGCCAACCTAAAATGCCCTTAGTACACTTGTTCTTAGTCCAACAGACCCTCGAGGGTTATCAGGTAGGTAAAACATACAAGGCATTAAGTTAATCACAACACAAAACAGGAAATATTGTCATAGGGACTCTAGAACATCAGGATGGTGCTTAACAAGTCAAATCTAAAAATTGTTTGTGTAAAAATAGACTATAAGCTGGTTTCACACTAGCGTTTGGCAGCAATGTGGCTGGCAAACGCATGTTTAACATGGGGACGCACGGTGTATGTGTTCGCCTATGGATGCAAGCATTTGCATCCATCTGCATTGTTTCTCAGAGCATAGAAAATGCAACTTGTTGCATATTCTGTACGTCCAAGAATGTAAGATTTGTACGCAAGCCTCTACAAGCATACAAATCATACATGGAGCTCTGGATGGCAACATAGGTGAACGCATAAAAATTCTCTCTCTGGCTAGGGTCAGATTCGCGCTATGAGATGCACTCAGGGGGTTTCCGTTAAAAACATAAAATTTGGGAGCCTTGATGCAGTGTTACCACCATGGTAACACAGTGTCAGTGCTGCCAATTCATCCCTATGGTGATGGAGCCCTGAATGCAGCTCAAACGCCAGCATCTAAATGCCAGAGTTTGAAATCTCGCCGTTTTTCATAGCGCGTCAAATGACGCTTCAGAGTGCGAATCTGACCCTAGCCTCTCTTTCTCTCTCTCTCCTCCAACCGCTGATCATGATTTCCTATGGCTGGACACATTCATAATGAACTCCTAAGAACATTTGTCTGTGAACACATGTGGAGAATCAATGCCGCTTTCACATTACTATGTCTGCATTCGGCATTGCATGCAGACCAAACGCTAGTGTGAAACCGGCCTTAGTATGAAGTATGGAGCTCTTTGTTGAAAATTAAATTTAAGGAGGTTACCATATGAAAATGTCCTACTTACTGATTATCCAGTTTGTAAAACTTATTTTTATTAAACATTTCTAGGTACTTATTAAAGGGAACCTGTCATCCCAAGCTACCACTATCTGTCCCTGCAGCTTCCTAATACATTCCTAAGCTTTCATTTCATAACTTTGGGCCTTTTCACATCTGCATTTTGTTGTGTTTGCCTGCATTTGCGTTTGTATGCGTTTTTACCACTAACAATGCATCCAAACCCATTCGTTAACGCACTCATAGGCTGCAATGCAAAACAAATTGCAAACGCATGCAAAAATGCATGTCATTATGCAAAAACGCAAAATGCATGAGTTTTTGCAAATGCAGCCAAAAATTTGGACTGCTGCGTCTAGAGCCGCGTTTGCAAAAGCGCATGCGTTTTGCATTTGTGCAAAATGACATGCATTTGCAATGCGTTTTGCATTGCAGCCTATGGGTGCGTTAATGCATGTGTTTGTATGCGTTTTTAGTGGTAAAAATGCATTCAAACGCAAATGCAGCCCAGCCTTAGATGTGAACTGGGCCTTAAATTTTCTGATGTTAATCAGGCACAGTCTAGATAAAAAAAAAATGTATAAGCCATCTCACCACGTCACGGTGACCCCATTGGTGTGGTCCTAACCTAGCATTCATCTATTTATTTATTTATTTATTTACTTATTTTAGGGTATTTTCCTCAGTTTAGTTTTTGTTTTTCTATTTTGGAAAGTGCACTACTGAAACATTCATCTAGTAGTGTGAAAGACAACTTGAACCTGCTGGTGCTTTAGAGAATTTAGTTTTAAATTTTCAGTTTTCATTTTCACATTGGTAAAAGTAGAAATTGAATGACATTGTGCATGCTTAAAAAGGCAAATGCGGCTGGATAAGCTAGTGACGTCATCTGCTTCATTGCAGTGAGTGGTTTAGTCGGGGACTTTATCTGAATCACATTTTTAAGAGATTTACACAGATTTGTTTACTGCATACACTGTGTGGCATAAGAGATAAGATGGCCTTTTTTGGGTCAGTACAATTATTGTATTATCAGATTTAGGGTTTTCCTATGTTTTGCTATTATCACACCAAAAAAACGCTTTTTTACAAAGAAGCTGCCATATTTTGAGTACTATAATTATACTAATTTTCTGCTGATAGAGTCATGTGTGTGCTTGTTTTTTGTGTTTGATATGTGGCAGGCTTTTTTGGCACCATTTTTGGGTATGACCCACCCCAAGGCCTTAAGAACTCGGGTCCCGGGTGTTGATTACGGTTGCTGTCACTGGTGGCGAGTGCCCGGGTCCGTGGTCATGGTGGTCGCTGAAAAGTATTGAAAATAAAATAATAAAAGTGTAATATTCGTGACACCACCTACGATGTCTGGTGATGGCACCAGCGCTGCTGCAGACCTCCGGGGATGATGTAAGGGCAGGCTGATGGTGATGCTCCACGTAGATGGAGCAAGCTCCTTGGGGCAATGATCAGGGAATAGGTTTTGGCACAGGAAGGTGGCTCTGCAGGCGAAATGTCTCTACAGTCTCTGGGCTGGACAGGATCAGGACTTCAAGAACTGACACATACACTGGGAATAGTTTTCCGTACCTTTACTTGATGTTAAACCGGCACTGTCCAGGGTATGCTCCAGGTGGTCGGGAAGCACTTCAGGATTTCCACAGCGAGTGATTTGTAAGGCCTCCTTGTTCCTATCTTAGTTGTGTTGAAGCCCTGACCTGTATGAAACCTGGCCTGGCTTCCTCTGTGCCTCTCACATCCATATAGTGGTTGGTAAAAACCTTCTGTGGACTGTTGCTGGCTTTATCTCTCCCTTGCGGTGCCTTGCTCTTGTGTTGGTTGCTAATACAGGTGGTCCAGGAGACAGGAGTCTCCTTGGTGAACTGGTGTTTTCTGCTGGCTAAGTGCTCCTCAGCAGACTCTCTTACTGGGGTGAATTGGTATGGCTCCTCTGCCCCCAACTTGTCTCTCTCTCGCCTTTGCCTCTGTCCCTCACTCTTGGGTTCCTGCACTGGCTAGTCTGTCCTCTGGTTCTGGCCTAGCATGGCTTCACTACCATATTGTATTCACAGTACTTCTCCGTACTGCACAGACTAACTCTTCACAGTCCTCTCTGGAACTGCACTCACTAGCTCCTCCCCCAGCACCGTGTTTTTTAGGTTTTTTTTTGCTTAAGGCAGCAAGTGGAGCTCCCCCTACAGGCCTGGGGTGGAAGGTGTTGTGTGTGTTTGGGCACCTGACATGACAGGTGTTCCTGTGGCTACTTGTACCGCACGATGGCACAGGTACATAACAGTTTTTTATTGCTTTATATTCTGATTTTTAGAAGGAAGCATGTGAAAAGCAACAATTCAGGATTTATTTTTATGCCGTTCACCATGTAGTAAAGGTGATAAGACTGTTTTAATCTTCAGATCAGCACAATTAAAATTTGTATAGGATTTTTCTGATTTGCTTCTTTTAAACAGCAAAACCAATTTTATAGAAAAATCATTATATGGCTTTCCATATAGTCAGAGCTGTAGATATTTTATATTTCTGCTGACAACTTATTGTGGGATTCTTTTTTGTTTAACAAGATGCTGTTTCAGTTATACCAATTCTATGTACATATGCCTTATTATGTTTTGTTTCACTTCTTGTTCAGCGGTATGTTGTAAACACATAATTCTTGCCATGTTTTTTGTTCATTTTTTATGTTGTTCACTATAGGGGTTAAATAATGTGAAAGTTTGACTAGATTGTCCCCAATGCAATTTTCTAGCAGTCTTTATTTATTTATTAATTTCTTACTTAGTCCCTCTAGTAACTTCAACATATATTTGTCTGATTGGTGGTATGATGCATTGCAATACACATGCGCTACAATCAGTGGTGGATAAAAAGTAGCCAAGGCCCGGGCATTTTAGAATGCGCAGGTCCATCCAGCATTTGATGTATCATGAGACATGTCACATGATTCCCTTGGTAGAACCTGTGGTAGGTCATGTAACACACAGGTGATCTAGTGCACATCAATAGAGACTGCAGCATGTATAGCATTTGAATGCAATCTAATTTTCATGGACTGTCAGAATCTAGAAAGTGGAGAAACTTTTTAAATTAAACCAATGGGTGGCAATTGTATAGGCACAGCTTGTATGCCCACATAATCACCTACATGTACCATATGCGGGAATTACCTACTCAACTTGTACCGATATGTCCAATGTTGCAAAGGAGGTCAATTCTTAGCAAGAGTTGTGTGTATAAAGGCCACTTTACATGCTAGGATCTCGTTAACGATATCATTGAAACGTCACAGATTTGTGATCGTGCAAATGATATAGTTTGTGTGTCATTGCGTGTAAATGAACGATGTAGGAAGGAAAAATCGTTGGATCGTTCATCAAAAATTTTTGATCCTGACCTCAAATCTACCATTTGTCGTCCAATTAACGCTGTGGGACGCAGCAACATCGTTCAGTGTGACACCTTTTTGAACGATGTCGTTCATAATTCTCCTGTTCCTGCCGCTGTTTTACATCGTTCATACATTCTTCTCAAAATAGCTGGAGCGTTGCCAAAGATTGTTAACGATATCCTTGCATGTGACAACTCACTAATGATGTTGAAAGGATCGCGGTCACGTGACATAGCTAACGATCTCGTTCACCTATATCCTAGCGTGTGAAGTGGCCTTTAGGTTTCTGGTGAATGTATCTATTCTAGATTGTACAGTTGCTAAGAAATACTGGATATTTTCTTTTTTTCCCCATATTGTTGCAGAATTGCAAGGCTTTGTTGGTTTCCGTTTTATTTAAAATGTAACTAAAGGCTGATATTCACAAAAGAAAAATGTTTTTTTTTAAAATCTTTTAGAAATAAGAAATCATGGATAATCTACAGGGCACCCCTCCCCCTACTATCTTTTTTACAATAAATTAATAAATCTTTCCCATTATTCAAGTACTTAGAAAATTGCAATGAAGCAATGTTATATAAAAAAAGGTTAAAAAAACAGAAATAATCGAGCAAGGTCATCACTTGCATAATATTGTTTTTATTGAATTGCTTTTATGGAAATGAGAAAATAGATCCATCACATTTTATGCTAATTGATATTGAAATCCTGATGAAATATATTCAAAAACTTGGTAAGTTCAGTATGAAGTGATGACACATCATTAAGTATAATTGTATTTATCTGTCTGATGTACACTGCTAAACTTGCATTTGGATCATGCATCTTTCATGAATGAGTAATGGGAATGAACAACCAATATTTCAATACCTTGTCAGATGTATGCAACAGACAACAAAATATCCAACATAATTTTATCAGAAAAAAAACTAGGACAAATGTTTTATGCTGCTTCTTTATGTAGCAACTTTGCATTCATTAGAAAAGAAAACAGATGGCCTTAGCTCAACATTTAATTTTTGTGAACGATAACTACATAAATTCATGTGAAGGGCTCCTCAATGATTCATTACATAATTATGCAACATGAAGTGTAAATAAACATCTCAAATACAGTATACGATATATGCAAGGAAATTACACTTTTTAGACAATAAACTTATGTAATAATTTTACTTTAAAAAGTTATTTTAAAAATGAAGCTGTTTAAAGTTATATATTTTCTAAAAAATGCTATGCTACCTGCTTTATTCCAAAACTACATCAAGCTCCATTCACGGTGAAGTTTTTCCTTTATATTTGCTTATTTTATGTTTTACAGCTAACCATAGATAAACATTTCCATTGGTTTCATGGTGATTTTACAGCCATCAATTACCTTCTATCCTATCAAAAAGATCAGTAAAGTCTGATACACTACTCTAAAAAGTAAATAAATCCAATAAGACATTGCATTAACCTCAATATTAAAGAGTAACCCTCATTTTAATTTTGATTTCATAAATGAATAGTACACAAGAAAATAAGCCACTTTGTAATATGTCCATTCAGACAAATATGCGTCTTTCTCTGTCAGAATTGATCAGTCATTATCAATATTTCCAATTTTGAGATAAAATCTGTAGTCAGTGAAGACTTTCCCATTACTGAGATAGGAGATGAATGATCCGATAGACCCTGGTGGGGAGGTGGGGAGAAGGGTGGAAGAGGGAACAGGCGTGGCACCTGATCTAAGTGCAGATGTATAATACCAAGTATGTTTAATTGTGCAATTTAAATCACTTGGACTTCAGCATATCGATCCAAATGGACCACTGATAATCTTTTTCTTAGGCTAGGATCACACCTGCGTTTTTTTTTTACAAATCCTGATCCGGTTTTGAGCTTTTAAAAAGCTCAAAACCGGAGCAGGAAACGCTCCTCATAGGAGCCCATTATAAAAACCGGATTGCTTTATAAGCAATCCAGTTACCGGCTCCGGCTCTGCAGCCTGCATGAGAAATCATGCAGGCTGCAGTTTTCAGAGCGGTTCTTAGCTCCGCAATGCAGTTACCGTATATACTGCCTCAGCAGGGATGAGCAAACTAATACTTAAAAAGATCTACCATAAAAAGGAAGGTGACTGTGACAGAGATCCCCCCTACGACCAATCCTATGAACAGGAGATATTAACTGAGTTGGAGGACCTGCAGGAACAGAACGAAACTATAAACAGGGGTAAGTTCCCTAGACTGACGGCTATGCGATCGACCACATTTTCCCACTTGTCCTATTGTACAGCAGTAAACATCTTTGCTGATTTGGTGATACAAGATCTAAGAAAACTACCTAATGGTAGACCCTATGATAATTTAACAAACAGACAACGGGAGGCTCTTAACCAACTGAAAGGATTAGATGACGTGGTCATTAAACCTGCGGACAAGGGGGGAAATGTGGTGATCTGGCCTAAAAACATGTACAAAAAAGAGGCATTGAAACATCTGAGGGATAGGGATACTTATACAAAGCTATCTAACTCGCCCCTAAAGAAGTATGAGATGGAATTGGATTCCATCTTGTACGATGCGTTCCAGCAGGGTGTAATTCCGAAGAAGGTGTATGATGGACTACTGGTGAGGGAATCTAAGGTCCCTACAATATACTTTATCCCCAAGATACACAAGAGTGTAACCAACCCACCGGGTAGGCCTATAGTTTCCGGGTTGAACGGCCTTTGTGACCCGGTCTGCAAGTTCATAGATTTCTACCTTAAGCCCCTGGTCCAGACCTTGCCATCATATGTCAGGGACTCCACAGAAGTGCTAGCACATATCGATGGGATCATTATGGACCCTGATATGTTGCTGGTTATGGCTGATGGTGAGGCCTTGTACACTTCTATAAGGCATGACCAGGGGCTACATGCAGTTCGTTGCTTCATGAGGGAAAGCAACTGGGATGGCAGTACCGTTGAGCTGGTCATGGAGCTGCTTGAGTTCGTCCTCACTCATAACTTTTTCGTATTTAAGGATGCGTTTTACTTACAAAAAAGGGGCACCGCTATGGGTGCGGCCTGCGCGCCTTCATTCGCCAACCTGTTCCTCGGACTGTGGGAGAGGAACCTGTTTGATGATGGGGGCGCGCAGGGTGCATCCAGCATGTGGCGCTGGATCAGATATATTGACGACGTGTTTCTTTTATGGAAGGGAGGTGAGGACGGACTCTCCAGCTTCATGGCCCAGCTCAACAACAATGACCTGAACTTGAAATTAACATATATGTGCAGTGGTGAATCCATCGACTTTCTGGACATCAGGGTGGAGAACGATGCACGTAAGCAACTCCAGACTGATGTATTCAGGAAGGAGACGGCTACTAACTCACTGCTGCACTCATCTTCGGGTCATTTAAAAAGTGCTATTAAAGCCCTCCCAGTTGCTCAGTACCTACGTGTTAAACGGATCTGTTCTACTGAGGAGAGGTTTGAATTGCAGGCCAGAGAACTTAAGGATAGGTTCAAAAGTAGGGGCTATAGTAATAGGGCCATCAAACGTGGCTACCTACGAGCTAAAAACACCCCACGTAGTCAGCTCCTCCTACCCTTGGAAAGGAATAAAAAGGATGATAGGGTCAGATTTATCTCAGACTTTAATGCGGAGCATTTTGGGACGACACTGGCCGATTTTGACCAATGACCCCACATTGTCACAATATCTGGCGGATTATCCCTTAATGACACCCAGACGTGGAACCAACCTTAAAGACATATTAGTGAGCAGTCACTATCTACCTGAAAAGACATACCCCTTTGGCAAGAAACAACGTGTATGTGGCTCATTTCCATGTAGAGACTGAGTTTCCTGTCAAAACATGTAAAGGGCTAAAACATTTAGCCCTTTCCATTCAACGTGGGGCTTCCAGGTAAAAAAGTACTAGAAAAAATTGTTCTATTGGTATTCTTTATTTCATTGGTAATAAATGTTGCATACAATGCGTTTCATCTTAAAAGTATTTTAAAAAGCCTTCTTCAAGTATTGTAAAATAAAGAAATACCAATAGTAGAATTTTTTCAAGTACTTTTTTTATTTGGACGTGCCAAATTTTGGAATTTTTTCTTTACAATAAGTATATCTTCCAAGCTACAAGTCTGCTCTCAAACTTGTCTGCTTAGATTCTCATCTAACATACAAGTGTAAAGAAATTAATTAGACCAGAGTTAATATGGCAAACCTCTTGTTGGCAAGCACAGCAGTCAGACATTTTTTGCAGTTGATTATGAGGTTTGCACACATGTCAAGAGGAATTTTGATCCACTCCTCTTGGAAGATCATCTCTAAATCCTTAATAATATAATAATTTAGATTTTTTTTCTCTATACATTGTTTACCAGTTAGATTAATTTATTTAAAATTTCGACAGATCGGACTTTAAAGAATGTAGCGAAACAAATGAGTGTATTTTGTTAATGGTTTTATTTTTAATGGTGAAAAATTGAGGTGTCTTTAATTTGTGTGCGTTTTTATTTGTTCATATTTTACTTTTTCCCCCCACTTTTTATTGCATTTAATAGTTCCTCTAGGGTGCTTGAAGCTTGATCATTTGAAACCTGTGCTGTACACTGCAGTGCATAAGAACTGCTGTGTATAGCAGAAATCTTGATCTTCTTTGAACACCAGCCATGGCCCGTTCTCAGGAAATTCATATTGACAGACAAGGGGGTCATTAGCTAACTCCAGGCTATCATGGAATCCCATGGTCTCCTTGATGACCATGAGGAATGATGCTCTTCCATGCCGATGCACATAAAATGCCAGAGTTTTGATGCTGACAGAGGACAAAGTAGCAATCGGAGGAGATACTTGGTTTTGGGCTAACAATTCGGGCCAAGGCCTTGGATCTTTAATAATAGCGATGCATCTGCCAATTAGACTGTTTATGGCCTTGATGAATATAGTTGAGGGAGGACAGAAACAATCTAATTGGATTGTGGCCAGGAGTATACATATCACATACTTGTAGTCAAATGACTACTTCACACCACACCGTGCACACAATGTGAAAATTCACAAACCTGCAATCAAATAAACTGACTGCAGACTTCATTATGTTTGACTGGACAATCCCTTTAATTTATAAATGACATACAGCACTCGCTTGCATTCACAAAATCCTGCAGTCAGAAATGAGGGAAGGCAGGGTTGGAATAAATAGGGACAACACAAGTAAGGGACAGTCAATCTCTTTTATACTTCCCCCTCATCTTTCTCTAACTTGGTTGTTTTTTTCCATAATTTCTTTCTTTCTTCCTTCCTGGTGGTCTCTAGCTCCATGCCCTCCATTTAGCCCCATCTCTATTATGATGCTCTACAGTCTTATAGCTGAAACACTGTTGGATGGGAGGGATAAGCAGCTTGATGTCCTTTCTCCATTCGTGACTGTAGTCTCATGTGAATATGTCAGGATATATTCAGTGTGTGAAAGCAGAAACACTTGATTGGACAGAGCACTCCAATCAGCTATTGACAGGAACATAATGTATACAAACAGTGCTGACATGGAAAAGCATCCATTGCATAGAAGCCAGTGCTCTGTGAAAGAAGAAATATCTAATATTGCTGTGAACATACATTATTTTACTCATTATTAGACACTCTTTCGTTCCCCCAAATTTTTGGGGAAAGTGGGGTGAGTGTCTTATAATGTGAAACAATATTCTGTTGTGCGGTGGGGAAGAGGGGCTGTGGAGTGGTATCCAGGTGCTGTCAGGAGGCTGCAGCAGCAGCCCCGTGGTCACGTGGGACTGCTCATTATCTCTGGTAGTATGCACTGCATCCCGCTGTCAATCACCAGTGGGAGCAGCCAATATTACAGGAGCGGGACCGCAGCCCAGCGGCTGCGGTGCTGTGTGGATAGTAAGTGCTTTCAATGCAATGAAAGCATAGAAAGCACTGACTATCCCTAGAAGCACGATCATACTCACAGCTCTCCTCACTCCCTTCTGTCCACACCATCCCCACTGTCTTTGCTAGCATCTGGGTCCTGTGAGCATCGCTGCAGAGTGACGTCATCACCTGTGTGCTGCTCACAGGACCCGGATGCTGACACAGCACAGAGAGCGGGTTAGCGCGGATG
>JARQOC010000004.1:317123996-317141670 GCA_033576535.1 Allobates femoralis
AAAAAACTAATGACTTGAAAAATATTTATTTTGTTATCGCTTAGATATTTAACATTCACTTCTTGTGTGAAAAGTTTTTTAATTTTTAAAGATGAGTTATTTTTGCTGCTTTTCAAAGCTATAATGTCTGAAAATTCACTCCAAATTGTTCTGCATGCTAATCTTAGGCACTGATTAAATTATTTTAACATATTTTGTGTTTAAAATTCACATATCTGATTAAGCTATAAGTAAAATATTAGATAAAACTTGACAAGGCACATAATAATAAGTACGCCTATTGGACACAGAGTAGACTGTTTCAGTGCTTAACACCGAGACATAAAGCAATAACATCTTCAGTCATCTGATCACCGAGGATTGCAGTTGGTTGGTGACTGGAGTGGGATGTCATTCGAAGCTTATCCGATCACAAACCATCCCAATGTCCTGACTGTTGCAGCCAATCACGGACTGCAGAATAGGACATAATTGCTTCCTGTCCTGGCAGAGACCGCTGGAGTAGTCTGCTCTGGATCCATTGGGGTTACAGCCAGAGAGCATGCTTCATTTTACCATCTCTCACTTGGTAATATGCGTATCTTTAGCTTCTTTTCTAAATCATATTTAATTACTTTAGTTATTTTCTGTAAACTTTCAGTTACTGTGTATGAGGAATTTTGCAGATTACTAAAAATGCACGTAACATTTTGTACAGTAATGCATTTTACTTTCTGTTCTATCAAATTTATAATTTATGAATGATGTTGCTTGGCCTATTGAGTTTAAACCTACACAGAACCATTTTCACAGCAAATACTCTACATCTTTACGAATCATAAGCATTATGTTAAATTAAAGATTGCAGTGTTCATAAATCAGTTAACAGACAAAATAGTTGGCCTAATGCCTTAAACTGCAGAACAGCAAGCAACCCCAGTAAATACTGGTGTCTTACAGAGCACATGACTTGAAGAGGTGGTCCACTACTGGACAACCCTTCTTAACCTCTAGTTAAAAAGGACAAATAAAAATATATGCTTACCATTGTTACGTCAAATGACCGCTGGAGTCAATCAGCAGCCACTGCTCAGCTTAAAAAGTTCGCATCAGATCAGATATCCACTTTGACGGAATAATGAAAGTTAGCTGCTGCTGGTTCCTGCGGTGGTCATTGCTGGGAAACATCTCAAGAATGGTCCTGGACCAGGATTTAACTATGGGTTAATTTATTTGATCTGGGAGCACTTTAATAGTTAATGACATGGCATAGTTTCTGTATTATGACACTGAAATAATATGTATGGCTTATTAATGAATTTTCTGGGAAAGAAAGGACTCTTCACAATGTATTTATACAAATCAGGGTTCATTCAGACAAGTTTACTATACTTATGTGTGCTATTTAAGTAAGACTTGGACAACATAATGACGAACATAATTCCTTAAGGATGATCAAATAACATTTTTGTTACATAGTCCAAGTATAACCCAGCTGATGTGACATGCAGCAACCTTCGTGACATCATTGCTTGCCAGACAGCCAATTCTCACAGAATGCAGCGTGGTACAGCCTATGGGGTTTTGTTTTCTGAACAAGGCTCCATACGCTGGGTAACTGAGTCGAAGAATGTCATGGGACCTCAATGGAGACTACATTAGACCTGTGTAAAATGTTTTTTTGCAGAATGAATTTGATAAATGAGGGACTGTCTCTTGTCTGTATACAGTTAATTATCTACATTTTGTCTTTCAGATTTACTTTTTTTCACATATAATTTTTTTTTACTTTTTACAGATTTGTAATGTGGGTGTCTGATAGATGCCTCTACATTACTAACCCCAGTTTTTAATGCCAGCTGACTAGGGATGAACGAGTACCGTAATATTCATACTCGCTATAATCGCAACGAGTAGGTAACGGTACTCGGTCCTCGTTGCAAGTATAGCGAGTACGAATACTTTCGCAGTGTATCTATAGATACACTGCAAAGGTAGCCTAAAAGTGATTAAAAGTTGTTAAAAATAATAAAATTACATACTCAACTGTCCAACGCCTGCACCGGGACCGTCCCAAAAGACATCCGATCACCGTACAAGGACCTGTGGTCCTAGGTGTACTGTCAGGACCTTGCAATCTGGCCAATCAGGTGGCCTCTAGCGATCACGTGGTTGTGATGTGTCGCCATCTGATTGGCAAGATCGCTACCGGCCATCTGATTGGCTGGTAGTCACAGGTCCTTCTCCGGTGATCGGATGTCTTCTTTGCCGGTCCCGGTGCAGGCATCGGACAGGTGAGTATATAATTTTTATATTTTTGACAACTTTTAATCACTTTTAGGGTACTTTCACAGTGTACAGTCATGGCCAAACGTTTTGAGAATGATCCAAATATTAATTTTAACAAAGTCTACTGTTTCAGTTTTTCTAATTGCAATTTGCATATACTCCAGAATGTCATAAAGAGTGATCAGCTTAACAGCAATTACATGCTAAGTCAATGTTTGCCTAGAAAATGAACTTTAACCCCCAAAACACATTTCAACATCATTGCAGTCCTGCCTTAAAAGGAGCAGCTAACATCGTTTTAGTGATTGTTCCATTAACACAGGTGTGGGTGTTGATGAAGACAGGGCTGGCGAACAATCAGTCATGATTAAGTAAGAATGACACCACTGGACACTTTAAAAGGAGGCTGGTGCTTGGTATCATTGTTTCTCTTCAGTTAACCATGGTTATCTCTAAAGAAACACGTGCAGCCATCATTGCACTGCACAAAAATGGCCTAACAGGGAAGAGTATCGCAGCTAGAAAGATTGCACCTCAGTCAACAATCTATCGCATAATCAAGAACTTCAAGGAAAGAGCTTCCATTGTTGTCAAAAAGGCTCCAGGGCACCCAAGAAAGCCCAGCAAGCGCCAGGACCGTATCTTAAAACAGTTTCAGCTGCGGGATCAGACTACCAGCAGTGCCGAGCTTGCTCAGGAATGGCAGCAGGCTGGTGTGAGTGCTTCTGCACGCACTGTGAGGCGGAAACTCTTTGAGCAAGGCCTGGTTTCAAGGAGGGCAGCAAAGAAGCCACTTCTCTCCAGAAAAAACATTAGGGACCGACTGATATTCTGCAAAAGGTACAGGGAGTGGACTGCTGAGGACTGGGGTAAAGTCATTTTCTCTGATGAATCCCCTTTTTGATTGTTTGGGACATCTGGAAAACAGCTTATTCGGAGAAGAAGAGGTGAGCACTACCACCAGTCTTGTCTCATGCCAACTGTAAAGCATCCTGAAACCATTCATGTGTGGGGTTGCTTCTCAGCCAAGGGAATTGGCTCACTCACAGTCTTGCCTAAAAACACAGCCATGAATAAAGAATGGTACCAGAATGTCCTCCAAGAGCAACTTCTCACAACCGTCCTAGAGCAGTTTGGCGCCCAACAATGACTTTTCCAGCATGATGGAGCACCTTGCCATAAAGCAAAGATGATAACTAAATGGCTCAGGGAACAAAACATAGAGATTTTGGGTCCATGGCCTGGAAACTCCCCAGATCTTAATCCAAATGTAAGAAAACAGCACTCACCAGGTCAGCAGGTAACGAGATCTTTATTGCGGGAACATACAAAGTGCAGGGAGGGGGCGCCGAGGTGACAATGGGTCCGTTTCGGGCGAAGGCCCTTCTACCGGTCACGGCTTGCTACAGGTGTCTACCCCACTTCCTATATAGGCGGGGCAGAGCCGCCTATCAGGCGTCACCACATAGCAACAATCTGTGCAAAGTGTACAAATATGAGGCGTGGCCTAGGCAGTGAAGGAGAAAGACGTGCGAAGGACCAGCTCCTGCACTAAGGCCACAAAAAACAGATAAAACGAGCCCAGGATACTGAGAGACCTAGAAGTCTGGTGCCCACCTGTGTACCTGGTGAAGAAGGGGACACAGCGCCCTGGTGAGAACCCGGAGAGCCCTGGCTGGAACCCCTGGAGGCGGCAGTACTGAGGAGATCGCGGCAGACACAAGCGCCATACTGCCTTGTAGTCCCACCTCGTGGTCTTCCCTGCAGCAGCCCCGGAGAGGCAGCGGTGGTGACGGCGGTCCCCGGAGGGCAGCGGGCGGCACCCAAAAGACGCGCCCGCCGACTGAGAGAGGTGACTGTAGAGATCGGGAGGCAGGGAGAGGAGCAGCGGTGACGGGAATGGAGCGGTGGGGGCTGTGAAGAGGTGAGGGAGCCTGGAGGGGAACCACCTGAGGAGACAACCGGGGAGACGGCAGAGGAGAGGAGAGGAGGCTTGAGAGCTACAGAGAGGAACGGAGTAACAGGAGAGGGCTGTGAAGTCTGCCCCTAAGAAAGCCCACAAGGAGGCCGCCGTTACAGAAACAACACAGCGTTAGGAAAATCCCCCCTTGGTTTAGAGACAGACTCCATCTTTATCTCTTTTTACAAGCAATTGCCAGAATTGGGGCGCCAACTGGTGGGCACCTGTGACATTTCCTAACTTTATAGTGATAAAGCTCCAGACTGCCATCTGGTGACCAATTAGGGTCATCATATCCCTCTCCCCATCCAGAAATATGATATGCAGTTGGATTGCACCATCTAGTGGCTCTCAAGAGTAATTGTCAGCAATAAATTTCAAAGCTCGGACACATAATCTCTTTCCCTACAGAAAGGGACTAAACAATGAATATGATGTAATAATAGATTTTTAAACCTCAAGTGGTGGTAAATTGACGCCCGATCAACACTCTATGAAAATGGTACGCACACAAACGGATCGGGCAAAAAGTTTAACAAGGCAAAACACAGCGATAGGAGATAACAACCCCCAAGGGGAACTTGATAAATATTTAACAAAAAAGAAGGACTCCACAACATCCCAAATTAAAATAAAACTGCAAAATACACTACCCATACAAGCAACGGGACATTCAGATTTAAGTATGGAGGACTTTGATTGCGATTCCATGACAGAAGAACCTTTAACTCGTTCATTCATGAGAAAACTAATGGCAGAAAATACAAAACAGCTGTCAAAGGAGATTAACGCCCTACGCACGGATCTACAACACATGGGCCACAGAGTAGAGGCACTGGAGAGCAATCAGACAAATATCATTGATGCATCACAAACGCTGAAAGATCATGTCCTAGTCCACCAGAAACATCTCAACTCCATTTTTCTATCAATAGAAGACCAAGAAAATAGAAGCAGACGCAAAAATGTCCGCCTGAGGGGCATCCCAGAGTCCTATGCTCCAGAAGCTCTTAACAAAGTTTCAATGGAAATCTTTTCGAACATTCTAGGCCCTGACAGAGCTAATGTCATAATAATTGAACGAGTACACAGAACATTAAGACCGAAGCCGGCTGCCGGAGACTCGCCGAGAGACGTAATATGTGGGCTACTCAACTATCTTGATACAGCTGCGATCCTCAAAGAAGCAAGGGGAAACTCCTCACTAAACTACGATGGAGTAAAAATTCAGATCTATCAGGATATCTCCCCAACTACACTGGCAAAACGCAGAATCCTTAAACCCCTGACTGACGCTCTGATTGCCAAGGGCCTTAGGTTCCGATGGCTCTTTCCATTTGGTTTGGGGATATCTAAAGAAGGACGACAAATTACTATAAGAACTCCAGAGGACTTGGCAGAATCCAGGGAACCACTTCAGATCGAACCTTTGAACGTTCCATCTTGGCTTCCTGTGGACATGGGCATGGATCTCCCAACACTAACCAAGCCGGCGGAATGGTCCATCAAGAAGAAATCATCTTCCCCGAAATCAAAGAAGAACACAAACAAAAGGGATCTCACTTGACTGTAAAGCCATGACTGAGTCCAGAAGGAATGTTATTCTTTTTTGCCTATTCTATTTCTTTCTGTATTTTGTAGACACAGGGATTGATGCAGATCGTCTCTTCTTGTGAAGCTCCAGTGCTACAGAAAAGAACATCCCTAAGATTGTTGACAGCGGATGTACAAACATTGTTTTTGATGGACATACGGTTTGAGACCCCCTTTTTTCCTTTGCCTTGGTTCTCTTTCCTTTCCTCCTCCTGCCCTGTGCCTTCTCCTATTTCCCCCCCCTGGATAACTAGTCACTTATATCTGCACTCTCCTCCTTCCCCCTCCATCTACTCTCTGCTACATCGATCTTCTGTGTTGGTGGCTGAGGGTTACCCCCTTTTTTCTCCTCTGCCTTGGTTCTATTTCCTTTCCTCCCCCGGCCGTGCCCTTCCTTTGCTTCTCCTTCTTGAGGTCTGACCCTTTATATCTACACCCCCCCTTCTTTCCTTCCATTGATTCTGCTACACCGATCTTCTAAGCGAATAATATAAAAAAAAAAAAAAAAAAAAGAGGATGGAATCAGTAACGGAATATCAATAGGGTAGCTAAAATTGAGGGAACATGGACTCCCGTATCCCTCCCCCCCTTCTTTTTCCATTTTAAATTTTAATCTTTATAACTCAGGGACAAGAGTTCCAATTGTAATTGTAAGATTGATATGAGCAAAGTTGAGGTTAGATGTGATAATCTCCTATCTCATATGACTTAGTTATTTTGTGTTACCTCTATAATATTGTAATTACCTCCACCACTTGAGGTTCTATTAGTTATACTCATCTTTTCTTCATAAGTTGGGAAGTATACCCCCCCCTGCAAAAGATGAGTTTGAATTACTTATATGTAAATAGTTTGATATATGTTCTGATGGTTTTCTCTTACAGACGTATGAAACAGACGGTACTTTTCAACAACTCCCATGGCTGCGACTGACGGAGGAACGGGGGGGACGGTCGTTGTGGCTTCCTACAATGTGAAAGGTTTGAATTCACCGGCCAAACGTAGTCAGATTCTACATTTATTAAGTAAAAAAAACGCACAAATCCTATTCCTCCAGGAAACACACTTTAAAATAGGACGGACACCTAACACCACCTATTCTAGATACCCAACCTGGATTCACAGCTGCTCTACTACAGCGTCAAAGGGAGTCAGTATCGCTTTTAAGAAAAATTGCCCATTTGAAGTAAAAGACTACCTTTCTGACGCAGAAGGCAGGTATATTTTTGTAAAAGGAGTCTTAGCCAATACGACAATTACATTGGCCAATATATATGCACCCAATCAAGGGCAAGTACAATGGCTCTCCAAAACATTAGACACACTAACCCTGTTCACAGAGGGCTTATTGATGGTGGGAGGCGATTTTAATTTGACAATGCACCCATTGATGGACACCTCCAACGGGAAATCCTCAATCTCTTCAAAACAAAGGAGTAGTTTTCTAAATAGGTTGAGAGACCTCCACCTGGTAGACCCATGGAGAATAGAACACCCTACAACAAAGGATTATACATATTTTTCGATCCCACATAATACATACCACAGACTTGACTACCTCTTACTGCAAGAAAACTCTATCAAACTAGTCCGCAGCACCTCGATAGATAATATTACGATCTCTGACCATGCACCTGTGCTGTTAGAGATTGAGGTACCCACCATACCTCGGCGAATCCTGTCCTGGGGGCTGAATGAATCTTTACTTGGAGACCCCGAGCATTTGGCTCAGATGGAGTTCTCCCTGGGTAGATATTTCAGGAAAAACATATCAAATAACACAGTCACACCAATAATCTGGGAAGCACACAAGACAGTGCTAAGGGGAGAACTAATAGCCCTTGGCTCTCATGTCAAACGACAGAGAGAAAAGGAAATCTCCTCCGTGCTGCATCAGATCAGTGCGACGGAGAGAATACATAAGAGTAAACAAAGTAGTACCACACTCTCAGACCTGACGATGCTTCGCAACAGACTGAAGGATTTGCTGAACCTTAACTCAGCCAAAATATTTGCCCGCTGTAGACATAGAATATATATGCATGGCAATAAAGGAGGCAAAGTAACCTCGAAAATGCTCAAAAAACAAAAAGAGAGCTGTTTTGTTCGGCGAATCCGGAAGGTCAGCGGAGGAGATCTAGTAGAATCAGAAGATATTGCGGAAGCATTTAGACAATACTATCACCACCTATACAACTTACACCCTTCAGATTCAATGTCAGACCCTGCTACTGCTAATGACAAAATCCAAACTTTTATCAACACGCTCAAATTGCCTGAGATTTCTCTTGAGGGCCAATTACTACTACAGACTAAAATAACAAAAAAGGAGATTGAGGAGACTCTGGCATCTATTCCAAATGGGAAAGCGCCTGGTCCTGACGGATTTTCTATAATCTATTATAAGAAATTTGCAGATACATTAATACCGCACATGGAAAAACTATTTAACAATTTACTGTCGGGCTCCATACCACCGCCACAGGCTCTTGAAGCTTACATCACTGTAATACCAAAAGAAGGGAGGGATGGCACCCTATGCAAAAATTACAGACCAATCTCATTACTGAATACAGATATGAAATTATGGGCAAAACTCTTAGCCAACAGAATCAACTTAGTTCTGGGAGACCTTATTCACCCTGACCAAGCCGGGTTTGTAGGGGGACGAGAGGGAAAGGACAATTCAACTAAAGCTTTACAAGCCGTCTCATATGCTAAGCGCACGGGGAAGCCTCTTGTGGTCCTCTCTACGGATGCAGAGCTGGCTTTTGATCGTGTAAGCTGGCAGTTCATGGACAGCGCACTACGCAAATTTGCCTTCCCTCCTCCCTTTATAGAGGCGATTTTGGGCTTATACGCTTCCCCCACGGCAAGGGTCAGGGTGAATGGCCTTTTATCCAACAAATTTAAAATCAGTAACGGAACCAGGCAGGGTTGTCCTCTCTCCCCGACCTTGTTTGTGGTGGTTATGGAAATGTTAATGCAAGCGATACGTCAGAACGATAAAATACAAGGAATTAACATAGGTTCCGTTCAGATCAAGACAGCAGCTTTCGCTGATGACTTGTTATTGATGATATCCAACCCACTGGTGGCGGTGCCGGAGCTCCTTGGTCTCCTAGACACTTTTGGAGAATTATCTAATTTTAAAATCAATTTGGATAAAACGGAAGCTCTAAACATAACAGCCTCCAGGACGGAGATGCAGGCCCTCCGAGACTCCACACCCTTCAAATGGCTTAAAGATAAACTCAAATATTTAGGTATACAAATCACGAATGACCCTCATTCACTATACACACATAACTTTATACCGCTCATAAGTAATATTAAAAACATATTGAGGACATATGACTTACCACTGCTTTCGTGGTTAGGAAGAGTTAATATAATAAAATCATATATTCTTCCCAAAATATTCTATGTTATGCATATGGTCCCAATTTTTTTACCCAGCCTCTTCTTTCGCTCCCTAAACCGTATAATCTCTAAATTCGTATGGAGAAATAAGAGAGCTAGGATTTCATTTAAAATTCTTGTGCTTCCTAAGAGACGGGGGGGCTTGGGACTTCCGGATCTCATATCCTATTATAGAGCCATTCACTTAGCTAGATGGTTGAAACTCACCCATATGGCTGCTCAGGACAATAAACAACACATTGAACTCCAACTATTACATCCTAAGACGCAAAGTCTATTATGGACAGATAGCACACCAGACAAAGACAATTTTGATGAGATTCTTGCCACTACATTAGCTGTAAGACGTACGATGGTCCCGATTCGCTTCCCTGAATGCGGATTTTTAGACAAAATACCGATGAGGCTTATACCTTATCTGATAGACGCCGAATTTTCAGATCCATATGATCTATGGAAGACTCTACCGAACAAACCCATTTCCAAGTTACTATGAGGTGATATCCCATGCAGAAATATGTGGCCGATAGAAGCCAAAAAACAACCAAAGACGTTCCTACAAGAATTACACGTGGCCCATTACATAAAACAGATCAGAAGCCCATTGATAGTATCAACTCGATGGAAATGGCTAGAGATACTGGTAAATGTGAAACCACCAATCCCTAAAATTATTTCAAAGATCTATAATAATTTGCTCGACAACACACTAACTGATTTCCCACTTTCTGTACATTCATGGGAGATCGAACTCGGTGTCACGCTCTCTCGAGATGATAAAATGAAACTTTGCCAGAACTCGCATGAGTTCTCTAGATGTATACTGTTACAAGAAATGTCCTACAAACTTTTCTCGAGATGGTATTACACTCCTGAGAAACTGTTTCATTTAGGGTTAACAGAGTCCCTGAAATGCTGGAGGTGCGGGACATCGAGGGGCAATCTGACCCATATATTCTGGACATGCCAGAAGCTAGACGAGTTCTGGACGGGAGTAAATGCAATATTGAAATCTATGAATCTTATAGAATCTGATCTAACTGCAGTTGAAGCTCTTTTATCGCTCCCATCAGAAAATTATAACCCCAAAAAACACGGGCTAGCCCCAGTGATGGTAGGGGCTGCGAAACATTTAATTGCTCAGAAATGGAAACAACCACACGCACCCACAGTGAAAGAATGGCTAGCCAAAATCTTGGAACTACATAGACTAGAAGAACTCTCTAGCTGGGAGATGTGTTCCCACGACTCCTTTCTTAAGACATGGCAACCATGGAGGGAGAGAATGGGGAAAGGTGAAATGAGTAACTAGATGGTAGGCCGCTACGGCCCCCTTTCCCCCCACACTTATTTTAACATTTACACGCTCACCGAGGATTCGTGAGAGGTTCCTCGGAGGCGTAGATAACAAGCTGCTGGTCGCTAGCCATGGGAGTACTACAGTTATACAACTCTATAAACCTACAACTTTAAAACTTTACTATCTTACAACTCTACGATAGGAAACTGTATAACTTTCTAGAAACACAACTATTGTGCCGTCTAACCATTAATGTAAAAAACTGAGAAACCACCTGTTTAAGTTTTAGAACACGTTTATTTTGTCAAAGTACTATATAAGGAAGACATAGGTACCAACAGATATATGTAACAAGTGCGGTAATACATTATTATGTACCATGTTTTGTTATCATTAAAAACTAAATAAAGAATTGAAAAAAAAAAAAAAAGTGTACAAATATAATAAAAACAACAAAAATTCAGCTCAATGCAACATAAAATGAGGTAAATAACTTCAGTAAGTACCAGATGCTTATAAAATCACTGTAAAGAGCGCTACAGTACTGCTAAGTTTAGCTAGCATACACACACCTGCCAACTGTAGGCAGATCAGTAAGTCCATCCCACCATCCAACACAAAGGCTTCTGGGGAATCCCTACCCAAGGGTCTCAGTGTACTTGTCACTCAGACTTCTGAGGGCGTGGTAAAGTCTTAGCATAGGAGTGTACTAGAGGGAATATGTGTAGCCTGCTGAAGGCATCCCGGGCACCCAACAACAAGCCCCGCGCCGATGGCCAAAGTATCCGAACCCGCACAGATAACTAGTAACTCGCGGGACCCGGGAATAGCCTAACGGAGCTGAGGCAGGCTACCAAGGTATCCCAGATAACCCACAGCAAACTTCTCTCTCCAGCCAACCTGTTCTGCTCATTTCTGGGCCGCTATCAGGCCCAAAGTTAAAAAAGAATTTTTTAATATTACTCGATGGTATATCTAGGGTATTGCTCATGGGGTCTGGGTGAGTTGTGACTCCACGCGGCCTCTGTCGCGCTTTTTGCAATACATCCCGCGGGTAACCTCGATATCTCAAATCTCGTTCTTGCCCACGATTGGGTTGATATGTGGGTGTTTTCACTCCTACCGTGCCCGCTGATATAGGTACAAGGTTTGTCTCTTAGATTAGTGTAGCATCTATCACCTGCCTTGGCGATTCTAGAAGAGCCCATTTTGTGGTTAGTTGTATTCATGTGAGACGTGGATTATTTGCACTAAAAAAGGAATTGTATCCTGCTCCAGCCTCCATTTCTAGGGCCGCTCATTGGGCTCATGAATACATCTTTTTCTTTGGGCCTGATAGTGGTCCAGAAATGAGCGGAACAGCTTGGCTGGAGAGAGAAGTTTGCTGTGGGTTATCTGGGATACCTTGGTAGCCTGCCTCAGCTCCGTTAGGCTATTCCCGGGTCCCGCGAGTTACTAGTTATCTGTGCGGGTTCGGATCCTTTGGCCATCGGCACGGGGCTCGTTGTTGGGTGCCCGGGATGCCTTCAGCAGGCTACACATATTCCCTCTAGTACACTCCCATGCTAAGACTTTACCACACCCTCAGAAGTCTGAGTGACACGTACACTGAGGCCCTTGGGTAGGGATTCCCCAGAAGCCTTTGTGTTGGATGGTGGGATGGACTTACTGATCTGCCTACAGTTGGCAGGTGTGTGTATGCTAGCTAAACTTAGCAGTACTGTAGCGCTCGTTACAGTGATTTTATAAGCATCTGGTACTTACTGAAGTTATTTACCTCATTTTATGTTGCATTGAGCTGAATTTTTGTTGTTTTTATTATATTTGTACACTTTGCACAGATTGTTGCTATGTGGTGACGCCTGATGGGCGGTTCTGCCCCGCCTATATAGGAAGTGGGGTAGACACCTGTAGCAAGCCGTGACCGGTAGAAGGGCCCTCGCCCGAAACGGACCCATTGTCACCTCGGCGCCCCCTCCCTGCACTTTGTATGTTCCCGCAATAAAGATCTCGTTACCTGCTGACCTGGTGAGTGCCGTTTTCTTACATTTGGATGATGAATTGTTTTGCTATACTGGCACCACCGGTCGCACTAGTGCTTCCCGCCTCACATGCATATTCCACTGCCTAAGAAGGATTACTGGTCATAGTGGTGCCCCTGTTCGTTTCTGTTGGATTTTATTGGACTACTCCCCAGATCTTAATCTCATTGAGAACTTGTGGTCAATCATCAAGAGACGGGTGGACAAACAAAAACCAACAAATTCTGGCAAAATGCAAGCATTCATTATGCAAGAATGGACTGCTATCAGGATTTGGTCCAGAAGTTGATTGAGAGCATGCCAGGGAGAATTACAGAGGTCCTGAAGAAGAAGGGTCAACACTGCAAATATTGACTTGCTGCATTAATTCATTCTAACTGTCAAAATAACCTTTTGGTACTCATAATATGATTGCAATTATATTTCTGTACGTGATATAAACATCAGACAAACACAAATAAAAACCAGAGGGCAGCAGATCATGTGAAAATATAATTTTGGTGTCATTCTCAAAACTTTTAGCCATGACTGTATCTACAGTGTTGGCCAAAAGTATTCACACCCCTGCAATTCTGTCAGATAATACTCAGTTTCTTCCTGAAAACGATTGCAATCACAAATTCTTTGGTATTATTATCTTCATTTAATTTGTCTTCAATGAAAAAACACAAAAGAGAATAAAGCAAAAAGCAAAACATTGATCATTTCACACAAAACTCCAAAAATGGGCCGGACAAAAGTATTGCCACCCTCAGCCTAATACTTGGTTGCACAACCTTTAGTCAAAATAATTGTGATCAACCGCTTCCGGTAACCATCAATGAGTTGCTTACAATGCTCTGCTGGAATTTTAGACCATTCTTCTTTGGCAAACTGCTCCAGGTCCCTGATATTTGAAGGGTGCCTTCTCCAAACTGCCATTTTTAGTTCTCTCCACAGGTGTTCTATGGGATTCAGGTCTGGACTCATTGCTGGCCACCTTAGAAGTCTCCAGTGCTTTCTCTCAAACCCTTTTCAAGTGCTTTTTGAAGAGTGTTTTGGGTCGTTGTCCTGCTGGAAGACCCATGACCTCTGAGGGAGACCCAGCTTTCTCACACTGGGCCCTATATTATGCTGCAAAATTTGTTGGTAGTCTTCAGACTTCATAATGCCATGCACACGGTCAAGCAGTCCAGTGCCAGAGGCAGCAAAGCAACCCCAAAACATCAGGGAACCTCTGCCATGTTTGACTATAGGGACCGTGTTCTTTTCTTTGAATGCCTCTTTTTTTCTCCTGTAAACTCTATGTTGATGCCTTTGCCCAAAAAGAGAGAACATTCTTCCAAAACGTTTTAGGCTTTCTCAGGTAAGTTTTGGCAAACTCCAGCCTGGCTTTTTTTATGTCTTGGGGTAAGAAGTGGGGTCTTCCTGGGTCTCCTACTATACAGTCCCTTTTCATTCAGACACCGATGGATAGTACGGGTTGACACTGTTGTACCCTCGGACTGCAGGGCAGCTTGACCTTGTTTGGATGTTAGTCGAGGTTCTTTATCCACAATCCGCACAATCTTGCGTTGAAATCTCTTGTCAATTTTTCTTTTCTGTCCACATCTAGGGATGTTAGCCACAGTGCCATGGGCTTTAAACTTCTTGATGACACTGTGCACGATAGACACAGGAACATTCAGGTCTTTAGAGATGGACTTGTAGCCTTGAGATTGCTCATGGTTCCTCACAATTTGGTTTCTCAAGTTCTCAGACAGTTCTTTGGTCTTCTTTCTTTTCTCCATGCTCAATGTGGTACACACAAGGACACAGGACAGAGGTTGAGTCAACTTTAATCCATGTCAACTGGCTGCAAGTGTAATTTAGTTATTGCCAACACCTGTTAAGTGCCACAGGTAAGTTACAGGTGCTGTTAATTACACAAATTAGAGAAGCATCACATGATTTTTCTAAGGGTGCCAATACTTTTGTCCACCCCCTTTTTTATGTTTGGTGTGGAATTATATCCAATTTGGCTTTAGGACAAATCTTTTTGTGTTTTTTTCACTGAAGACAAATTAAATGAAGATAATAATACCAAAGAATTTGTGATTGCAATCATTTTCAGGAACAAACTGAGTATTATCTGACAGAATTGCAGGGGTGTCAATACTTTTGGCCATGACTGTATCTTTTGGGATGTCCTTTAAAAAGCACAGGTCTTTCTTCCTCCTATCATTTTTGGGATCATATTTTGCCTGGCCTGTGCCATAAAAATTTCAAACCTTAAAATGGTCTTAGTGTTCTCTTAAAATCCTATCAAATAGAGTAGTTGCCTTTTGTGGTGTCCATTAAAAAGCACTGGTCCCTTTTCCCCACCCTTTTTCCATACTGCCTTTCCCAGGACAGACTGTCCCTTTTTCCACACTGCTCTTCTCCGCAGGTTGATCACTGTTTTATACTTCTCTCCCCACAAAAGCCCCCTTTTCTATACTTGTCTCCCCATTATGTCTCCTTTTCCCTATTTCGCCCAACAGGCGGCCCCCATTCCATACTGCTACCCCCATTCTGACCCATTTTCCATACTACACTGCCCCCATGCTGTCCCCTTTTCCATACTTGTCTCCCCCATGTGCCCTCTATTTCATACTACTCTCCACCCCATGTTGTCTTCTTTTCCATACTGCTCCCTCCATGCTGCCCCCTTTTCCTTGCTGCTTTCCCCCTCAGGCTGTCCCCTCTATCATACTACTGTTTCCCTCAGGCTGCCCCTTTTTCATACTGCTCTACCCTGCAGGCTGTTTCATTTTCCATATTGTTCTCCCCCCATGCGCCCGCCTTTCCATACTGCTCTCTTCCCCATGCTGTCTTTTTACTCTACTCCACCCCAGAAGGCTTTCTCCTTTTTCCATACTGCTCTCAACCCCAGTGGTCACCTTTTCCATACAGCTGTCTTTCATGCTGTCCCCTATTCTATACTGCTCTTCTCCCCAACTGTTTTCTTCTACATACTGCTCTCCTACACAGGATGCCTCCTTTTCCATACTGCTCTCCCCCTTTAAGGCCCACCTTTTTCCATACTGCCCCCCCCCCCCCCCAGTGCCGCTCTTTTTCCATACTGCTCTCCCCCTTGTGGCCCACCTTTTCCATACTGACCTCCCCCCATGTGGCCCCCTTTTTCCAAACTGCTCTTACCCCAAGTAGCCCCTTTTAGATACTGCTCTCCCCATGTGGTCTCTTTTCCATACTGCACCCCCACAGGCAGCCCACTTTTCCATGCTGCTCTTCCCATATATGGCCCCTCATTTTTATATAGTGCTCCCTCAATGCAACCCCCTTTTCCATACTGCCTCTCCCCTCATGCGGCCCATTTTCCATACTGCTCTCCTCCCATGTTGCCTCTATTTCCCATATTGCTCTTCGCCCTATGAGGCCCATTTTCCTTGCTACTCTTTCCCTCATGTGACTATTTTTAAATACTTCACTAGTGTGGCTCCCTTTTCACAATGCACCCGCATAGGCTGTTCCCCAGTATCTTAAGCTCAGTTAGCGCTTACCTGCTACCAGAGCCCTCTCCTTCTCTGCAGTGCTCTACACAAACTCTGACAGTGTGATAAATTACACTCATTATGCTGGTGTGATCTCTGCAGCATTAGCACACTGCCACATGCTCAGAGGATCATTTATATTAACGTCTTACAGACGATGATACAAATGAATACTGGAATGCTACGGCCCCCTCCCCTGGAAAGACTCCAGCTTTCATACAAAATCTGGGGAGGGGATGGAGGATTAAAAAAAAAAATTGAATCCGAAAATTGGCACTCCCCCTGCCTCCCACCCCGCTGCCCTAGGCCCCAGACTTCTTGTGCCTGAATACACATTTTATCTTGAATTTTGATGACTGATCAATTCCTGCAGAGAGAAAAGCTAATTTCTTGAAAAGATATATTACGAAAGGTACTTCTTTTCATGTCTACTAATAATTTATTAGATAAATATTAAAGTGATGGTTATGCTATAAGTATATACTGACTCTAAACTGTAGCATTTCTCCGGCTGCTTCTTCCTGATACTATCTCGACTTTATTGGTACCTGAACTTCAGCAATGACTGAATAAACCTTCTCTTGCTTAATGATTTTGGCTCTTGTAATTCTCTTTTGGTTTTAACCCCAGACATCCATTTGACTATGAGGCGGTCGACAGGTTAGGGGGTATTCGGATACCGGGGCTGATGGCGACTTGGATGGGGAATCATGGCTGGTTGGTCCCCGGTCCCGTGCCCTGGACCCTCAATGGCGGGGGATGGTGGGGGATGACGGTGGTGAAGGGAATTGAATTACATGACGCCTCCTGTGGTATCTGGTAAAGTGTATACCAGCACTGCTGCAGTCGGCCGCTGAGGTGATGGAGGTGCAGCTCAGTGTAGTACAGCTGCCAACAGGTGAAGCTTTACCTCAGGGCAGCGGGAATGGATGAGGGGAGTTGTAGTAGCGTCTCTGCGGTCACCGCTGTGGGCAGCGGCAGTTAAGCAGGCACACAAACACACAGTAGTCTTTGTTTCGGTACCTTTTACTGATAACGGGTAACAGGCACAGTCCAGAAAAATAACCAGGTCCCCGGAGCAATTTGGGACTTTCACCTTGGAGAGTTGTGAGGCCTCCTCTGTCACGGTGTACGGTGGTTTGGGGTAAGTTCTGACTATAACTGAACTCGCCGCTCCTTCTTCCCTCCAAAGGCTTTGCTCTATACCAGACAATGAGGTCCTTCTGGGGTCCCTATTCTTCCCTTGACCCTGGTCCTGTGTTTGGTCAGGTTTGAGTGTCTCTTACTTTGTTTTCCTCAGGCCGTTAATTCCTCCTGGTTCTTCTGGGCTTTTCTTGCTGCAGTGGATGCGTAGCACTGTCGGACTCCGGTGTCCGGTGAGCTAAAGGGAAACTTGATCTGTTCCCTTCTTTAATTCCCTGCTTCCTCCACTGGCCTCCTCCGACCCTCTCCCTAGGGTACAGCACAGCTGGGTCAGTGTTCCCTGGTCCTGGGCCTGGCTTGATCCCAGCGACCAGCTCCTTCTCTCTCCACAGACTGGAACTAACTGCTTCTCACTGGACCAACTGCTACTCCC
>JARQOC010000004.1:317154973-317587473 GCA_033576535.1 Allobates femoralis
GATATCTCAGTTATGGACATAAATCTTATCTCTATCAGGAAAATTATACATTCCAGCAAAATCTACGTATAAATTGCAGCACGAAGATCTCCAAGGTTTTGAAAGCATCAAACTGTAATAACCAAACTGAATGATGGAAAAGAAGGATTTGTAGAACTGCACTCATTAATCTCGATCTTCCCCGGGGTGTTAGGCTTTCAAGCATGTGCATCCATCAGTGCTCATTTTGCATTACAATCCTATTTCAATCACCTCTTTGCTCTGCTGTTGGGACATGATTGATTACTTTATTTTCAAGCAAGCTTGGAAGGGTCTGAGAGTTAGATGTGAGTATTCACTCAGATCGGCTGAGAGAAGTGTAAGGTATCATTTTAGTTTCCCAATGGAGGACATTTATAAAATATATTGCAAAAAAAGACAAAGGTATTTCCCAAAATAGCCAACCAAACTCCAGCTAACACTAAATTGGAAGTATAACAGGAATTTCTGTTAGGTGGCATTCTTTCCACACGTCCCTGTATGCAATTGGCAGTTTTTTTCCCAATTTATTTTGTGTATGTATTTTCTTTCCTGTAGTCCTTTCATTGATACTTCATGGATTTATGTAGAATTGTACAGCTGTAAACAGAAAACATGGTCAACAATGGTCAGGAAATGGCTATCAATATATAAATGGAATTGTCAAAACTGCCTAGGAGACCAACGGTCTGAAGACTCCGCTGCCTAGCAAAAAATAAACATCAATGAAAGTCGAGGTTTATTGAAGATTTGGTGACCAAAGTAACAGGGGACAAAAGGTGAGGAATAGTGTTACACAAATTATTTTTATTTTAATTATTTGACAAATTATTGGGCAGAACGGTGGCACAGTTACTAGCACTGCAGTCTTGCAACACTGGGTGTTTTGTCTGGGTTAGTGATGGGTGAATCCTAAATTACTCGGACTCGCTTGACTCTAGCGAGTCCGAGCCCGGGACTCGCTACTCGTTGCGAGTCTAGCGAGTCCAATGTTAATGAATGGGGAAGCGAGTAATAGCGAGTAATGTGTGATTTAAAAATCGCAGATGTGTGTCGGAAAGCGCTCGCATTGCCGTGTCGGAAGCCCCACTCGCAACTGTATTTTGCTGCTGTCTCCGAGGCCTAACTCGCATGTGTTTGAGGCGAAGCAAGCGATTTTCTGCAGCAAACCTCATGCTTTGTGCAAACAGGAAATAAGCCGACTCGAGCTTCCTGGCTGGACGCGCAGAAAGTCACAGCGAGGAAGCATGGCCCCTGTCGACACCCTGCAATTAATTGCTCTGGTGGAGGCTCGGCCCCTGCTTTGGCTGCCCACTGACCCTGCGTATGGGGATAATGTCCAGCGGACTACGGCCTGGAGGGAGATCGCACAGGGCGTTTTCCCAACGTTTCATCGTTGTGGCCATGATGTGCAGAGCAATATGGGTGAGTTAAATGTGTTCACACGTTATATTGCATTTACCGTATATAGTCGTGTATAAGCCGACCCGTGTATAAGCCGACCCCCCTACTTTAGCCCCCAAAAAGTGGGAAACCATATTGACCGCCATCCTTGTATACAGCGGCTATCACTGTTAGACAGCCCCCCAGCAGAGTATACAGCTCCACCTGCAGAGTATACAGGCCCCCCCAGTGTGTATATATGCCACCGATATTAGGGTATACAGACCCCCCGTGGGTACATAGGCACCCCAGCACTGGGTATACAAGGCCCCCAGTGGTTATACAGGGCCCTCATAGTAGGGTCTACAGCCCCCCCGTGGGTATACAAGACCCCAGCAGTGGGTATACAGGGCCCCCATGGGTATACAGGGCCCCCATAGTAGGGTATACAGGGCCCTCAATGTGTTATAATGCGCCGTCGCATGGTTGCCTATATTTGGATGGGGTCACAATAGTACACTTAGTTTAAGGGCTGGTCCTCCTGGCTCTGAAGGCCAGGGGGTTGGGTGTATATAAATACCACTAATGAGCGGAGTCTGGTGCCCGCACTATTACATTCTCTATGCGTTGACATGTGCCCTGCCCCATTTGTGATTGTGGCCACGTGAGCTCAATGTCCGTAATGCTGTTGATGATGTTCCACACTGTCGTGTCCATGTGCCTTGTATACACATTACACACACAACATGATTAAAATGTTATTGTTGATTTGTACACATACTTTTAGTGTTTCAAATGTTACAGAGGTCTAAACCCGGTTTGAAATCATTTCACAGTTGACCACATTATGAAGCGATGGAGGAGCTGCCGCGACCAATTCAAGCGGCAACACCGGAGGATCTTGGAGGGGGGCCCGGAAGCTGGTCACGGGATAATATATTGCCACTATGAACGGCTGTCATTTCTGGAACCGGTGGCCCGTATGCCAAGGTATGTGTCTGCCGCACTGTTGTTTACTATTATTGTTATTATTATTTATTTATATAGCGCCATTAGGTTCCATGGCACTTTACATGAGGATAAGGGTTAACGACAAAAAACAGTACATGAAGACAATCAGGTCATACAGGTACAAGAGGAGAGGACCCTGTCCACGAGGGCACACAGTGTACGTATGAAGCTCTATAATGAGTGTGCTGGTTTACATACCCACACTGGGGTTTGTTTCTGCCATGGTGCAACACAATTCTATTACCTTTGGCAATGATCCAGGACATACACATTTATAGTCACATTGCGACGTTGGGACAAATAAGCAATGTTCTGCAGGGTGGTCAGACACAATGTTCCATGACCTCACAATTAGCTATTATTGTTGGCATGTTTGTGGAACAAAGCCATGTTCTTCCCTGCAATGGCCTCTAAGGTGTGTGGCCCTGTCTGGTTTGCCTGTCATAAGCCTCATTTGTATCAGTTCCTAATGGCCTCGACTTGCATAAGGGCCACATACATCCCTACACGTTTAGTTGTGGGTGTTTTTTTCGTCTAAATAACGTTGCAAGGATATACCCCTTTTGCACTAAACTGTTTGTACACCATCCCAGATTGTTGACACAGTCACACACATTTCAGAACATACCCTGTATCACTACAAATATGTGTGGTTCAGTTTTCCCATGGGTATATTTGGGGCTGCAAGGTGATGGTGTAGATATTAGGGCCCACATGTGAATTTTAGTTTTTTTGTCGTAAACTCATGGCCACATTACGAATCCTCCGGGAATCATAGTGTATTAATGCTGTATAAAATCAAACTAAAGAGGGCCATATTTTAAGTGCAACAGGCTTTAGTCCAAGGTCCTTTAGGAAACCCGAGGTTTGCCCTTGCTGCTCCCGGTTTTTTGTTCGGCCCCGTTGGAATAACTGTAAAACTGTCCATCTGTGCATACCACCTTGTTTGGCACCAACGATGTGTGACCTGCTGCTCAAAAACAACCCCATACTCTATGTCCATTACAGTCGTTTCAAGACCCAAGCCATCTGTTTGGTGTGTTTTATTTACCAAGACATTCCTGATTAGCATACATGGCAGCAAAAAGGAGTGTAGGCCACTAACGCCAAATACTCATGTGTCACCTATGCTGCATGACTCCATTTCCTGTATTGCTCACCTGCACTATAGATCTGGGTAATGTGCATTGAGACCAAGGCCGTCCACACTGTGTGTTTTTGTGTCCATCTGATGGCAAACAACCCTGAATAATGTGTTTGCCTCACAGTGTCAGGCTATAGCTTTGTCCACATAAAGTTTCCACAAAAAGTCTAAGCAATAGTTGTGGCCACTAATATGTCTTCAAGTGACTACATAGCTGTCCTGCCTAAGGCAGGGCACAGTGTAATAGTGCGGACAAATTTTAAAATTTGTAATGTAATGGCAAAAAATCGTGGAGCAACACTACCCACACATACAATATAGTTTGAGGCATGAGCCAAAAATGTCATTAATTTATTTGCTGCAATTCCATCTTAAGGGCAACAATGAAAAGACACAGAATACACAGATACACTGAGTCAAAAAAGCGTGCACATGTTATGTTTGGCCTATGGTTTTGTTTCCAAACGCAACCCATTCACCAAATGTTTTTTATATTTACCCACAGAGCTGCTCACTTTCGGAGGCGGCGTCGTCACCCGCCAGCAGAGCTGCCTGAGGAGGGGAGGGAGGCACCTCAACCCCCACCAGATGAGGAGGAGGGAGTAGCACCACCACCTCCGCCACCACCACCACCACCACCACCTTTGGGGCCACAGATACAACAAGAAGAGGAGGATGAAGGGCCACACCAGCGCCCTCCACTGCCGACTGCCAGCAGCAGTGTGGGGAGTCACTGGAACACCAGCAGCCCTGCTCTGATCCCGGGGGCACCACAAGACCGCAGAGGACAGTGTAATGCTGACTTTGCCCGCAGTCTCATACCGTTCTTGGATGACATTCCATTCGAGAGACGACTGCAGGCATGGTCAGCAATACATATTGTCATAGATGCATGTCGCCCTCCAAACCACCCTGGCCAGGTCTTTTCATATTTGGAGGGGTGGCAGCAATCTGGGGCAAACAGGCTGGACAGGCACACACCACGGCGGGACAGCTATGTGGCGACCCAGAGGCCGTACCAACCTTTCCGGCCAACCCACATCGACCTCCCAACCCAAGGCCATTTTGAGAGACCGGCCCAGGTGACCCGCCCTACAGGGTTCCAAGCAGTGGGGGAGGCTATCCATGGGGCCCTGGACCTCCTCCAGGACCAGGGTGATGGTGGCGGGGTAGAGGCTACCCCACACAATGTTCCCACCTACCACCAGCTGTAGGTTCACCTTTTTTTTTTTTTTTGTAATCTAAATAGTGCATGTTTGCACTTTTGACATGTTTATTTCGGTTTTTTTTTCTTTGCTTTTCTAAAGCTTAAAAAAAAAAAATCTGACATCTTTGCCATTAAGGCATAATAATACAGATTTTCAAAAAAAATGCTTTGTGTCTGTCTTTTTTCAGGTAATGGATGTGTAGGTTGTTTTGTGGGTGGCCTTAAAGTCATCATCATTAGCAAGTACTTTACGGCCTGCATGGCGCATGAGGGCACCTTGGTTACTACGTGTAAAATCATTACTGCACATACCATTGTTGCTAACAAAGAAATAGTGCCTGTGTTTGGGGGGGGTTACTTAATGACTCGGTATGTCAACAACACTAGGAACACAGATGCGAGAGGCTGGGACGTCTACTTGCAACACAGAACGTCTATGCGTTATCTCCGTAGCGTACAGTGGGACCCTTCGCCCGGCTCCAGCAGGATCATAGTACAAGCAACGTCTTCGATGCAGGCATAGGCTTGTTGCCTCAAAAAATTAGCCCAAGGGGCGAGATCAACTCTTTTTAGATATAGAGTAGGGAACGTGGCACATAGTATAGTCTTGCTTGTCCTGAGAGCATAGTACAAGCAACGTATTCGATGCAGGCATAGGCTTGTTGCCTCAAAAAATTAGCCCAAGGGGCTTGATCAACTCTTTTTAGATATAGAGGAGGGAGCGTGGCCCATAGTATAGTCTTGCTTGTCCTGAGAGCATAGGAGAAGCAACGTATTTGATGCAGGCATAGGCTTGTTGCCTCAAAAAATTAACCCAAGGGGCTTGATCAACTCTTTTTAGATATAGAGTAGGGAGCGTGGCCCATAGTATAGTCTTGCTTGTCCTGAGAGCATAGTACAAGCAACGTATTCGATGCAGGCATAGGCTTGTTGCCTCAAAAAATTAGCCCAAGGGGCTTGATCAACTCTTTTTAGATATAGAGTAGGGAGCGTGGTCCATAGTATAGTCTTGCTTGTCCTGAGAGCATAGGAGAAGCAACGTATTTGATGCAGGCATAGGCTTGTTGCCTCAACAAATTAGCCCAAGTGGCTTGATCAACTCTTTTTAGATATAGAGGAGGGAGCGTGGCCCATAGTATAGTCTTGCTTGTCCTGAGAGCATAGGAGAAGCAACGTATTTGATGCAGGCATAGGCTTGTTGCCTCAAAAAATTAGCCCAAGTGGCTTGATCAACTCTTTTTAGATATAGAGGAGGGAGCGTGGCCCATAGTATAGTCTTGCTTGTCCTGAGAGCATAGTACAAGCAACGTATTCGATGCAGGCATAGGCTTGTTGCCTCAAAAAATTAGCCCAAGGGGCTTGATGAACTCTTTTTAGATATAGAGGAGGGAGCGTGGCCCATAGTATAGTCTTGCTTGTCCTGAGAGCATAGTACAAGCAACGTATTCGATGCAGGTATAGGCTTGTTGCCTCAAAAAATTAGCCCAAGGGGCGAGATCAACTCTATTTTGAAGTTGAGGAGGGCGCGTGGCCCATACTATTTGCTTGTCCTGAGAGCATAGTACAAGCAACGTATTCGATGCAGGTATAGGCTTGTTGCCTCAAAAAATTAGCCCAAGGGGTGAGATCAACTCTATTTTGAAGTTGAGGAGGGCGCGTGGCCCATACTATTTGCTTGTCCTGAGAGCATAGTACAAGCAACGTATTCGATGCAGGTATAGGCTTGTTGCCTCAAAAAATTAGCCCAAGGGGCGAGATCAACTCCATTTTGAAGTTGAGGAGGGCGCGTGGCTCATACTATAGTCTTGCTTGTCCTGAGAGCATAGGAGAAGCAACGTATTCGATGCAGGCATAGGCTTGTTGCCTCAAAAAATTAGCCCAAGGGGCGAGATCAACTCTATTTTGAAGTTGAGGAGGGCGCGTGGCCCATACTATTTGCTTGTCCTGAGAGCATAGTACAAGCAACGTATTCGATGCAGGTATAGGCTTGTTGCCTCAAAAAATTAGCCCAAGGGGCGAGATCAACTCTATTTTGAAGTTGAGGAGGGCGCGTGGCCCATACTATTTGCTTGTCCTGAGAGCATAGTACAAGCAACGTATTTGATGCAGGTATAGGCTTGTTGCCTCAAAAAATTAGCCCAAGGGGCTTGATCAACTCTTTTTAGATATAGAGTAGGGAGCGTGGCCCATAGTATAGTCTTGCTTGTCCTGAGAGCATAGGAGAAGCAACGTATTTGATGCAGGCATAGGCTTGTTGCATCAAAAAATTAGCACAAGTGGCTTGATCAACTCTTTTTAGATATAGAGGAGGGAGCGTGGCCCATAGTATAGTCTTGCTTGTCCTGAGAGCATAGTACAAGCAACGTATTCGATGCAGGTATAGGCTTGTTGCCTCAAAAAATTAGCCCAAGGGGCGAGATCAACTCTATTTTGAAGTTGAGGAGGGCGCGTGGCCCATACTATTTGCTTGTCCTGAGAGCATAGTACAAGCAACGTATTCGATGCAGGTATAGGCTTGTTGCCTCAAAAAATTAGCCCAAGGGGCGAGATCAACTCTATTTTGAAGTTGAGGAGGGCGCGTGGCCCATACTATTTGCTTGTCCTGAGAGCATAGTACAAGCAACGTATTCGATGCAGGTATAGGCTCGTTGCCTCAAAAAATTAGCCCAAGGGGCTGCATTGTATTTTTAAAAAAAAATAAAAATTAGAAATGCTCACAAGCGGATGCACTTGTAAAGTGAAAAGATGTTTACTGATTGCGTATTTTTTTTTATCATGCCGCAAATATTTCAGGAACATGACTTATCATATCGTCTCAGCTGAGGGAGATGCCGATACTTCCTGTCTTAAAAGGGTATAAAGTTACAAGCGCAATATTCCAATCCTATTAATTAAGATTAGGTTACACTACAATTGGGTACTGTCGTCTGGGGGGCTTACGAACTCCGATGATATCCAGTCCTTGTTGAACTTTATGAGAGTCAGCCTGTCGGCATTTTCAGTAGTAAGCCGTGACCTTCTATCAGTGACTATACCCCCAGCGGCACTGAAAACACGCTCTGATGTCACACTAGCAGCTGGGCAGGCCAGCACCTCCAAGGCATACAGAGCGAGCTCTGTCCAAGTGTTAAGCTTGGAAACCCAGTAATTAAAGGGTACTGAAGGGTCGGTTAGGAAGCTGGTACTGTCACTGACATACTCATTCACCATGTTGGAAAATTGTTGTCTCCTCGTCAAGGTGACCGCAGGCATTATCCGTTGTTCATTGGAAGGTCTGTTGAACATCGCCCAGTTGGTGGACATCTTACCCCCACCTCTTCTTGACATTGTTGACGTTTGTGTCCCAACCAAAGGCTGCTGTTGGAAAGAGCTGATTCTTCGGGGTACAGCGGAGTTAGATGGTGATATGGACATCAATTTGTCAATAACAACAGTCTTGAAAAATTCCGTCGTTAAGCCCCTGGTTGACTGCAACAGCAGCGACGGAAATTTATCTTTGTATCTGGGGTCCAAAAAGGTTGACAACCAATAGAGGTTGCTGGCATATATGTGAATGACGCGTGGATCTTGGGAGAGACATTGACACATTACGTCAGCCATATGCGCTAAGCTGCAAAGACTCATCTCCTCGGTTGCAACAGAATGAGGATCACTACGCATCATGGCCTCTACATCGGTCTCCGCCTCCTCCTCTTCAGCCCACCCATGCTGTACCGACATAAACGTAGGGTTTGGAGTACCATCTGGGTTCACATCAGTACCACAGAAAAATGAATCTTCTTCATCATCACCCTCATCACCTTCTTCTTCCAGAGCCAATGTAGCCTGCTGGTGTTGGCTTGGCTGGCTAGGATCAGCGATGTTAAATTCTGGCTCCATAGCCATCCGCTGGGCCCTCAAAGCTTCTGTTTTAAGATTCAGGAGCGACTCCTTAAGCAAACAGAGCAGGGGGATGGTGAGACTGATAATGGACTGATCATCGCTGACAAGTTTTGTGCAGTATTCAAAGTTGTCCAGCAACTCACAAAGATCAGCGATCCAGACCCACTCTAAAGTAGTAATGTGTCTGGTCTGACTTCCGTGGTGACGGGCATGTTGCAGCTGATATTCAGCTATTGCCCTCTGCTGCTCATTAAACCTTGCTAACATATGGAATGTTGAGTTCCATCTCGTGGGCATGTCGCAAATTAGCCGGTGTTTAGGCAAATTAAATTGGCTTTGAAGGGCTGAAAGACTGCCAACTGCTGTGGACGAATGCCTAAAATGGGCGCAAATTCGCCTCACCTTCTCGAGTAGGTCAGATAACTCGGGGTATATTTTAAGGAATTTTTGAACTATTAAGTTCAGCACGTGAGCCAGGCAAGGGACGTGCACAAGGTTACCGTGCTTCAGTGCCGCCACAAGGTTTCGTCCATTATCGCTCACAACAAGACCTGGTTGTAGTTGCAGTGGGGCCAGCCACTCATCAGTCTGTTGCTTAAGACCCTTCCATAGCTCAGTTGCAGTGTGAGGTGTGTCACCTAGACAGATAAGCTTCAGAAAAGCCTGTTGTCGCCTTGCTGAAGCACTACTGCAAAGCTCCCAACTTGGGCGTGAGGGTGCGGGCAGCTGAGCAGTGGACAAGGAAGTTGCAGAAGCAGATTGCGCACTGGACATATATGATGAGGCAGCCACCCTGAATGATGTTGTGCCTGCTATTCGTGGAGTTGGCAGTATTTCAGATGCTCGACTTTGCGAAGTTGGGACACTGTCCACCAGGTTGATCCAGTGAGCCGTTACTGAGATGTATCTGCCCTGTCCACAAGTACTTGTCCACGTGTCCGTTGTTAGGTGGACTTTGGCAGTTACCGCATTAGTTAGTGCACGCTTTAAGTTGTTGACAACGTGCTGGTGTAACGCGGGGACGGCACTACGTGAGAAAAAGTGGCGGCTGGGTACAGTGTATCGTGGTGCCGCCACAGCCAACAACTCCCGAAAAGACTCTGTACCTACCAGCCTAAACGGCAGCATTTCCACAGCTAACAACTTTGCAATTTTGGCAGTCATTTTTTGTGAAAATGGGTGTGTGGATAGGTACTTCTTTTGCCTTTCATACAGCTGTGGCACAGACAACTGGACGTTTGTCGCGCACACACCAGTGGCTTCACTACTCTGAAGTCTCTCTTGTAGCGCAGCTTCGGAGGAGTACGTTTCAGCCGGAGCTGATGCCTGAACACTAGCTGGTGAAGGATGGATCTGATTCTGTACCCTGATGGGCCGACCACTGAATTGGGTGCTTAACAGACATATGCTTACGCATACTGCTGGTGCTCAGGTTTTTTTTTCCCAGGCCTCTGCTTAGCCTTGCATGGCATATATTGCAGATCACCACATTTGGTACAGATGGGGCATCCTTAAAAAAATGCCACACAATGGCTTTTCGGCCTTTATGTTGAATTGGAGGCAAAGGAGGATGACTCTGTACCACACCAACTGTTGACACAGTTTGGGCAACTGTGTTTACAGTTTGTACAACAGTTGGTACACTTTGTGCAACAGTTGACACAATTTGGCCAACTGTTCTCACTGTTTGTGTTCTGGAGAAAGGAGTAAGCCTGGGTGCTTTTGGCGGTGGTGCATAGCCACTTTCCTCCTCCTGGCTGCTCTGTTGGCTATGCATGCCAAGAGTCCAGGTAGGATCTGTGGTCTCATCATCCACGCCTTCCTCCTCAAAGTCTTCGGGATAATGTGACTGAGCAGGCTGGCCAGATGAGATGTGTGTCTCATCATCGTCATCATCATCCACCTCCTGAGATGCTGTATGGGTTTGGTGAAAGTGGCTTTCTTGAGTACGAGGTGCTTCCAAACTTTGGCCATGAATAGACATTACGTCTTCTTCAAGTATCTCGTCAGGCACTGATAAAGAAAGGCCAGATGGAATCGAGTGCTGATACGAACCAAATAAATCATCGGAGTGACCAAGGTCGCACTCCAAGTTTTCCTCTGGCTGCCGAAGGCTTGAGGAAATAGGAAGCCTTTGAGGATTGGATGGCCCTGCGTTGTCTGTAGCGACACTAGACTGTGTTGGCACGGACGATTGTGTACTCAAAGAACCAGTGGTGGAGGTGTTATCAGCCATCCAAGTTGTTATCTGGTCATGCTCTTCCGGCCTCAAGACACGTTTTTGTTGAGTACTGATAATTTTAGACGGGAGAAAGAGAGATCTGTCAATCCTCGTCTGTCTACCTGTACCAGTGCCTTCTTGGGCACGACTGCTACGGCCACGACCTCGTCCCCGTCCCTTTGCCACATCTTTTTGCGGAAATTATGGTTTTTGTGACATTTTTGAAAAACGCACAGCCACCGAGATGGAGTTTGGTGTTGCTGCAGGCGTCACTTACTGGCGGGTTAAGTGTGTGCTAACACTTGACAGTGAAGCAGCACACTAGTCCCTGAAAAAATTAGAAAGTGCGCACAGCCACCGAGATGGAGTTTGGTGTTGCTGTAGGCGTCACTTACTGGTGGGTTAAGTGTGTGCTAACACTTGACAGTGAAGCAGCACACTAGTCCCTGAAAAAATTAGAAAGTGCGCACAGCCACCGAGATGGAGTTTGGTGTTGCTGTAGGCGTCACTTACTGGCGGGTTAAGTGTGTGCTAACACTTGACAGTGAAGCAGCACACTAGTCCCTGAAAAAATTAGAAAGTGCGCACAGCCACCGAGATGGAGTTTGGTGTTGCTGTAGGCGTCACTTACTGGCGGGTTAAGTGTGTGCTAACACTTGACAGTGAAGCAGCACACTAGTCCCTGAAAAAATTAGAAAGTGCGCACAGCCACCGAGATGGAGTTTGGTGTTGCTGTAGGCGTCACTTACTGGCGGGTTAAGTGTGTGCTAACACTTGACAGTGCAGCAGCACACTAGTCCCTGAAAAAATTAGAAAGTGCGCACAGCCACCGAGATGGAGTTTGGTGTTGCTGTAGGCGTCACTTATTGGCGGGTTAAGTGTGTGCTAACACTTGACAGTGAAGCAGCACACTAGTCCCTGAAAAAATTAGAAAGTGCGCACAGCCACCGAGATGGAGTTTGGTGTTGCTGTAGGCGTCACTTACTGGCGGGTTAAGTGTGTGCTAACACTTGACAGTGAAGCAGCACACTAGTCCCTGAAAAAATTAGAAAGTGCGCACAGCCACCGAGATGGAGTTTGGTGTTGCTGTAGGCGTCACTTACTGGCGGGTTAAGTGTGTGCTAAGACTTGGCAGTGAAGCAGCACACTGGTCCCTGAAAAAATTATTAAGTGCGCACAAGTAGTCGCACAAGTAGGTGGCGTACGTGCTATTTGCAGCTAGGAGAGCAGCAACGCACTGTTCTGCCACAGACAAAATAACGCTGAAGGGGTTTTTAGGACCCAAAATCTATCAGCTGCCAAAAAATTGTTAATACTACCTCAGCTAAGCCTCTCACTTCAGCTATTAGAACAGCTGAGTGAGTAAGCGAAGCTATGAGGTCGCTCCTGTGAAGACACTGTAGGGCTGCAGCTCCCTGCTTCCCTGCCTGCCTACAGTCTCACAGTACACTGTACTCCTCTGTCCTCCTGCTAGCTCTCACAAGAGCTGTTTGGGGTTAATATAAGGAATCTTGAAGTTTCCCTACACTCACTGACAATCCCTATGATCTGCTTCAGAATCTACCTCACCCTGCTCTAGCTCAGATCTTCAGAGAAATGTGCTCAAAATGGCGGTGGCAAGGCTTATATACAGCCTTGCCTGTCATCCATGACATAGGCATCACGATGGACAGCAGCCAATCATAGTAATGCCACAACGAAGAGGGCTGTGGCATTACTGAATAAGATTGGCTAACATGCTTGTCCATCTTCACAAGTTTGTCTGACCTAACACGCTAGGCTGTCTCGGAAGCTTTGTCGGAACATAACAGATTCTGTATTCGCGAGTCCCGAATACAGAATACAGGACTCGGATTCGTAGACTCGCTCGGAATTGCTAAGACTTACTCAGACTCGCTCGGAATCGCTGCTTACAGCGGGTATCCGTGAAGCGGTGCGATTCTGTAAACGATTTTGGGGACATAGCGATGTGATATAGCGAGTCTCGCTAGTAAAACTAGGATTGCCATTTACTTGCATTGGACTCGCTACTTTGCGAGTCCTCGCTGGAAAACTCGCCGAGTAGCGAGTCCTGCGAGTCCCTTACTACTCGCCGAGTAACGAGTCCTAGCGAGTAGATTCGCCCATCACTAGTCTGGGTACCTCTGTTTCCTCTGACACTCCAAAGACATACAGATAGGCATACAATGGTTGTTCTCAATCATCGGCCTTACTAAACATTCAGGAGCAAAACTTTACTAACTGAATCATTTATGGTAGCATAAATATCACTGTTGTTTGGTAGCACATTGCCCCACAGAGGATGTGCCTCTGACAACATGGATGCTGTATGGGGATAGAATGATTCATATTAACACATATTAATGAGGAAGTAAATGAGTCCTGATTGCTGATGGTACAACACTAATATATGCGTAATACAGCATCTGGTAATACAGTGGGGAAATAAGTATTTAGTCAGCCACCAATTGTGCAAGTTCTCCCACTTAAAAAGATGAGAGAGGCCTGTAATTGATATCATAGATAGATCTCAACTATTAGAGACAAAATGAGAAAACAAATCCTGAAAATCACATTGTCTGATTTGGAAATAATTTTTTTTCAAATTTTGGTGGAAAATAAGCATTTGGTAGATAACAAAAGTTCATCATAGGCTAGGGTCACATTTGCGGTTCAATTTTGGAAACCTGATCTGGTTTTGAGCTTTCAAAAAGCTCAAAACCGGAGCAGGAATCGCTCCCCATAGGAGTCCATTATGGTAACCAGATTACTCTACATGCAGTCTGGATACCAGCTCCGGATCTACAGCCTGCGCTAAAAATCATGCAGGCTGCAGTTTTCAGAGCGGTTCTGGCAGCCACTGTGCGGTAACCGTATTGCTCAGGATGTCTGAGCAATGCAGTTACCGTATACTTTGTTCATCCCTGCTTGCCGCAGGGATGACCAAAGTGTTAAATGTGTATTAAAACATTAAATAGTAATATTAGCTGTGGGCAACATGTCTCTAGGGGTGCCCAGCCCCCCTAGAGACATGCTGTTCATTCCTCTCAGCATGTTAGGGGTTAATAAGCCATTTACAGTAAGCCGGCTTTTGTCGGCTCTGTACAAATGTATCAATGAAGCCACGGCTCCCCTGACAGTAGAGCAGATACTGTACATAATGTGCGTATAGTATCAGCCGCTGTCCAGGGTCCTGTAACCATTAACATTGGGTCTATGGGGGTGCAGCTATTTATTCTCTTACCAGTTTTTCCACAAACCACTGCTCTTTTCTCAGTGAATGACAACTAAGAAACTCGTTATCTTGAAGTAGCTTACAAATCTGAAGTTCTATAAAGACCCATACATTTATCTTTGCTTCACTCAGCCTTTGAAATGTATCAATGAAATACTTGAATGCTTTTGCATTTTTTTTGGAGATGAGCGAACAACTGAGTGTTCAAATTCAGTTTGGTTTGCTGAACGCGGGGTGTTCGCCGAATTGTTCACCAAATCTTCCGAACCCCAATGAAATTGATGGCAGGCAACATGAAACACATAAAAAACACCAAAAGCTGACAAACACAGAAACACACACAGATCATCCTACCAGTCTCTCCGCTGCTTGCCTGCTTGCTTCCGGGTCCGCTTTCCCTCTCACTTGCTTCTGGTTCTATCGATAAAGCTTCATGTATATTGACTTCAATGACCACAACAACCAATCACAGATGCTCATACTCTGAGAGCATCTGTGATTGGCTGTTGCAATCAGACTGCATTTCCACAATCTAGATGATTTGTGTGCTTGGTTGCCATACACATTAATGTATGGCAACCAACCTGGCATCATACTGTGTAAAAAAACAAAAAAGTAATAAAATGTGTAGGGCTTAGTCCTATTTTTTACAAGGTGAAACTAGGCAAGTGAGGGCTCGTATGCCCAACATCATCCCCGGAGGTTCTGCAGCAGTGGTGGTTACCCTGACCACAACCCGTGGGTGGCGTCGCGACAAACAATATCCCGTGTAAATATCCCCCCATTACTTGCGGAACCCGGGACACGGTCTGGACCAAGACTGCCGTGATATCCCCAGCAGTACTCCAGTCCAGTACCGAGTACCCCATCCCAGTGGGCTCCACAACATGGCGTCACGAACAGGATCTACCTTGCCCGGTAAACCGGGCAGTTTGTGCCGTGATTAGGGACTGTTTGAACCTGCCGCCATTGCAGAGCGCGTGGCAAACTGAATTTGAACTGCGCCACAAGAGCTGTAAGTTTGAAATTCCGCCATTACAGAGCGCGCGACGTGCGAGAAGAACACGGGCGTGTTATTGTGGTCGGCACTCTGCAAAGCACTCTGACATCATCCGGAAGAAAGAGAATCACTGGTGCACAGCGGAATCTTTGTTAGACATCCGGACAGAAGTGGAAGACAGGAGGGTTGACCTTAACTAAGGTTGACCTTAACTCCTGTCGCAACCAGGAGCTGCAGCGCTGGATAATAGAGGAGCACCCGGTGGTGCTGCGGCGCAAGGAGCAGCACCCATCATGCCGCTCCTGATGTCGTATACTCCAGGAGCAATGCGGCTGCCACAATACTCCAGTGAGCCTAACACTCTTAATGACTTTATTACTAAGATACAAGCATACTATGTTATGTACCCCCTAACAGAAGCCCAACGTGTCGGAATGATTATTGGACAATTGACTGGCAATGCACAACGGGAAGTAGCATCCTGGCTGGACACAGGTAAGGACATTGTAAAGCATCTTGTAGCTGGACTAAAAGCAGCATTCGAATCTAGTGCTGACACCGGGGCTAAAATGAGGTTCTTTGGATGTCAGCAAAAGCCCAAGAAGAGTGCCAGAGACTATGCCTTGAACTTGAAGGAAGCACTCAAAGCACTTACACTAGCAGAACCTTCCTTAGCCCCGGGAGCTGATAAAATGCTAATTGACCAGTTTATAGAGGGCCTCCTATCCCCTTCTCACAGAGGACAGCTGAGTATGATGATTATCCAGAATCCTGAAATGACATTTGCTGAGTTAAAAGACAGAGCCATCCGTCTCCAGCAGGTAGAGGCGTCCCGGGATCTAAACTTCATCCCAGGCAGCACCCCAGCAGCCAGGAGTATCAGCGACATCTGCCATGTCAGAGACTGCTGCTGAACACAGAGAGCCTATCTCTAATGAGGCCCTCAACCAAAAGCTAGATGCCCTGACAGATACTGTTATTTCCATGGCTAAAGTCATCAAGTAGCTGTGATGATCCAAGCCTGCACCCAAGATCAAGTTGGCGACCAGCAAGGAGGATGTCCCGTGGATGAGGCCCAGACCAGGAGGTACCAAGTGACGAGAGGATGACCCAGCGACCACTGTCAGCCGGATAGACAGCCCATTTGCTGCCGTTGTCAGAAACCAGGTTATTTTGCCCGGGAATGTGCTTTAAACGAGGATTCCCTGTGCAGGCGGGCCACTTCCCAGGAGTAAACGCTCAAGGTCCTTCAGCCTGGTATGACAGATTCGTGGGAGGATGTCCAGTCATCCCTATCGTGTTGGATGGAATTCCCTTCAGTGCCGTGTTGGATACCGGGTTCCAGATAACATCGATTCCACATGTTCTTTACAAAAGGTACTGCTGATTCAGACATTAATAGTGGTCCAACTGACATTGTAGTGAACTTATGGGCTAGTAATGGTCAACTAATACCACAAGTTGGGTTCAGAGAGATGACCATTCAGATTGGGAAGGTAGAATTGCAGAACCAGGGTATTATAATTGTAGATGTTGACCGGCGAGATCGTGAACCAGTAATGTTACTAGGAATGAATGTAAATGAAAATAGTTTTTACAAGGTAATTACTGTCTTACAGCAAATCACCGAGACTGCCAGAACCGGACAGCAGAGGCTTCTGCACAAAGAAATTAAAGCCCTGATGATGAAGCAACAGATAGACATATCAGGAGGTGAAATCGGCAGTGTACGAGTAAGTGATCCAATACCCATTGTAATACCTCCCAAAACTGTAATGTTGGTCTGGTGTAGAGCCGCAATAGGCATTAAAGGGCAAGACTATCAAGCCCTGGTAGAACCCGTGTACTCAGACAGTAGACCCACTATACTAACAGCCAGAGGGGTAGTCGAGGTTCACCGGGGAAGAGTGCCATTACGCCTTCTAGATTGCAGGGAAGATGAGATCACATTACTAAAGCATGCTACTATAGCTAATTGTTCACGGTTGATAACAATGCCATCACAGCCGTCGAGTCCTTGAACCCGTCAAGTCAGGCGGATGATGGCTCAGGGGAAAAGCTGGAGGATTGGTGCCAAAAGCTACATGTGGGTACCAGTTCTACCCATCAAAAGCATGGAGTATACAGGTAGTAAAAGAATATGAGCAGATATTCAGCAAACACTTGTTAGACGTTGGGCAAATTAAAGGGGTAGAGCACACTATACCCACAGGTAACCATCACCCTATAAAAGAGAGGTATAGACCATTACCACCTGGTCACTACCAAACCACCAAAGACATGCTCAAAGAGATGAAAACTGTAGGGGTGATAAGGGACAGTTGTAGCCCCTGGGCAGCACCTTTAGTGTTGTTAGAAAGAAGGATGGGACCATGAGAATGTGCATAGATTACCGGCAGATCAACTGCATCACACATGAGGACGCATACCCATTACCTAGGATTGAGGAGTCATTAGTTGCATTCAAATCTGCCAACTATTTTTCTACCCTTGATCTGACTATCCATGCCAAAAACAGAAACCAATTTATTATTTTATTTATCCCTTGATCTGACTAGTGGGTATTGGCAAGTTCCTGTGGCAGAGGCCGACAAGGAGAAGACAGCATTTACTACGACGATGGGCCTCTGTGTGTTCAATTGTATGCCGTTTGGACTCTAACGCACCCGGTACTTTCCAACGCCTGATGGAGAGCTGCCTAGGACATAAGAACTTTGAAACTGTCCTCCTGTTCCTAGATGACGTCATAGTCTACTCCAAGACGTATGAGCAACATCTACAACAGAGGTTCCCAACTCCAGTCCTCAAGGCACACCAACAGTGCAGGTTTTCAGGATTTCCTTAGTATTGCACAGGTGATAATTGAATCACCTGCACTGGGAATTATTCCAATTTCTAAGGAAATCCTGAAAACCTGCACTGTTGGTGTGCCTTGAGGCCTTGAGAAACAGGGACAGCAGCCTAGCTAAAGCGGCAACAGGGCCACACACACAGTGCAGCAGTGGGAAGCAAAGGACCCGGACAGGGTGGGAGCAACCCGGCCCCGGTACAGACTCCATGGACAGTACTTGCTGAACAACAACTCCAGTAAAGCCTTGGAAAATTTCAAAACCGTGAGTGTGTGTGATCCTTGTGCTCAAACCCTGTGTGCCCTCACAAACTACCATCATCTCTACTACTACCCCTATCCTGCAACATCCATAGCACCATCTATAGACTATTACTACCACTGCCCTGGGGAACCCAGCTCTACCTGCAGAGAGCCATTACATCCCCAGCTGCCCAACATCATCCCCGGAGGTTCTGCAGCAGCGGTGGTCACCCTGACCACAACCCGTGGGTGGCGTCACGACAAACAATATCCCTGTAAATATCCCCCCATTACTTGCAGAACTCGGGACACGGTCCGGACCAAGATATCCCCAGCAGTCCCCCGGTCCGGTACCGAGTACCCCGTCCCAGTGGGCTCCACACAGGTATAGAAAACATCTGCATGAGATTTCCAGCAGAGGAGGAAGGTTACTCAGAGGAGATTGATTTGTCAATAAAAGAGCAAAGGTCAGCAGCAGGTGGAAGATTTAGCATCAGGTCGAAGAGCTGTAGACGCAGGGCCAAGCCCCCTGCACTTGCTTATTGTCATCATAAAATTAAATAGAGGATGACTTTGGAAAACAGAGAAGCATTACAAAAACAAAGGTCTGCAATGATTCTGGATTACAGTAACTAAACATAGATATGTTTCATCTGTGGTAGTAAAACCTGCTGACAGGTTACCTTTAAAAAGTAGCATTTAAAGAATAATGTAACCAATTCACGACCCTTCACGACCTATGACATTTATTCACATCATAGCACTGCAAGCCCGCATCTTCCCTGCATGTTGGCTGATCTGATCAGCCGACATGTGCCTCTAACAGCAGCAGATGGATTGTACCTTGTTATATCCTGTTGTCAATTTCCAACAGCGGGATCTAAAATGAGCCAGCTGGGAGTGCGACATTTCTCACTCCCATCAGCAACGGATTGTTATGACAGTCAGGGGTCAACCAATGTTGTATTTAATTCAAAGGTACAACTCGTCCTGCAAAAAAAAAAACCTCATACAGCTTTGGGGACAGAAAAATCAAAAAGTTTTGGCTCTTGAAAGAAGGTAAGTAAAAAACAAAAATGAAAAATAGAAAATTGCCTGTGGGTGAAGGGGTTAATTATTTTGTAATGTTGGTCTACAAGCCTTTCAACCTTTACAAATAGGCAAATAATCAATTTTCACCTTTTTAAAATATTGCAATAATCTCATATTGCTTATGTGGTGCTATAAAGGAGTGATAAATTTGGCTTATAACCAAGAGACTACGGTATTTATTTCTTTATAACTTTTAAGCACACCTTGGCAATGATCTTGAGCAGAGGGTATGAATGCCTAAAATACATTGCATCTACGACTTTCTGTATGTGTCTTTACAGTAAAAGACTACAAACAAATCCATAAATCCCATAAAGATTATTATTGTTAGTAGTAGTAGTAATAGTCTGATCTTACAATTAGGCAGAGATCTGGAGAGAGGATGTAAGCGCAGATAGATATCTTTTACACATTAATGCAATAGTAATGCAGTAAAGTCTGATGTTTGGTGGTTGTGATAGTCACAACCATTATATACGCATATAACAGCTGCTGTGGACCCACGCGGAAAGATGTCGGTACAGGATGGTGATGGATTGGGTATAAAACTGTGCTGCTATTTAACCAAGGAATAATATCAGATCAGTCCATATAGATCATAGATAATGTATAAAGGCAATGCGTTTCGAAGCCACCACAGTCTTCTTCCTCAGGACAAATCATATGAGGGAACATACATATGTCTGAGGTTTAAATAGCTCCAGCTGTCAATAATTTTTACACCTATTTGATTTATGAATGTTTATGGTATCTTTACATTGTTATGGGGTCATTTATTCAAAGAGAAAAGTGTGCCCTTTTGCATTGCTGGATGTTTTAAACTCCAGACATATGTATGTGCCCTCAAATGATTTGTCCTAAGGGAGAAGCTTGTGGTGGCTTCAAAACATGTTGACTAAATAAATCATCTATGATCTATATGGACTGATCTGATATTTTACCTTGGTTAAACAGCAGTGTGGGTTTATACCCCATTCAGTAATTAATATAAAATATTCATTCATAAAATTTTTTGGTTCCTTGAGAAAGCCATGAGCGAAACGTTCATCAGAGTCTTTGGTCCTTCATGTCTGTGATAGCTTTCAATACATGGTAAGTTTAAATATGTGATTTAGCATTCTATGATTTTCTGTGCCTTACCCTATGTTACTACGTGCTCCATCAGAGTTATTACACCATTGTGTACACTTTTTTACCAACATCATGATGCCCCTTTCCAGATACGTTTTCTTCTGAACTTTAAATGTATGTACTCCTCAGTATTTTAAGCGTTACAATTTTAATTATGTACCAATAAAAATAATTTATTTTACTAGTGTACATTCTTGTGATTATTCACTATCCTGAGTGTAGAACTGTAATTAAAGGGTAGGAATTAGGGACGAGCGAGTATGCTTGTCAATACTCGGTACTCGCATGAATATCTCGGTACTCGGGGTACTCGGCGAGCACCGAGTACCTCCGAGATGCTCGGATTCCTCGCAAATAATTATCGATCTGACACAAATACACTGCTCCCTTCAGTGCACACAGTGAGCTGGCACCTCACAGAGAGCAGATTGATTGTTAGGGTCCCTCTGGGGGCCACAGCAAGGTGTTGTATGCTGCGACGATTTGAAAAAGTCCACCCTCCCACCCTATCCCAGAAACACTCGTTTTATAGCCGGAAGTCTGTGGACGGTGCCTGTCACTAATTGACTTACATTGGGCTCGGTGCTCTGGCCGAGTACACGAGTATCTTGGGATGCTCGGCCTGAGCTTCAAGCACCCGAGAATTTTAGTACTCGCTCACTCTAGTAGGAATATCTAAAATATATAGTGTCTATGACTTTCTGTATGGGGTACTTCACACACTGCAACATCGCTAGCGATGTCGCTGAAACATCACAGGTTTTGTGACGTAACAGCGACCTCTCCAGCGATGTCACAGTGTGTGACACATAGCAGCGACCTGATCCCTGCTGTGAGGTCGCTGATCACTGCACATCGTTCAGGACCATATTTTGGTCCTTGGTCTCCTGCTGGTCAGCACGCATCGTTGCGTATGACAGCGAGAGACCAACGATCAGCAACCTCACAGCCAGTGCCCAGCGCCGCACATTAGACGCTGGGCACTGGTAACTAGGGTAAACACCAGGTACCTAAGCAGCGTGCACTGTTTACCTTGGTTACCAGCAATGTCGCTGCTGGCTGTCGCTGGTGAGTCTGACTGTTTGACAGCTAACTAGTGACTGCAAAGAGACTTTCCAGCAATCCCTGCCAGGTCGAATCGCTGGTGGGATCACTGGAAAGTCTCAGTGTGTGAAGGGGCCCTATGCCTGTTTATGGTAACAGACTACAAACAAACCCAGTGTAGTCTGCTCCTTCAATCACACTCCTTCCCGCTTTAGTACCATTCTGCCTAATAAAGTGCAAAACACACTAAAGTTATCAGGACATGAAACTTTCTAGATAGAAATATCTCTTATTAACTCCGTAGCTTGCAAACCTGATACACTTTTGATGTCACATTCTGTGTCAGCATACCTTAAATCTCCTAAATGTATTTCATTGCTTTCCCACTGGGAACCAGGAATTAAAACTAAAATTGTTGGCACAGTTTAGAATCTACTGTCCAGATGGATGAAAGATGAGAGCTGTACTTGTATCACTGGCCAAACAAGTGAAAAGGATAAAGGAAGGACTTGTCAGTATCTTATTCACACAGTCAGAAGGTGATGTTAACAATTGAAATCACATTTACCCATAAGAGGAATGCAGGTAGGAATTGCATGAAGGTCAGCTGATTAAGAAAACTTTCATGGAGGCTATCATTATCTTTAATGGTCCTTTTAATCAGCCAATAATTTTTTATAGCCGCTTCAATCTTCTCCGCAATATTTTGTTGTCATAGTGTTTGGATGCATCTAACCCAGAACTAATTTAAGTGCATGTGTGAAAATGCAAAGTAAAAAACACTTTGGCTTGTCATTGCAGGTATATATCATGTTTTATTTAAAGGACGTTTGTAAGAGCAATTTTATGATAATTGCCAGAAAAAGAATCAGTGTAAACAGTGGTTTAGAACAAGCATTTTGTCATCATTCAAGATAACTTCTGTTAGCATGAAGGGACATTGACTTAAAAGAAAGAACTGAATAAATTCAAGACCTCGGTATGGGTCACAAATTGCATTTCAGGGGTTGTTGATTTTACAAAAATATCAAAAGAAGACATTTAGCCATCTTTATCCACACAAAAAGAAATAACTGTTGATAACATTTACGAATTCTGTATCTCAATACCCAGAATGTAGGAATTAGGTGTTACTATATATTTAAATCCAAACGGTGTAATTTTCTGACACAAAAGAGTCTTCTTTGTAATTGGCAGAAAATGTGGTATTCCATCTGTTCGGTGTTGTGTACCATAGTCTTTATGAAGTGCCAACTCTGTTTGGCCGGATATAGATGAATGGGAGACGTTACAATTTACATTTCTGGCTTAGGTTAAATTGGTTGAGATCCCACTGATATCAACAACTGTTCCTTTATTTTAGTTTCCAGTTCTTAAAACCAACAGTGCCAATACTGAATGAAAATGATGTAAATTAAAAAAAAACACAAAAAAAAAAATCTACGCTGAAAGCAATCTTTACAAAACCTATCTAGCCAGCTACTGTGTCAACTGGTTAATTGAAGAAGAAGTACAGTTTATAAAAGACCCCTGGATACCAAGGCTTCGGCAATTTGTTCTGTATTCAAGCGGCAGGAGACAAGAGAATAGATTCAACTTCCATTCTTGCCGCGTGCTCTTTTTATGAAAGATATAAACAGATTACCCTGTTCTAAAGCCAAATAGGTCTAGAGATAGAAGCAGTTATCCCCAAGTTTCTAGATCCAGAGGAGGTTATAATTACTTATGACACCTTTCATGCAGGCTTATAGGATAACTGCATGTTTATAATGTCATCATCATTATTGCATCGTTAGTAGCTAGTCTATTACATCATCTATTTTAAAAAAACAACAAAAATGAGCTAGAGCATAAGTTGATATGTGTGCAATAGCAGTATGTTCACACCATGGCCATTTCACAGACAAATCCCAGGAGAAAACCAAAAAATGAGCATATACCGTATAATAAATTAAATAAGCAAATAATGGTAGCACATTTTAGTAACATAGAGTTCTTGGTTAACACTGTTTGATCAAAAAGCGTAAAAGCCAGGCCCCATAGACAAGGTACAGTTAGGGCCAGAAATATTTGGACAGTGACACAAGTTTTGTTATTTTAGCTGTTTACAAAAACATGTTCAGAAATACAATTATATATATAATATGGGCTGAAAGTGCACACTCCCAGCTGCAATATGAGAGTTTCCACATCCAAATCGGAGAAAGGGTTTAGGAATCATAGCTCTGTAATGCATAGCCTCCTCTTTTTCAAGGGACCAAAAGTAATTGGACAATGGACTCTAAGGGTACCTTTACACACGGCTACATTTGTAGCTTGTCACCAGGTAACTTACTGGTTGCAGTGAAATCATGGATACATGATTCCATTTGTACACAGCAACAAGATAGAACCATGTATCCATGATTTCACTGCAACCAGTAAGTTACCTGGTGACAAGCTACAAATGTAGCCGTGTGTAAAGGTACCCTAAGGGCTGCAATTAACTCTGAAGGCGTCTCCCTCGTTAACCTGTAATCAATGAAGTAGTTAAAAGGTCAGGGGTGGATTCCAGGTGTGTGGTTTTGCATTTGGAAGCTGTTGCTGTGACCAGACAACATGAGGTCAAAGGAACTCTCAATTGAGGTGAAGCAGAACATCCTGAGGCTGAAAAAAAAGAAAAAATCCATCAGAGAGATAGCAGACATGCTTGGAGTAGCAAAATCAACAGTTGGGTACATTCTGAGAAAAAAGGAATTGACTGGTGAGCTTGGGAACTGTAAAAGGCCTGGGCGTCCACGGATGACAACAGTGGTGGATGATCGCCGCATACTTTATTTGGTGAAGAAGAACCCGTTCACAACATCAACTGAAGTCCAGAACACTCTCAGTGAAGTAGGTGTATCTGTCTCTAAGTCAACAGTAAAGAGAAGACTCCATGACAGTAAATACAAAGGGTTCACATCTAGATGCAAACCATTCATCAATTCCAAAAATAGACAGGCTAGAGTTAAATTTGCTGAAAAACACCTCAAGAAGCCAGCTCAGTTCTGGAAAAGTATTCTATGGACAGATGAGACAAAGATCAACCTGTACCAGAATGATGGGAAGAAAAAAGTTTGGAGAAGAAAGGGAACGGCACATGATCCAAGGCACACCACATCCTCTGTAAAACATGGTGGAGGCAACGTGATGGCATGGGCATGCATGGCTTTCAATGGCACTGGGTCACTTGTGTTTATTGATGACATAACAGCAGACAAGAGTAGCCGGATGAATTCTGAAGTGTACCGGGATATACTTTCAGCCCAGATTCAGCCAAATGCTGCAAAGTTGATTGGACGGCGCTTCATAGTACAGATGGACAATGACCCCAAGCATACAGCCAAAGCTACCCAGGAGTTCATGAGTGCAAAAATGTGGAACATTCTGCAATGGCCAAGTCAATCACCAGATCTTAACCCAATTGAGCATGCATTTCAAATCCAGACTTAAGACGGAAAGACCCACAAACAAGCAAGACCTGAAGACTGCGGCTGTAAAGGCATGGCAAAGCATTAAGAAGGAGGAAACCCAGCGTTTGGTGATGTCCATGGGTTCCAGACTTAAGGTAGTGATTGCCTCCAAAGAATTTGCAACAAAATATTGAAACTAAAAATATTTTGTTTGGGTTATGTTTATTTGGCCAATTACTTTTGACCTCCTAAAATGTGGAGTGTTTGTAAAAAAATGTGTACAATTCCTACATTTTCTATCAGATATTTTTGTTCAACCCTTCAAATTAAACGTTACAATCTGCACTTGAATTCTGTTGTAGAGGTTTCATTTCAAATCCAATGTGGTGAAATGCAGAGCCCAACTCGCGAAAATTGTGTCACTGTCCAAATATTTCTGGTCCTAACTGGCCCTAACTGTATATCTATCAGGATGATCTACTTTATTATTACAACGTTACCTTGCATCAGTGACATCAATGTGAATAAAGGCAGAGAAGCACAGTGCTTCGGTTACAGCAACCTGTTCATGGGAAGCCATCTAGATGACTTGTCTAGCTCAGAGGGATGCAGCACACCCTCATTTGTACAGAGTACAAAAAAATACAGAAAAAAAGTAAAAAATTAGCCAGAGCATAACTTGGTATACATGCAATAGTAGGAGCTAGATTACACTGTGGCCATTTCACAGACAAAGCTCAAGTAAAAATCACAAAATGAGCAAATACCTTGTATAAAAGTAAATAACTAAATAATAGTAGTACAACTATATACTATACTTTAACTTTTCTTAATCAAGGCACATAAAAGTCATCCAACCGCGACAAGGGGAACCCATCAGGATGGTCCTACTCTAAGGCTATTCATGTAGATAGCTTCCCATGGATAGATTGCAGTAGTTGGAGCACTGTGCTTTTCTACCCTTATTCAGACTGATGTCACTGATGTAAAGGGAGGGTTTAATATTAGAGTAGGACCATCACGATAGGTACACCTTGTTGGGGTGGGATGGCTTTTATGCTTTTTGATCAGTTTTAACCAAGTACCTCATTTTATTTAAATATACTACTATTACACTGGGGAACACAATTTTTTAGGAGTTAGGTCTGACAACTGCTCTTAATTATTTTTTGAATGCTGAATCCAGAAATGATCTCAGTTTTTCTCTATCACGTCAAGTTTTTGAACTATAGGATTTTTGTCTTCTCAAAAATATGTAAACTACTGTACCTAAAAAGTGTTGTTTTTTTTAAATAGTACAAATATGAACAAAAAATGAAATATATAAGAAATAGGCATGACAAACATGTTTTTTAACACTATCATGTTTTTTTACAAAGGATATATATATATATTGTAATCAGATAACAAGTCTTATTACAGATATCAGTGCAATTGTGCTTCTCTTGCAGGTAAGTTGTGGAGGAAAAACTTGACGTGCTAGAAAAAAACTGACAACATTTTTGGAATCAGCATGACAATTTTAGTATGAATCAGCTCAAAAACCTAACTCAACAGAAATTTTTTTTCAAATTGTTCCCCAGTGTTATTTACTTATTTACTTTACTACAGGGAAATACTAATTTTGTGTTTTCCTCTTGGGGTTTACATCATCTATTTAGTCTACAGAGTTTTCAGTATGCAAGCATTTTAGAGTGACCAATGAAAAAACACTAACTCCAATTACGTAATCCTAATTACAGTTGCATCACCTCTTTATAAATGTTCTCTGTGTAAGGTGTACAGCTTTAGCATTTATTAGTTTAGTTGCCTAGCATATTGACATGTTTCTTTTTTTTTCAGACTTTCCTTGTTCTTGCATCACGAAAGCCGATAGTTTTGAGACGTGTGTAAAAGTTACTTAAATTTGGGTCTGTTTGTGTAGAAAAAAAGCCCAGGTTTAGATTCCGCGCAGACCACAGAGCAGGAAGGTTATGTCTGATGTCCGTTTATTAAATTTGGGTCTAACAGATCGTCGACCAGGAGAACGCTGTTCCCACCCGTGCACCATGGACCCATGGTATCTGTCTGGGGGGTCACATAAAAGGTCTGCGGGCCAGAAGTTCACTACCACTGATATAGAAGATTGAATGCTTTTCATTTATTCGTCCATAACAAGCCTGAAAGCCATCCTGCTGAATATTGCAATGTGCAACCTTCAATTCCAGTTGGCTATGCAGTTCACATGAATGAAACCAATGACAACATGAAAAAGCTGTTAGGTGCCTGAAGTTTGACCAACATTTGCAGCCCCTCTGTGGTGACTTTAAGGTGATTACCCTCTCAGGCTAGGGTCAGAGTTGCATTTTTTACAAGCGTTTTTGGAGACGTGCGTTTTCAAAAACGCATGTAAAAACGCACCCATAGGCCCCCATGTTAAAAAACGCACGCCCTAATAGCAAAAACGCATGTGTGACTGTACAATGCGTTTTTGGAGCATTTCCAAAAACGCATGCGTTTTTTACTATGGGGCCTTATGGGAAACGCATGCAAAAACGCATGTACAATTAGTGCCATTCAAAAACGCATGCGTTTTCCATAGGAGCCCATGTTAAAAAAACGCAAGCGTTTTAGAAAACGCATGCGTTTTTTTAACATGGGCTCCTATGGAAAACGCATGCGTTTTTGAATGGCACTAAAAGGTACTAACTGTACATGCGTTTTTGCATGCGTTTTCCATAGGGGCCCATGTTATAAAAATGCATGCGTTTTTCAAAACGCAACAAAAAAAGTACATGCACTATTTTTTGGTGCAGATTTAAAAACGCAGCCAAAAACGCAGGGAGCCATCACACATCTTAAAAAACTCATGCTGACATGAAAAAAACGCATGTGTTTTGCTAAATCACTAAAAAAAACTCATGTCAACTGTGACCCCAGCCTTACTTAGTCTCCATGGTGGATACACAAAGTAATGCTGCTGTCTGTGTGATTTGGATAGTCGTGCAAGATAATATCACTACAATTAAAAAGACTGGCCTCTTCAACATTCAGTTCAGCTAGGGAATAATAATGACCTGAATCCAGCAGTTGTGACCCACAAAAGATTTTGTTACCACCATTGCATATCAAATTGGGCCTAATGAAGAACTTTATAAAATTAAAATAAATGAATAAAAATGCAAAAGCATTCATGTATCTCACTGATAAAATTCAAAGGTTGAGTGAAGCAAAGATAAAGGAAGGAGTCTTTATTGGACCTCAGATTCTCAGATTTGTAAACTCCTTGAAGATAATGAGTTTGGCTGGGGTCACAGATGCATTTTTCACAAGCGTTTTTGGAGACCTGCGTTTTCAAAAACGCATGTAAAAAACGCATCCATAGGCCCCCATGTTAAAAAACGCATACCCTAATAGAAAAAAAGCATGTGTGACAGTACCTTGCGTTTTTGGTGCATTTCCAAAAACGCATGCGTTTTTTAATATGGGGCCTTATGGGAAACGCATGCAAAAATGCATGTACAATTAGTACCATTTAGTGCCATTCAAAAACGCATGCGTTTTACATAGGAGCCCATGTTAAAAAAACGCAAGCGTTTTAGAAAACGCATGCGTTTTTTTAACATGGGCTCCTATGGAAAACGCATGCGTTTTTGAATGGCACTAAATGGTACTAATTGTACATGCGTTTTTGCATGCGTTTTCCATAGGGGCCCATGTTATAAAAATGCATGCGTTTTCTACAAAAACGCATGCGTTTTTCAAAACGCACCAAAAAATACTACATGCACTATTTTTTGGTGCAGATTTAAAAACGCAGCCAAAAACGCAGGGAGCCATCACACACCTTAAAATACTCATGCTGACATGACAAAACGCATGTTAAAACGCATGAGTTTTTAAAAGGCACTAAAAAACGCATGCCAACTGTGACCCCAGCCTTTCTCAGTTTGTTCCTGAGCAAGGAACAGACTGAATGGGTAGCTTTCACAATAGTGATAACTAATCTTTTGGGGGAACTCAAGAACAGATAACTGTGAAGGGTAAGGGCCCTTTTACAAGCTACAACTCCCCAGCGATCACGACCACGATTTGACCTGGTTGGGATCGCTGGTGCGTCGCTACGTGGTCGCTGGCGAGATGTCAAACTGTCAGATCTCATCAGCGACGCAGCAACGATACGGAACAATACGGCGGTCATTGGGAGCCTGTCACTCTCGGGCTTAGTATTGAGATAGTTGGTTGTTGTAACTGTCAAGCACAGCAATGCACGCTGCCCAGCAGGAGCGCAACGACCTAGAAATGGTCCTGAACGATGTGCAGCGATCAGCAATCTCACAGCAGGGGCTTGATCACTGCTACGTGTCACACATAGCAAGGTCGCTGGCGAGGTCACTGTTACGTCACAAAACCTGTGATGTTGCAGCGATGTCGCTAGCGATGTTGCTGTGTGTGAAGTACCCTTTAGTTGAAAATCTCCTAAAACCATATAAGTGTCTTGTCTGTAACATATCCTTAGAGCAGGGGCGGACCGTCACCCCCGGGGGCCCTGGTGCAGGTGTGGGCCGGGGGGGGGGGTGCTGCTGCACTCTTACCGCTGCTTCTCTCCCGCCTGGTCCTGCTCCTGCCGCGCTCTCCCGCCTGGTCCTGCCACGCTCTCTCGCCTGCTCCTGCCGCGCTCTCCCGCCTGGTGACGGCGGCTGGGAGGGCCGCGCTGAGAGCCGCGCTCTCCCGCGGCTTGTGGGGGTCGGCTGGGAGAGCCGCGCTGAGAGCCGCGCTCTCCCGCAGCTTGTGGGGGTCGGCTGGGGGCCCCCTCCAGGCTTGAAGGGGCCCCCTAACCGGTCGGGGCCCTGGTGCAGCTGCACCGGCTGCACCAGTGTAGTTCCGCCCCTGCCTTAGAGATTCATTACTTATGTTCACATCTAGATTTTTTTCCACCAAACTGCTGAGCAGTGATTGATGAGCACACTGGAAGAATTCACCAAGATATTTCTGCTTTTGGGAAAAGATATCAAGGAAAATGGACTCCATCAATGTTTGCAGATTGCTGCTGGACAATTGTAAAAGATGATTCGATGCAGGAGTATTTATATTTCGAAATAGTGATTAGACATGTTTTAGTTATTTGAATTGTTGCTCAGCTTCCTCTAAAAGAAATCAGGATCTACTTGGAGAAAATAGAACCGGATGGATAGAAGCCTCGCTGACCACAGTGAGAGTAACAGCGTAACACACACACTCTGTTTATTCAACCTACGTATTTCGTGGCGAACAGGCCACTTCATCAGGGTGCCCTGATGAAGTAGCCTGTTCGCCACGAAACACGTAGGCTGAGAAAACAGAGTGTGTGTGTTACGCTGTTACTCTCATTGTGGTCAGCGCGGCTTCTATCCCTCCGGTTCTATTTTCTCCAAGTGGATCCTTATTTCTTGTCGGGAGCCTGCAGCGACCATACATGCTTGTCCAAGGGAGTTGTGACCATTCACAACCAGACCAGGTGAATCTGTATTGTGGGGGTCCATGTGACCATCAAACCCGAAGTTATTACTCTATGTGCGCTTCTTTCCCTTCTTATTTCTAAAAGAAATCAGAAAATTGGCATAAATAAAAAATCTGAATCTTTATGTTTACAAAAATAATTATGTTTCTAAGTACTGAAACTTGTATGCATTGATTATATGTAGCAGTAAAACTAAATCTCTTTGATAGCATGGAAACAAGAGGCAACTAAAAATTTTCATTGTCAGGTTTGAATTCAAGACGTCAAAATCATTAAGAAATGGCTCATTTCATAACTGAATCTGACAACTTTCAAAAATATGTAGTACAGTGTTTCAAATCATGCACGTAAAAGGGAAGAGAATCTAATGTGCAGTTGAGATCTTGAGTAAATTAAGAAACGTGGAGGTTGAGTTGCACACTACACTAGTTTACCACCTTACTGACAAAGCCAGTTTTAAACTTACTGCAAATGAAGTCCGTGGAGCCTCATTTAGGTGTCTCAAACCCGGGACTAGCCAGATATCCCTCCAAGAAGGACCTAGCCTTGGGGTGGCTCTTTGTGAAGACCAACATAACCACCATATTAAGTGGCCCTTTCAATATCCAGCTCTGGCTGGGGTTACACATGAGCCCTTGGTCCGTTTTTGGCTTCATTTTTGTTAATTTTTTTATCTAAGTCCAAAAAACTGACAGAAAACGGATTGGATGTAATAAACACCCTGGCCGTTTTTTTCTGGACCTCAAAACATTGCTCTGTCCGTTTTTGAGCCACAAACACTGCTAGCAACGTTTTTGGCATCAGTTAAAAAACGCATGCGTTTTTTTAACATGGGGCCCTATGGGAAACGCATGCGTTAACGCATGGCACATATAGGCACTTGCGTTAACGCATGCGTTAACGCATATGCGTTTTTAATGAAAAAATGACTAAGTCCAAAAACATTCAGGGGTGCAGGAGGCTCAAAAAGCACCCCAAAAAAAAACGGATTGGTGATGAAAATCACTTCCAAAAACGGACTTCTATGTGTGACCCCAGCCTCTCAGTGATCAGTGATCGCTTTGTGAGTTTCAAACTTACTGACAGACGACCATTTTTCATATATGAGTGACTTGTAGTAGTAATTTTGAAATGTTCTTACAGTTCTAGCAAGACGGAGACTGTTTATGTTACACTTTAAATTTCTTGATAGTGGTAAATTTAAGTTGTTAAAACTAGAGTTGAGCGGTGTTCGATTCAAAATGTTCGCCAATTTCAAATTTGACCTGTTTTGGGTGTTTTCAGGTCATTCCACGAATGCGAACAATTTGCTTCAAATTCGGCAGTTCGAGGTTGTGTTCAATAACGCTTTGTTCACCAAAAGCGTAACTGGATTTTCACACTAATACTGTTATTCAATGTTAATATACAGTTTTGGTGTATAGTGGGTGGGGGAAAGAAATGTGCTGAAATAATGCCTATCTCCATTTTTTTTTTCCTTACCGCATTTAGGGTATGTGCACATCAGTGGTTTTGTGGGCTGTTTTTTAGCGTTTTCCGTCGGCGGTTTCCGCTGAGTTTTATGTTAATTTATGTTAATCCTAGTCACCGGTTGGATTAACATGCTAGTCAATGGAGTTTAGAAAACGCTGTCTACATTAGAACGTTTTTTTTATTGTTGTTTTCAGTTTATTCACCGGTTTTCCACCGGTTTTCAAAGATAGAGCAAGTGACTTCTTTTCAGTGTTTTTCCAGCGGTTCCAGCTGAACAAGTGCACCAAAGACCAGTCTGGAAATCGCTAAGAAAAACGCCAGGGAAATCGCCAAGAACACGCTGTACAAACGCTTATAACCCTATCGCAAATCGTTAGCAAAACGCTAACAAAACGAGGGACACTGCCGAGTTCAGAAGACTCAGTTTCTGCCATTCTCCACCGGTTCCCGGCCGGTCTGCAAAGATGCAAAAACGACTGATGTGCACATACCCTTACAGTGTGACGGTGCAGTCTGTCAGCCTATCAGCACACACACACAGCAAAGTGCATATTTTGCACACAAGCAAGGGCATGTGTAGTTGGCTGTGTACTGTATGTCACATGTCCTTACACTATAAGACCCAGCCATTTTCCCCATCGCCACCATTTCCTCACTGCTGCAGCTCTGTGTCAGACCGCACCGCGACTGCTGTGTGCGCTATACAGTGTTACCGTGTCCGTTAGTCAGCCAGATAGCGAGCGAATTTCAAGTTAGATAGAGAGATAGGTTTAGGGAGCATTGACTAGTTGTAATATCAGCCCTTTTGAGGGCTAGTTCATAGAAGTAGGGACAAGTTGTAATATCAGCCCTTTTGAGGGCTAGTTCAGAGAAGTAGGGACTAGTTGTAATATCAGCTTTTTGAGGGCTAGGATAGAGCAGTTCCTAGTAATTTTTTGCCAGGCAGGTCTGTGCCAGTGCTGTGCAAATGTTTGTCACAGCATCTGGCCAAATCTAGCTCAGCCAATCCTTTTGGGCTAGTAGTGTAGCACTGCTGTGAAACAAGCTACACCACCTGTCTTTAGTAGCCAATTTTTTACTGAATCTAGAGCAGGCAATCCTTTGAGGCTAGTAGCAGTGTCTGGTAGTCAGGGGTGTAGCCCACCTGTGAAGCAAACTACTCCACCTGTCTATCAAATACCAATTTTTTACTGCATGTAGCCCAGGCAATCCTTTTGGGCTAGTAGCAGTGTCTGGTAGTCAGTGGTGTAGCCCACTTGTGAAGCAAGCTACACCGCCTGTCTCTCTAATAACAATTTTTTACTGCATCTAGCCCAGGCAATCCTTTTGGGCTAGTAGTAGTGTCTGGTAGTCAGCGGAGTAGCCCACCTGTGAAGCAAGCTACACCACCTGTTTATCTAATAACAATTATTTACTGCATCTAGCCCAGGCAATCCTTTTAAGCTAGTAGCAGTGTCTGGTAGTCAGTGGTGTAGCCCACTTGTGAAGCAAGCTACATCGACTGTGTATCTAATAACAATTATTTACTGCATCTAACTCAGGCAATCCTTTTGGGCTAGTAGCAGTGTCTGGCAGTCAGCGGAGTAGCCCCGCTGTGAAGCAAGTTACCCCACCTGTGTATCTAATAATATTTTTTTACTGCATCTAGACCAGGCAATCCTTTGGGACTCGTAGCAATGTCTGGTAGTCAGCTGAGTAGCCCACCTGTGAAGCAAGCTACACCGCCTGTGTATCTAATAACAATTATTTACTGCATCTAACCCAGGCAATTTTTTTGGGCTAGTAGCAGTGTCTGGTAGTCAGCAGAGTAGCACAGCTGTGAAGCAAGCTACACCGCCTGTGTATCTAATAAAAATTATTTACCAGGCAATCCTTTTGGGCTAGTACCACTGTTTGGCCACTCAGCTCTGCTCGGTTTCCATCTATCGTTTTTTGTGCCAACAACTACAGAGTTGCCAATTACTTAACCTCCAAAATGAGTGGCAAAATGCCAGCTACAGGTGGAAAGGGGGAATAGGCGTGTTGGAAATTGAAAAAAAGGTTTTGTCCGTGGGGTAGGTGGTAAAGCAACAGTAACATCTGCAGAAGAAAGATTATCTTCCAGCCAAACTGAGATGTCTACTTCTTTTTGTGGACAATCTGATATGATCCCTTTCTTACGGACATGACCATCGCTACAAATTGTAGATGAGGCCCAAAAAGAGCAGGTGCTTTAATGGATATCAAGTATTCCATCAAGTGGGCTCTCCTCCACCTCAACATCACAAAAACTCGAGTCCCCAGAGGTGTCACCCCAATCACACTTGCTTCTCACAGCTCCCAAGTCTCCAGCCGCCCGTGTGAGTATGGGGTAACACAGATGGTTGAGTCTGCAGAGCTGTACACTCATACTATAGCCTGGCAATCAGAGGTCTGCTCTAAAGCTTCTGTGAGTCAAGACAAGAAAATGATCTGCACTGATTCCCAGAAGCTTTGTGAGTCGGATCCAGGCCCAGATGAAGAAGGTTCTGAGCATAATGTAGACCCTCATTCCCAAGCTGTTACTCCTGTTGGTGGAGACAATGAGGAAGATGCTGATGAGACTGAGATACCTGATTGGAACGACAACTTGACTTTTCGGTCAAGGCAGGAAGAGGTTGGCTCTGAGGATGACGGGTGTGAGAACACACAGGGTGATGATGACAAGTTTGGAGATCCCACTTACTGTCAACCCATAGTCAACCAGTCGATGAGGTCAGCAGAGGAGTCGGAGGAGGATGCTAGTGATGACGAGGTTAGGTTGCGCCTTCCTGGACAGAGAGGGAGTACTGGAAGCACATCAACAACTGCATCCTCAACCACAACTCTGACTCTGAGCAGAAGTCATGGTGGCTCTTTAGGTCGCATGGGCTCTAAGCCTTGCCTAACCTGGGCCTTTTTTGAGATTGCAAAGGATGACCCAACTCATGTCATCTGTAAGATTTGTCACCAAAATCTAAGTAGAGGCCAAAAAATCAATAGCTTGAGTACTTCATGCATGAACTGTCACATTGATATGAAGCATAAGTCGCAGTGGAAAGCTCACTGTGCTACAATGCGGCCTAGCGGGCCGGGCCAACCACCGTCTGCCCCATCAAGTGCATCTGCGGCCTCTTCCTCTGTGACTATGGGGACAGCAGTCACACATGCTTTTGGACACAGACCTTCGACCTCTTTACCCGCAACAGCCGGTGTGTTTGGCAGGTCGTCAGTTCTTTTTGGAAGTGGAAACAGCTACTGATGTTGAGCGCTCTCTGACATCGAGAGCACCACCTTTGGATAAAGGCAACATAATATCTCCACCTGCACCTTCCTTCCAGACCAACAATTTGCTGTGGGCACCCTACTCAACCCCGTCTCAGCACAGCAGCCAGCCCTCGGTCCCTCAGATGTGGACAAGTAAAATACAATTTTCTCCTAGCCATGACAAAGCTAAGAGGTTGAATTTCACCATCTGCAACCTGTTGGCTACAGAAATGCTGCCTTTCTGCCTGGCGGACACAGATGATTTTCGAGACCTTATGTCCATCGCAGTTCCTCAGCATCAGATGCCCAGTCGCCACTACTTCTCAAAGAAAGCTGTGCCTGCACTACACCAGCATGTCCCACACAACATCACCACTTCCTTGAGAAACTCTGTGTGTGACAGGGTGCATTCCACCACAGACACTTGGACGAGTAAGCATGGACAGGGGCGTTACAAGTCGGTGACTGGGCACTGGGTAACTATGTTGACAGCAGGAGAAGGGACTGCTGTCCAAGTCTTGCCATACCCACGAGTTGTGCGTCAATGCTCTTTATGTAGAAGTTCCTCCACTGCTTCTGCCTCCTCAACCATCTCTCGGTCCTCCACCTGCACCCAAACCCTGTCTGGTAATTCCACCCACCTTGTAACTGCGCAGAATGAATCCTGCACACCTCCTTACTTTGCTGCCAACAGGGCTAAAAGGCATCAGGCGATGTTTACGTTGAAATGTCTGGGAAATGTGAGTCACACAGCTGGGGAGTTGTGGTCAGCTCTGGAGACCGAGTTTAATCAATGGGTGTCTCAACTGAACCTGCAGCCAGGGAAGGCCATGTGCGACAATGCAGCAAACCTGGGTGCGGGCCTTCGTCGGGGCAATGTCACACACGTGCCTTGTATGGCTCCTTGTCTTGAACCTGGTTGTCCAGCAATTTTTAGCCTACTATCCCGGACTAGATGGGCTTCTGCAGAGTGCACGGTCGCTGTGTGCTCACTTCCCCATTCTCGTCCCACAGATCAACGACTTGCATATCTACAGAAGTCGTTCGGCCTGCCAGTTCACCGGCTGAAATGTGATGTGTCGACACGGCGGAATTCAACTCTGCACATGTTGCACCGACTGTGGCAGCACCGACGAACCCCGGTGCAAAACGTTATGACGTATACCCTGGGCCAACAAGATCCAGAGGTGGGGCAAATCACGTTGCAGGAGTCGTCTCAGATCAAGGACCTATGCACCCTTCTGCACAGTTTTGAAATGGCGGCGAAGATGTTAAGTGCTGACGATGCCATTATCAGCATGACTATTCCGGTCATTTGCATGCTGGAGCACACTTTAAACAGTATTCGGAGTCTGGTGGTGGGACAAGAGCAGGGGGAAAAGAGAGAAGGGGGGGACAAGAGGCGCAATAGTGCCCTTATCACTAGACACTAGTTTGTGCAACGGTGAGAAATACAATCCACTCACCTAATCCAGTTGTGAAACCCACAACTGGCTTGAAGGCTTGTTAATAATGTCCTGATGGCTGCTGCTGGACTTCCACTGGCCACACTCACGTGGAGATGCAACAAGAAGCTTGGGGAAGAAAGGTGTACACCAGTCCGCACTGCAAGGGTAACTCACATCAAAGAAAATGAGTAATCGATGTTCAATCCAATACTTCTTTATTCTCCTACGCGTTTCGGTGCCCTCCTGGCACCTTCATCAGGGATCACCTGATGAAGGTGCCAGGAGGGCACCGAAACGCGTAGGAGAATAAAGAAGGATTGGATTGAACATCAATTACTCGTTTTCTTTGATGTGAGTTACCCTGGCAGCGCGGACTGGTGTACACCTTTCTTCCCCAAGCTTCTTAAGAGCAGGGGGAGGAAGTACAGGAGGAGTTGTATGCGGAAGGGATAACAAGATCTCCAAGGTCCAGATGGTTGGCAGCACCAAGGCGGCAGGCATGGGACGGTGGGGGAGAGAGATTAACGAGGGCACATGGTAGCAGCCAAACTGTTGAGTAAGGTGCAGGAGCCTAGGAACAAATGGAGGACAAATTGGCTATGAGCATGGAAGACTCAGCAGATGAGGGAGACCTTGATCACATTTCTGTTGTGAAAGGTTGGTGGGAAAGGGCAGAGGAGGGAAGCATGATTCTTACCTCGCTGCCACCAACACACCAAGGACTTGGTCCTCCTGGATGCGCAAGACACATGAATGCCTTCTTGCTGCACTACCTGCAACATGACCCTCGGATTGTCAGAATTCGAAGTAATGCCGACTATTGGGTTGCCACACTCTTAGATCCCTAGTACAAGAGTAAATTTGACGAAATAATTCCTGCAGTAGAAAGGGATTCACGCATGCAGGTGTATCAGCAGAGGCTGTTACAGAATCTTAGATCTGCTTTTCCACAAAACACCAGTGGTGCACGTAGTGAATCTCACAGTTCTAATTTGCCAACCGTGGGACTGTCGAGTCATCACTCAAACCATAACAGTAACACCGTATTTGGTGGTAACAGCAATTTTGAGGAATCGTTTCACCAATTTTTTAGACCATCCTTTGCAAGGTCAGAGGAGACAAGAAGTCTGACACATAGTCAACGCCTAGATAGGATGGTGCAGGAGTATCTCCAAGTGAACATCGATACCATGACTGTGGAACTGGACCCTTGCTCATTTTGGGCTTCCAATCTGGAAAAATGGCCTGAGCTCGCCACTCATGCCTTGGAGATTTTGTCGTGCCCGCAGCCAGCGTTCTCTCTGAACGTGTCTTCAGCGCTGATGGTAGTGTGCTGATAGATAAGCGCATGCAGCTCTCCAGTGAGAATGTAGACAGACTAACGTCAAGACGAACAAGTCATGGATCCGCAAGGAATTTTCTACCCCTGTCATCCTGGGGAGACTAAAGGCTTGTGGATTTTTGAATGTGCTGCATGACAGTCATCAACCATTTTAAGCTTGCAACTCTGGGGCAATTGATGCCACTTAAGTGGTGTCTGTGCCCAAATTTTTGGAAAAAATGGAGACTTTTGTTGGAGTCCCCTTGCTGTGATTTACATGATTTTAGAAGGGCATGACATGCTTATATATGTGTCTCCTCCTTTTACTCCTCCACCTCTTTTCTTTTCGCATGACTATATGTACTTGTCACTTTCCATGTATTTGTTGTGTCTTCTGAGTAGTTTGTCAGCATTTTTTTTAAAAAACAGTAATTGTTTATTTCACTATATTTACGTCCTTATAACCGAATAGAAGTGGGCCCAATGCTACTGCATTGGGAGCGCAGTGACATCACTATGGGGGCAGGCTATGTGGTGGTGGGGGCAGCGGCCATATCCTCCCCTGTGTGGACTCTCCTCTGTCGCCTGTCTCTCTCCCCCATGTTCTCTCCTAATGTATTTTAATAAATGTACTTTTCCTTAAAAACCTGTTTCTGTTTTTTTTTATTAATATAGTGTTTCCTGGAAAAATATGTGTAGGGCTTCACTGTATTTTCTATTGCCAGCGTAGATAAACCAAGCAGCTACCGGCTGCTAACCCATGCTGCCTAGAGTTACCTTCGCTGTCAATGAAAAATACAGGGCAGCCCTTATATTTTTAAATTATCTATTCATTTAAAAAATTGGCATGGGCTCTGCTGTATTTTCTATTGCCAGCCAAGGTAACCCAGGCAGCTGAGGGCTGGAAGCATTCTGGGCCCCCACGCTGAAAATTGCAGCCAGCAGCCATCCCAAACTTGGCACCTGTATGAGAGACGCCAAAACTAGCGGTTACCCCACTCTTCCAGCTTCCGTGTAACAGTGGAATACTGGGTAATAAAGCAGTTTATGTCAGCATATTTTGGCAGCTGACGTCAAGCCCTATTGCTAATGTCAGCCATCAGTATGACACTATATCACTGTGGCTAAGCTCCAGAGATGCATTAGGTAGATGGGAGAAAGTTCCACAAAGTCAACTATAACTACAGCCCTCCACTGGTTGGACCTTTATGGTAGAATGTCTCGACTGAAGCCTCTCTTCAGTGCAAGACATATGAAAGCCTACATAGTTCACAAAAAAACACATGAAGAACTCCTAGACTAGGAGAAATAAGATTCTCTGGTCTTATGAGATAAAGATAGAACTTTTTTGTGATAATTCTAAGCGGTATGTGTGGAGAAAACCAGACACTGCTCAACCCCTGCCCAATACAATCCCAACAATAAAACATGGTGTTGGCAGCATCATGCTATGGGGGTGTTTGTCAGCTGCAGGGCCAGTGCGACTGGTTGCAATTGAAGGAAACATGAATGCGGCCATGAACAGAGATATCCTGGTTGAAAACCTCTTCCAGATTGCAAGACAATGACCTTAAGCACACAGCTAAAATAACAAAGGAGTGGCTTCAGAACAACTCTGTGACCATTCTTCACTGGCCCAACCAGAGCCTGACCTAAACCCAATAAAGCATCTCTAGAGAGACCTGAAAATGGCTGTCCACCAACGTCCACCATTCAAACTGATGGAACTGAAGAGGATCTGCAAGGAAGAATGGCAGTGGATCCCTAAATCTAGGTGTGAAAAACATGTTGCATTATTCTCAAAAAGACTCATGGCTGTACTAGCTAAATATGGTGCTTCTACTCAATACTGATCAAAAGGTCTGAATACTTATGACCATGTGATATTTCAGTTTTTCTTTTTTAATAAATTTGCAAAAATTTCTACATTTCATTTATTTTCACTCAAGATGGGGTGCAGAGTGTACATTAATGACAAAAAAATGAACTTTTTTGAATTTACGAAATTGCTACAATGAAACAAAAAGTGAAATATTTAAAGGGGTCTGAATACTTTCCGTACCCACTGTAATCTGATACATTGTCACCTCATCAACGTGAAGTCAGCATTGTAGATGCTGTGTAGGCCCCACCCACTTACCCTTATATGGTTATGTGGCCATCTTCAGTGTGAAGACAGATCTGACTGAGAATGAACATGTCTGTTTCAGTCACAGTCTATTGCGGACACACTTTACGGAAGGTTTATGAATTTTTTTTTAGCAGATGTCACTTATAAAGTATATTTGAAAGTATATTAAAATCTCTTGCTCTACATCATTATTAAATAAAAATGTAAATGACTGATACGCTTTAAACTTTGCTTTTTTTCATGGTGACTAAGTAAACAAGGCTCAAGAGGAGCTGACACATCATTTAAAGTCACAACATCTATTAAATTATGATTATTATTTGTCAAAAAAAATCCAATTTTTTCATGTAAAGATAGTGCTGTTTTTTAACATTTTTGAGTTCATCCCACTTACGATAAACTCAATTTTTTAATACCGAGTGCTGACCTTTTTATGCTATCAAATTTTATAACAATGGGTTTAAAAATGAAAAAAAAAATTTTTCTAGTAAATTTTCACAAACAGTAAAAGGAGAAATCTATCACTCAATATAGTGCTCAATTTTTCCTGAATGTGGCAATACTCCACATGAGGTTGGAATCTACTGTTTGTGCACACAGCATGGCATGAAAAGGAAGGTGTGCTAGACTTTGGGTGCCACGTTTCCTTTGGAAAGCCATCAGTGAATTAACCTATAGGAGTAGTGACCATTTTGGACCTACTGGTGTTCTACAAACGTTTATAGCATGGGCTTGTGAAAATGGATAATTACATTTTTTACACCAAAATGTTGCTTAAAGGTACCGTTACATGGGCGATATCGCCGGCAACATTGCCGGCAACTCACGGGAGCGTGCACTTTTTTGGCACGTTGCCCTGGTTGCTGTTGCGATGTTACACGCAGCGATATCGCCGGCAACGCATCTGCGATCTTGCCGGCAACTATTGCTGCCAGGGTTAAACTCTACCCATAACATGGGAGTCTATGTGGGATGTTGCCGGCAACATCGCAGTTGTGGCGTCACACAGGGCGATGCTGGCAGATCGCCTGAGCAACATCACCATATTTCCCAACATGTTGGGAAACCTGGCGATATTGTTTAGTCAACTTATCGCCTTATTATCGCCCTGTCACACATGGCAACTCATGAGCGATGTTGCCGCAACTTAGCCACGCCCCTAAGTTGCCGGCAACATCGCCAGAGAGATCACCCCATGTGATGGTACCATTAGTCCTATATTTTTTACTTTTTTAAGAGGAAATAAGAAAAAATGGACCTATAATTTGTAAAACAATTTTTCCGTCAATACCATATATGTGGCTGAAAACTGTCATTTGGAAACTCTAGGAGAAGAGAAGAAACAGCATTTGGCTTCTTAACCACTAATTCGGGTAGGCTAATTTGCAGGTACTGCTTGCAAAACCCCAAAAGTATCATAACAGTAGACTCCCTCCTCCACAAAAAGTGGATACAAAAATAACCTTATTTCAGAAGTTAAATAAATCAGAGAGCGCTTCATAGAGTTTTATAATGCTGGGAAGAAAAAATGAAAAATAAAATCCACTATAATCATGGTTTAGCTCAAATTTTTCAATTTCACAAGATGTAATAGGAGAAAATGGGCTGCATAATTAGTAAAGTAATTACTCCTAAACACTGCAGTTCTCCATATGTGGTTGGAAACTATTATTTGGGTATACGGGAGGTCTCAGAAACTTAAAAAATATACTATTTGGGATTTTGGAGAGCAAATTTGGCAAGAATAGTTTGTGAGAACGACTTCCACAGCCCCCACGTTACCTGAATAGCAGAAAACACTCTAAAAAACCAAATGATATAAACTACACTGCTCATGAGAATTATCTAAGGGATATAATGAGCTTTTCTTTACAGCTTGGGTGTTTCACTGGTTTCTTTACCATTGGGATGTGGGAAATAAATAGCTTAAGCTTAAAATGTTCGATTTTTACTATTGCTGCTAAAATCCTTAAATTATTACACAATATCTCTTAGGTGTTACAATATTTTATATTGTTCAGTCATGTCAGATCTCATAAGAGAAGGAGCCCCATAAGGCTTTTGGAGTGCATATTTCGCTGAAGTACTACTGCATCTCAATGAATTAGAATATTATCAAAAAATTTATTTATTTTAGTAATTCAATACTAAAAGTGAAATGCATATATTATAATAGAATCATTACAGAGTGATCTCTTTCAAGTGTTTATTTCTGTTAATGTTGATGAATATTACACCCAATGTAAACGCAAAGGTCATTATCTCAGAAAATTAAAGTAGGGAGGATGAAGGGTTAAAAACTGTGCTGCCATACTCCACCAGACATCAAAGGGTGAATATAATATTGATTTATTAGTCAATGTGTTTCAGGGTTCCCAGAAACATGGCAATATGATATTGATTTTTGATGATATTCTAATTCACTGAGATGCACTAGTAGTTTGTAAGCAACAATAGTAGAGCCCCTAAAGTGTCAAACTGCAAGAATCCCCCCCAAAGGTGTCCTTGTTTTGCAATCCAGGGAATTACAAAGTTGGAAGCTATTTTGACCCAATGGCATTTTCCAGAAATTAGTGCACAGTGTATGTGCATAGTGAAAATTGCAAATATACTAATGTAGAGCCAATACATAATGTCCAGTGTTACACACCTGTCCGGTTATCCTGGGGTTTGATTTGTTCAATTCAGTCTTCTGTTGTGCTCCACATTGCATTTTGCAGATTGTCCAGCATAGCTCAGTGATGTTATAGCCTTAATTCTAATATAAAAACAATTAAAACACACCTTTGTTTTAGGTCTAGACTTCAGATTCTGTCACCATTTGTATTTATTGTGCTTTAACTTCAATTTATCTTTGTTGCATTTTACTTCATCTGTCTTAGGCTGCTTTCACATTGCGTTTTGTGAGGATCCGTGGCTGTCTGTTGTAAAACAGACAGCCACGGATCCGATTTGGCCCCCATGTTATACTATGGGGATCGGATCGGATATGGCCTAATTGCCATCCGATTTTGTGGGATCCGATTTTTATCCAATTTTTTGCTGTACCAAAAATCGGAGACTGCTCCGATTTTAGACACAGCAAAAAATCAGACACAAATCGAATCCCACAAAATCGGATGGCAATTAGGCCAAATCCGATCTGATACTCGGCCTTTAACAAGGGGGCCTATGGAGCATGGGTCCGAGGAAACACAGGATCGTTTCTCGAACCCGATTTTAGTGTACTGAGCATGCTCAGTACACTGAAACTGCTCCTAACCATCTAATTTCACTTCTGCAATGTATATATTGCGGAAGTGAAATTTAGTAAAAGAAAGGGTTAAAAATAAAAAATATGTATTCTCACCTTTCCAGCGATCCTCCAGCAAGGTACGGATGATAGGACCTGCGGTTACGTCACAACCAGGCAGTGTCATCGGGTCACATGACCGCAGTTACCGCAATAACTGCGGTCATGCGACCTGATCAGCTGATCGGGTTGTGACATAACCGCAGGTCCTATAAGCATCCGGACCTTGCTGGAGATGCTGGGGGACTGGCTGGAAGGTGAGCATATATATTTTTATTTTTAACGCTTTCTTTTACTGAATTTCACTTCCGCAATGTATATTATACATTACGGAAGCGAAAGTGCCCCGCTGCCTCCTCAGCTGTTTTTTCTGTGTCCGGACCCATGATAATCACGGACCCGAACACAGAAAAGGTCATCTCCTGTGGTGTCCGTTCCTGTCTGTGGGGTCCTACAAAAAGTAGGATCCCATGGACAGGAAAAAAAAAGTGATGTGAAATTAGCCTTACTGTTTCTGTAACTTTCCAAGTCCTCATGGTTCCATGTGTCCTCATAAATTTCACAATGAGTCCCTACACTAGCAGGGCCAAAGACTTAGGCTGGCTTCAAACTACGTTTTTTGTGATCCTGTTCTGTGAGATTTTGAAACAAACAGATCAGGATCGTTTTTGCCCACCATACATCCCTATGATGACGGATTGGCCCTATTTGGCCATCCGGCTTTGTGAATCCGGTGCAGGATTCGTTTCTGTCCTGTTTTTCAAAACTGATGACCGCAATATTTTTGGGATCGGTGACAAAACTGGGCACAAACGAATCCTGTCTGGTCCGACACACTTAGCATGGGGGCCTATGGAGCCGGATCCGGGAAACAACAGAATAGTTTCCCAGATCGGTTCCATGGTGCAGAGCATGCACAGAACAGTAGCGCTGCTCTGTACCCATAGTAAATTTGTGTAATATCACTTTAGCAGTGTATCTATATACACTGCTAAAGTGATATTAAATAAAGGCATGGATAAAAATAAAAAAAATCTGGCGACGCTGAATACAGCTTCTGGCAGTTTGAGGACCTTGCATGATGTCACTGGGAGGTGCTACCTGATCACATGACTGCATCAGCACAATTTAAAGAGCGCTGATGAGGTCATGTGATCGGGTTGCCCCACCCCTCCCAGTGACATCATGCAAAGTCCTCAAACTGCCAGGAGATGGATTCAGCGTGGGACACTCGGGAGGCATCGAAAGTGAGAATTTATTATTTTATATTTTTAAGCATCCCTTTGTTTAATATCACTTTAGCAGTGTATATAGATACACTGCTATACTGATATTACACAGTGCTGACAGCACAGGCTCAGCTCCCCGCTGCTCTTTCTGTGTCCAGATACCGGACAAATAAATGGCATCTGGAGTTGCCAATCCAGTGCTGTCCGTTCCTGCAAAAAACAGGATCCAACGAACAGTAACAAAAATGTAGAATGAAGCCAGCCTTAGGGGATTCAGCTCACTAGTTGAGTCTTACACCCATCAAGTGCTTCTATAAATAAGCAGCCCATACATTGTTAAACAGTTTACCATGATTTATTGTACCCAATAGTCAGCTGAAAACTGCTCTCAGTTGCCACAGCTATGTGATGTACAGGAGGAACACATCAGCACCGCGTATTGGTAAAGAGTCGTGACTAGTATCTTATAAAACCTTTATTTCTCTGTTGACAAAAGACTTGTATTTTTCTAGTATGACCTGAAGGTTTTATTGTTTTTATTGGTTTCTTTGGGGGCTACATTACATTATTTAATAGCATTATATTCTAATTTTTGGGAGATGGAATGAACAAATACCATAAATACCAATGTAGGAATTGTATTTATTTTTTTGTTATGCTGTTTTACACTTTACACCATGCAATAAAAGGAATAAGACTTTATTCTTCATGTCAGCAAATTTACAAAGAAGATATATAGTAATTTTATATTTTTCTATTTTTGCACACTAAAAACACTGTTATATTAAAAAAATCTTTTGTGATCCCATATCATTTTCCATAGATGTTGACGGATTTAACCAGCCATCATATGCCTCTATTAGCTGTGGGTGGATAGGAGAATTGTGAAGTGCTGGGGAATATGTTGACGCTATATAAATATAAATTATTATTATTATTATTATTATTATTATTATTAATAATAATAATAATAATAATAATAAGAATAATAACAACAATGTGTGAGATAGCCAAGATGATTATCTATGAAATGAAGTAAATCTCACGCTCAAAGCTGTAGTAGATGGTGAGATATGGAGCCTGAAAGTTCAAAACATTGTTACCCTTTTGCTCTTCAGTGTACAACCAAATAAAAATGCCACAGCTTCTTCTGTTTGCAACAACTGTCTTTAAGCAACAACAATGCATCCATCTTCCTCCAAAAGGGATAATTTTTAGACCGTTTATTCAATTTAGGTTGTCTAAAAAGTCTGATACTGCAATGTGTTAAATATGCTGTTGGTTCCACTAGGTTACCATTCTCTTTCTCCTATCCAGATAGGTTGAAGTAAATTGGACATTAACAAGGATGTGTATGCATTTCAGAGTTTAAAACATATTCAAATAACCCAAAGGTACCATTACACGCCGCAACTACGGTGTAGAAACTGAGAGACAATCCAGAGTTCCATCACCGTTGCCCTGAAACTGCTATGAAATTGCGGCGTGTAATTGTGGAACCCGGTGGTGATTTTGAAAGTTGCTCCCGGTTGCGATTTCAGAGCATTGTTCAAAAACCAGAAGCAACCCTGAAGGTGAATTGCCCTGGTTTTAGCGTGTGAACGGGCGATAGGGATGGAATCTGCATCGCCTACTGATTTCCCGGAGGCGTGCCACAGCGTGCTGGACACCGCATCCCGTCAGCGATGATTGGTGGGGGCTACTGTGTTACCATTGGCTGTCCCTTCACAGGGCACCATCTTTGATGAGCACCACACGCATCTGCACCTCCACAACAATCCACTACATAAGTCCAATTAGGCGGCCATTCAATAGCGCAAGAAAATGTTGTTGGGTTGTTCGGAAGATGTACTGTGTACATTATCCGGCCACACATGACACATCATTAATTGACGTACACATAGCAAACCAGATTGTATTGTAAGCCACTTTGTAGCTGCAAACCACTCCGGTGTGACGCGTGAGCATCTCTAAAGTGGATTGCCACACACTTGTCCACGACACAAGCGTGTATTTCGTGTGAAAAGGCAACAAAATTGCGTCAGGTATTAGCCAGTCTTCCAGCACACCCTGGCTAATCAGGACGCTATTGCGTTGTCCAATGATTGTGCTTTTGGCGCGGTGTAGTGAAGTTTGGCACGCATATGTGTTCGAGCCGCTGCACAGATACGCCCACATTCCATCGGTGATTACGGCATGTGAAGCGGCGTCGGGAGTCTACCAGATGTTTCCCGCAGTTTCTGTCGCAACTTCCGGGGAGCCACGTGACCTTGGGTTGACGACGCAATTGCGGCGTGTACATGCGGCTTTGGCGTCCGGAGGCAACCGTGAAAAACCTGCACGCGCACGTTCGTTTGCCTCCAATCGACGCCAAAAGTTGCGGCGTGTAAAGGTACCTTAAGGGGAATTCACAGTGTGCAAATATTTTCCAGACAGTAAAAGACTTGTTAATTATATAATTTGTGCTAATTTATTCAGTGTAATTCAAATTCGTAGGAGAGAATTCAGTGAAACTTGTGAATTCAAGTTTCAAAAGGTCCACTCATCTCTCTCCCTCACTATTGGGAGTTTAGACTATCCCAGTGATCATACTTATTACCTCGGAGGATAATATCTTCAATTCCCCCTAGGCTCCATGACATAGGATTCTTAGAAATTTGATCAACGAGAATATGGCCTAGTTTTCTTATTTCTATAATGCCAAAAACTGTTATTCACTTTAAAATCTCCTAGAATATAATATCAAAACGTTTATTTAGTAGTTAGCTTACAATTTGTGTCATCAGCTGTGAAAATTGTAGTCTTCAATTCAAAGGTTGTTCATTTTGACCACTGTTTCAATACATTTAAGAACTTAAGCATGTTGCTAAAAATGACTGTACATGTAGGTGATGTTAGTCTAGAGGCTAACTGATATTAAAAAAGTATTTCCACGCAAATGCGATGGTGACTTTCATAAACTTTTACATAGCTGTGAGCCTATATGGACACATAGTTTAGGAAGCAGGTCATTTGCTGGTAAGAATATAAATATGCTGGTTTCGAAAGCCAATGGTGAGCAATTAATTTGCATTGTGCTAACTGATATAAATATATAAACAAACCTTTAACACTTCTCTTATTAAAAGCATTCTTACTTTGCAATATTTTTCCACACCTGGATAAAACTTTTGCACTTTTGAAGATATTGACAGTTACAAACCTGGCTAGCAGTGGAGTAACTTGAAGCTCATGGGCCATGATGCAAAAGCTACTAAAAGACCCCCAATTATTGCAAATCTTTAATAGCAATAGTTTTTTACATGGGCTAAAGGGACTTTGGGTGCCCCTAGGCTCCAGGGCCCAAGTGCGATTGCAACCCCTGGACCTGTTTTAGTTACGCCCCTGATAGACATACATATTATATTTATACAGGGCCATATCTAGGGTGGGGGCTGGCGGGGCATTTGCCCCGGGCGCATCAGAAAGGAGGGCGCCTTCCAGCCTCCTGCTGCAGCTCCCAAGGTACCTCGCCGTTGGCTGCATCTTCCGCTCCTTCCCCGCTGTGGGAGCCAGCAGTTGTCTCTGCTCCTGCTATCAGGTGACAGCAGGAGCAGAGAAAATGCCGGGCGCCGGAGTTGGCTCTTGCTAATAAAGACCCCCTCGAAGATGAATGTAATTAGGGGAAGGGGGACAGGGTAGGGGTGAATAAGAGCCAAACTGAGGGGGAGGGTGGAATAAGGGCCAAAATGAGGGGGAGGGGGGAATAAGAGCAAAACTGAGTGGGAGGGGGGAATAAGAGCCAAACTAGGGGGAGGGGGGATAGGAGCCAAACTAGGGGGGAGAGGGGGAGGAATAAGAGCCAAACTGGGGGGAGGGGGAATAAGAGCCAAAGTGGGGAAAGGGGGGGAATAAGAGTCAAACTGGCTAGGTGGAAGCAAGGCCTAGTAGACCAACATCACAAAGCATTCACTGATCTCAGGGAGACCAGTCCAAAAAAACACTGCGGGCAGTTGGCTAAAGCGCTCAACACAGTGAATTACTAGGCGCATTGCCTCCTGGGAATTATGAATATGCAAATAGAGTCTGTGGAGCCTCGGTTAGGAGTCTCAAACACAGGACTAGCCAGATATCCCTCCAGGGAAGGACCCAGCCAAAGGGTGGCTCCTTGCAGAGAACACCATAACCACCATGTTAAGTGGCCCTTTTAGTCAATATCCAGCTCTTTTACAAGCTTAGAGATATGACAAGGGAATACCAAGGCCAGGTATCCATCCACAGACAGCTGTTTCGGGGTGTTGAGCGTTTTAGCCAGCTGCTCGCAGTGTTTTCTTGCACTGGTCTCCCTGAGATCAGTGAATGCTTTGTGATGTTGGTCTACTAGGCCTTGCTTCCACCTAGCCAGAATCCTACTCCACACTGATGAGGGGCAACACCCCAAAACAGCTGTCTGTGGATGGATACCTGGCCTTGGTATTCTCTTGTCATATCTCTAAGCTTGTAAAAGAGCTGGATATTGACTAAAAGGGCCACTTAACATGGTGGTTATGGAGTTCTCTGCAAGGAGCCACCCCTTGGCTGGGTCCTTCCCTGGAGGGATATCTGGCTAGTCCTGTGTTTGAGACTCCTAACCGAGGCTCCACAGTCTCTATTTGCATATTCTGAATGATTGCTTTGTAAAAGGGTTGGCTATAGAGCAGTATTTTAATCTGTCATATGGAGTTAACCATAGATAGTGACTAGTACATTCTTTAAGAGAGAGTGATTCCATTTCAACCTAGAGCTTCCTTTACTGAGTCATATGAAATTTCAGAGTTATGATTAGGTGAGTAGTCATTGAATATTTTTCAAAATCTGAAAGACCTGGTCCACCTCTGTTTTTGGATTTGATTAAAATTGAATGTTTTATTCTTTGGCTTTTATTTGACCAAATTAGTTTGGAAGATATTTTCCTGAGCTGTTGAAAAAAATTAGTGTGGTTGCTCAATTGGTAAGACTTGAAAAAGCTAAAGAACTTTTGTTAGGGTTATCATGTTTAGTAGATTTATTCTACCAAACCATGAGATAGGGATTGATATTCATGGTGTAATAACCTGTTGTACTTTATAGAGTAGTGGTTTATAATTTAAATCGTATAAGGGCCCTTTCACATCAGCGGTATTTTCAAATAGCGGCAGATGCGGTGAAAAAACCGCATCTGCCGCGATTACCGCATAACCGCTACACTTGCGGCACACTTGCGGCAAGCCCCATGCAATGTCTATGGGGCTTGCGGTAAGGGTGCGGCAGGTGCGGCAAGTGTGGTTTCGGCACTTTCGGCAGGTGCGGCCGCGAAAAAAAACGCTGCAAGCAGCGGTGTTTTTCGCGGCAGCACCTGCCGCAAGTGCCGAAACCGCACTTGCCGCACCCTTACCGCAAGCCCCATAGACATTGCATGGGGCTTGCCACAAGTGTGCCGCAAGTGTAGCGGTTATGCGGTAATCGCGGCAGATGCGTTTTTTTCACCGCATCTGCCGCAATTTGAAAATACCGCTGATGTGAAAGGGCCCTAAGAATGAGAAGGAGTTAGTGATTTTGGTCCCTGGATAATTTATATGGGAGCAGTTGGTTTTGAAATGGGAAGGAGTTGAAAGTCCTTGTTGCCAAGCAACAGCCCCAAAACATGACTGCTCTAGAGGAGATCTGCATGGAGGAATGGGCCAACATACCAGCAACAGTGTGTGCCAACCTTGTGAACACTTACAGAAAACTTTTGACTTTTGACACTGCCAACAAAGGATATATAGCAAAGTATTAAGATTAACTTTTGTTATTGACCAAATACTTATTTTTCACCCAAATTTGAAAAAAAAATTATTTTCAAATCAAACAATATGATTTACAAGATTTGATTTCTCATTTTATCTCTCATAGTTGAGGTCTACTTATGATGTCACTTACAGGCCTCTCTCATCTTTTTAAGTGGGAGAACTTGCACAATTGGTGGCTAAATACTTTTTTCCCCACTGTACTATATATATATATATATATATATATATATATATTATATAGATACATGCTTCTGTTTAATACTTAAGTTGCTCCACTTTCAGTTCAGATTATACATTATTTGTAATCTCGAATGAATTCCAATATTTATAGCAGGTGTATTAAGACCAATATTATGGATCCAACAATTTTACCTTAACCATATACTGAGTTTACCTTATCTGGCCATACAATTATATTGTGATCCATGTTGCTATCAGTAAGTAAATATGGATTCAGATGCTGAAACTCTTAAGGTCCATTAAGATGGGATGATTGGGCATTCACATGACAAACACGCAAAACTCTCATTTGTCAGGTGCGATGATTTTTAACCAGCTTAAAAATCAACGTTCTTGGCCAAACATCATACAAGACAAGTGCTAATAACAATTATATTATATGCAGACAGGCTGATAGTATTAACAATTGTTCTGTGGGCACATCATTTGGATTAGCCTGTTTCACAAACACACAGCTATCTGAGCCCCTTATTCTGCTGGTCAATCAGGGTATTGACAGAGGATACGGTAATGATCTCAGCTACCCTGATTTATGCAAACTTTTGAGGCACTTGCCGTGATAGAATGTACCGTATAAATATATAGATCACCAGTTCCAGCTAGGGATATATACATAACTTGTTTCAGTCACCAACAAGCCCACAATAACACATAAATACAAAAATTACCCTGCCACCACCAATCACTTAACAGGCTGATAGGACACCCGTTTTGGTAACGTGAGGCTTCACAGGGTTGTGGATTTTCGTCATGGAGCAAGAAAATCAAAGCTATTAAATGTTATAGATTTGGTAGTGTTTACAAAAAGATACAAGATATTACAAAAGAGATATTTTATGGTATGATACAGAAAGTTACATAAAAAATGAAAGGAATTAAAATACAAGACTTCCTAAATCTGTGCCACAATTATGATGTTCAGCTATAGGGAGGGGAGACTCCTTTGAATAAATGTGATTCAGGCCCCCAGCATAGTTCTTAGCTGTATTTCCATGGACCTGAATGGCCTCCAAATCAAGTGTCTGGTTTTCATCTTTCTAATATGAATGTAAGAAAATTAGAACTCCCACTCTACTGACCTCATAAATGGACTGTCTCTGGGAGGTACACATAATTCTGAAAGTTATCAATTTCTCCTTTTCTATATATATATTTGGTCCTGACACTCACAGGCCAACGATTTTAGCATTATGTTTCCGCTCATGATGTTATCCTTTGATAGAGACTAGACACCATATGAATGCTATTTGCTGAAAGGCAGCAATTAATTTCTTAAGATTTTGGCAATCCCACAGTGAAGCAAAATGGTGTTTTGCTTTCAGTAGGGTGTGGGGACTCTGAAAATCTAATTTTCATATTTCTGCTGTTAATGTTTTTGTGGCATCTGCCTTGAAGTGTTTTTGCTTAGAAGACAAAGGAATATGCCATGGTTTTCCCTCTAAAATGTTCTTGTCTACAGGGGGCATAAACTGGTATTCTTTCAAGTCATAAACCTAGCATACTTTAGGCTCGTACTAATTACCTGAAGGGAGAGGAAAGTGAGAGTAGGAGAGTTGTTTCTGTATCACATAAAAACCACGAGGTAGAAGGTTTATGGACTCTGTCAGAAATAAGAAGATGGAAGAAATTTTTATATTTACCTGACAGCCTGCCTTTACAGGTCACTACTATATTTTTCAGACTATAAGACACACTTTTATTCTTACAGTCCATATGTACAGTACCTGGCTGTGATGTGGTTTGGAGAGCGATGGGGGTGGAGTAGGTGACCAGAAGCAGGAGCAGGTCACTGGAGGCAGGAGCAGTCTGTAGGAGTCCCTGCCTGGTAATCACATATGCCCACTGTTTAAGAAAATTTAGCATTCATCGCCTCTCAGCACTGAAGCCAGTGTCAAGAGGGGGGTGGGGGGGCTGAGGGAGAAGGGATATATATATACTAGGATGGGGCAGATATACTAGGATGGGGTACATATATCAGGATGGGAGCCATATACCAGGATGGGAGCCATATATCATGATGGGTCACATATACTAGGGTGGAGGCCAAACACCAGGATGGGGCACATATAGCAGGATGGGGCACATATATCAGGATGAGGGACATATACCAGGATGGGGGCCATATAAAAGGGCTAGAGACATACTGGGTCATATGTAGCTTGATGGGGACATTTATACCAGGATGTGGAACATATAGCAGGATCGGAAACATATACCAGGACATAGGACATATATATCCAAATGGAGAATGTGTACCACGGTGGGGGACATATATACCTGGAATGGGCTGAGAATGGGGAACAATAGTTCAGAATATGGAAACATTACCCCCAAAACAGTGTCAGCAGCAGATCTCCTTCTCCTAGAATAGTGTGTCATAACCCTATTTTTGCTTCAGATTTTTTTCCCTATTTCTTTCTGTAAAACCTAGGAGTATGTCTTATGGTCCGGTGCATGTTATAGTTTGAAAAATATGGTAATCGAGCCTTGATCGGCTTGCATGTAGCTGATTGGTGACTGTTTAATGGTTGCAGCTGCTGGCTCATGGAAATGAGCCCTAATATGGATCTCAATGTATGTGTCTGCTAATATGCCTGAAAATGGTATTACCAAGATAATCTTATTACTGCCACTTGAGTCTATATCAATGCTTATTTTTCCTATTTATATGCAAAATACTTTAATAAAATGTGCACAAGTGAAAGGTATTTATGTAAAGGATTAAATTCCACTATTTTAATGTACAAAGAATAGGAACATTTACAGATGTAATAAAGAGCCAGTGGCTAAGCTGTGTTATATTGTGTGATCCTGCGTACTTGTATTGCACGGTCGAGTGGCAGTGTCACGCTCATAGACTGTGCTTTGCTTTAGTTATTGTCAGGAAGCTCCAGTAACCTGAGGTTCACTGGTAACAATGGCCTTTAAATTATCAGCACTGTCATTCAGAGATATATTTTCCACTGAGTGCCATCAGTCCTTGGCTTATTTCTTATCTTAATTTGATTCATTGCCTGATGGCAGTCATGCATGGACTGAAAAATTAGCTGTTTCCTTCACAATACATTTGGGTGACAGAGGGATTACCTTTGTTTAGTCTCACATTTCTGGAGTCTAGACAGGGCAAGTCTACTATGTTACCACAATGCTCAGATTAATTATTCATTGTCTTTGGATCATTGCCTATATGATTTATACATTAAAAGTGACTGTTCAACCTCGCTTAAAATGTACCGCCAAGAAATCAATATACTATTTGCCTTATTTCACCTGTCATGGCTATGCAGCTTTGATCTGGACAAGTACTATACAAACGGGAGTCCAGGATGTTATGATAGCGTTCGGGCAATTCCTGCTTTTATAAGCTATCTGGTGCAAAACACAAAGCACAGTACTAAGTTGTAGAACACATAGTATAGTGTGTATAAATTACTTTTGCTTTATGAAGAAAATAATTTTTAAATTAATTAAACCAACTGCATTTCATCTAAGGTTAAATCACAGATTGAAGGAGGTTAATGAAAAAGCAAATCAATGTAAGAACCATTTATAACAAATAGAGATAAGTGGATAAAGCAAAATTCGAATTTGCGCTTCGTTCAGATTCTCCTGGGAAATTTTAATTACAAATTGTAATATCCCTTATGATGCTTTGGAGCTTCTCATACATAATAAATGTAAGATCTATAAAAAAAAAATGAACTTCACCCTACTGCTCACCTCTGTGGTCCCTCCACTCTTTATGGCACCCTTCCGATCCTCATCACATTTTTAGATTACCACTGCTCCTGTCGAATTCATCAGGTTTCTTAGGCTAGGCCAGGACGTCCAGCTCTGATTTCATTAGAAGTCCTAGCCTATCGTGAGAGGCCCAGCAGAGTCCTATATAATCTTGCAATAGGTTTCAACTTCATGACCTCAATAAATGCACCAGAAACATTTGCGCACATGTGCAGAACCATCCCAGACCTGCTTAAAGGCTGGGAGACCTAGCCTAAATTTTAGCCTTCATGGCTGTGATAAGAAGATGCAGTGAGAACCCAATGCATAATTGTGAGAAGTGGAGGGGCCAAGGGATGAGCAGTAAGGTGAGTATAAAGATCTTTTTATTTTAAACTTTTTATAGCCCTTTACAGTTCAGGGAAGTGGAAGCGAATTCCAACCTCTACATTTTGGCAAATGCATTTTATTTTACAATTGGAGTATACTTCAATTCCACTGGAATATATTTTTTCATATCTGACAGCAAATATAGCTAGGAATACTTATACTCTTACTAGTCTACTGCAGCACAGCACCATGATCAGCTGACTAGTTTGGCAGCCTGGATACTAGCATTTGCTGGAAACGTAGCAGGTTTAGCAGTTATCCCGTATGTAAAGAAAAGGGAACAACTTCCTGATTGCTGAAATCTGAGGGTATTTGATAATGGTCCAGAGGCACTGTGTTTTGGATCCAGTGCCTTTCTACATGAGGGAACCCACAGGTACACGCAAGGAGACTGCAGCCACCCTGTACTCACCATCTGTGGTGAGTGAAGGATGGCTTCTCCCTGTGTGCAGCCGATGATGGCTGCATGTTCATTTCATGATGCAGTGATGCGGACGTCCGGCAACCCACATGGTAACTGAAAGTTGGGTGAAGCATAGTGAGGATGGAATTTCTCCAAATCCCATCCACTAAGCTTGTACTGAACTATGCAGCATTTTGGACTAAGCGGCAAGATGCTGCATCCAAAACGCTGCAAGTACATATTGTGGATATGCCCACTAACACTGGTACCACTATAGATCCCAAAAATATTTTCTACAGGTCCCTAACTGAATGGAGCAGAGTTCAATCATGCATACCACTGCTCTAGTCATTCTCTGTCCGATTGCCAATGATGGCTAAATGCTATATTCGACTATCTCTGGTAGACCCATAGAGAATAAATGGAGTGGGTGTGCACATTCTTGACCTCCATTCAGATAGGGGACTACATTTTTGCGATTTTGAATGAGATTTTGTCAATTTTGCCTTTTTTTCCCTGTTTTTGATTTTATGTTGCTCCAATATTTAAAAAGAATATTAATGTGTATGATACAACTTGTATTTCAATAAATATTTCATTTTCTACAACAATTCAAGTGTTCCAACACTTTTAGCCATGACGGTATATCCCTGAGGAAGGAGCAGAGGCTGTTCTGAAACCCGTCAGAATAAAGTTACACCATTGCACCAGACTTCTTGGATCCTGGTGTTTCCATCCAGCACCGCTGATCACTGGCACTTCGTCCTGTTTCTAGTTGTTTGCCACGTTGCACGTGGAGGTGTGGATCCAGCAGCAGCTGTACGAGCGCTAATACAGATTGTGGGTTCACACAACTGGACCAGGTGAGCAAATTTCCTTGGGCGATTGCCCCACTCTGCCTAGAGATAAGACCCTAAGCACATTTTTGTCTCACAATTTTACACATTCACAGGTGTTGGTACCGTCTCATAGCATTACTAATAATACTAATAAAGACAATAGCTTTAATTATATTAATTACTAATTTCCGAATATCCATCGTCACTTTGCAGCAATAAAATAGTGAGATTTATTTAGGCTGTCACATCATTTGCACCCCATTTTAGTGTGACACCCTGTCCACTTTTTGAAGGTGAGCAGCAAATTATTCAATGAATGTAAGCTATCATTGGTAAATGTATCCTCATAAATTCCTAGTATATATTAGAACTATATTACCGTTCATATTTTGATCTACGGTACATTAGTTGATATATAGTTGCTGCATGTGCTTGTTTTTTTCTTATAATTATAGCACTGTACCTACAACCAGCTCCACACATTCATCTGACACCCATCACTCTGCAAAAGAATCATAGGCACATCTGAAACAAGTCTCAAAGAGGCAACTGATCAAATGACATTTAGTAACCAAAGCTAGACAGCCTTGACACTGAACTGTGAGAAAGTATAACAATGACAATGAGCTTTTATTCTATCTAATTAGTAATACATTGATGTTCAGTTATACTGGAAACATAGATAGGAACATCTGTTTAGTTTATCAGATGATCATGTAACATCTATTCAGTTTCCCTATTTCACATTAAAGACCATGGGCTACATCATTAGTACATTAGATAGCAATCTATAAATTGGGCTTCAATTTGCTGGAAGCAGGAAACTGGAGAGATCAAAGTGGCCTGAATATATTCATAAAAACAATTCTGTTCTGGGGTAATTTCTTGCATACAAACATTGGAATGGATTAAAATTAATAATACTCCTAGCAGCATACATATACTGTATGATAGATAGATAGATAGATAGATAGATAGATAGATAGATAGATAGATATTCCCAGGCATAAGCCTAACCTGAACAGTAGAAACAAAAAATGGAATCAGCACCAAAAATAGGACAACTATAGGACTTTAATGGCCCACATGGCAATGTTTTGGTTCATAGTGAGTAGTAAGCAGAGAACTCAGCGCACCCTAGCGTGTTGATGTTCAGAAAAAATAGTCCAAACTACATAATATTAATCAACACACACAAAAACGAAATACGAGCAAATGTGAAAAAGCAAAAAATTCTGTATTTGGCCAAATGAATATGGTGAATTGTTCCCCAACGTTTCTACTCTACAAGAGAGTATTATTCTACGTATAAAAGAAAAACAATATAAAGATATTATATGAGCAAAAAAAAACCAAAAGGTCAAGTTGGTCATGTTTAGTCATATGATACAACTCCCAAATGCATACTAAACAAGAGATACTAAGTTACATGTATCCTGGTATTACAGGGGATAGACAATGAACAGCTGACGCCTCACACTATTGGCAACGGGTATACAATAAAATGCACAAGACAAAAAACTTATATGATAGATACATGGGGACAGGCCCCTGTAAGAAGGTTCAAAACATGTGCCGGGATCTGCACCCTGCACACGGACTGGCTGTCCCCATATATCTATATAGCGATGGGTGAGTGACCCTGGGACACAGTCCGATCTGCACTTTAAGTTTAATAAGGGCTTTATGTTCATGTACATGCAATTCTGGGATATACTGTTCATGAATGTATACTCATATTAGTAAGCATTTGATGTAACTGTATTCCTGACTGTACCAGATATCATGTAAGGACTTTGTCTTTTGCACTTTATTGTATACCCATTGACAGAAGTGTGTGACGTCAGCTGTCCATTGTGTATCCCCTGGAATACCAATTGTGTTGTCTGTAATTTTATGTAATTTTGGACTAGTTTTTACGTCTTTAACGGATGGCATTACAATAAAAACCATAGCACTTTCATCTTATCCCATCTGTTGAATCAATACTTTTACAAGTCTGTTTAAGGACACATGTACCGTATATACTCGTGTATAAGCCGACCGTGTATAAGCCGACCCCCCTACTTTTGCCCCAAAACCTGGGAAAATCTATTGACTCGTGTATAAGCCGAGGGTGGACCCTAGCACAAGTATACAGCCCCCAGCAGTGTGGTATACACCAGTCCCAGAGGTAGATACAGCAGCCCCAGTGGTAGTATACACGCAGCCCCAGTAGTATATACAGCCCCAGTGGTAGTATATACAGCCCCAGTGGTAGTATACAGGGCCCAGAGGTATATAGCAGCCCCAGTGGTAGTATACAGGGCCCCAGAGGTATATAGCAGCCCCAGCGGTAGTATACAGGGCCCCAGAGGTATATAGCAGCCCCAGTGGTAGTATACAGGGCCCCAGAGGTATATAGCAGCCCCAGTGGTAGTATACAGGGCCCCAGAGGTATATAGCAGCCCCAGTGGTAGTATACAGTGCCCCAGAGGTATATAGCAGCCCCAGTGGTAGTATACAGGGCCCCAGAGGTATATAGCAGCCCCAGTGGTAGTATACAGTGCCCCAGAGGTATATAGCAGCCCCAGTGGTAGTATACAGGGCCCCAGAGGTATATAGCAGCCCCAGTGGTAGTATACAGTGCCCCAGAGGTATATAGCAGCCCCAGTGGTAGTATACAGGGCCCCAGAGGTATATAGCAGCCCCAGTGGTAGTATACAGTGCCCCAGAGGTATATAGCAGCCCCAGCGGTAGTATACAGGCAGCCCCAGTAATGCAGGCCCCCTCCAGCGTCTCTCCGGTCACCTGTAAAGCAAGCTATACTTATCAGTGTCCCGCTCGCACCCGCCGCTGCCGACATCCGCGATCCTCCATCTTCATGCGACTCCTCTTCCTGTTTCCTGTGCGCGTCGCCGGGAATGACGTCATTGCCGGCGACGCGCACAGAAACAGGAAGAGGAGTCGCATGAAGATGGAGGATCGTGGATGTCGGCAGCGGCGGGTGCGAGCGGGACACTGATAAGTATAGCTTGCTTTACAGGTGACCGGAGAGACCCTGGGGGGGCCCTGCATTACTGGGGATGCGGGGGCTGCTGTATACCGATGTATACATCGGTATGTACCGATGTATACATCGGTATACAGCACTGACTCGCGTATAAGCCGAGGGGGGTACTTTTCAGCCCAATTTTTGGGCTGAAAAACTCGGCTTATACGCGAGTATATACGGTAACTTAGTATCTCTTGTTTAATAAGTATATGATAGGTGTACAGGGAAAATGTCATAAAAAGTGGATACATGATCGTGCTAGTAACGTTAAACATCTCAGCAATATATAACAAAGTTATAATATCTCGTCGTCGTCGTGTAGAGAAAGCAAAAAACTGAAAACTATTATAAAGAATCCATAAGAGAATGTGAACAGTGCTCTGTAAAATAAAATAATCTATTAGTTCCAGTGAGTGTAAATCTGAATATACACGAATACCATGAAGTTTAAGGCTGGTTTCACACTTGCGGACCCCTCCGCAGCGTCCTGCAGAGGGGATCCGCAAGCTGAGCGCTTAACTTGGGGACGCAGGTGCCTGCGCTCTGATGTAGATTGGCGTGCGAACCCTGTGCACACCCATTCACTGCAATGTATGATTTGTACGCATGCAGATTCCTGCGCACAAATCACACACTCTCGTCCTCACCAGGAAGGCGACATGTCGTGTCCTGGTGAGGACGAGACTGTGTGATTTGTGCGCAAGCATCCGCATGCGCACAAATCACATATTGCCGGCAATGGGTGCGCATGGCAATCTGCACCCGAGCGCAGGCACTTGTGTCCCCATGTTAAACATAGGGACTTGCGGTGCCTGAGCTCAGCTTGCGGATCCCCTCCACAAGACGCTGCGAAGGGGTCTGCAAGTGTGAAACCAGCCTTAGGGAGACACAAATATGTGTACTAAAGTGTGAATTGGCAAACCTCATATCAGCAGTTAAGGCCCTGTCTCACATAACGATATGGTTAGAGAGATCATTGTAACTGTGACATTACAAGGATCTCTCCAGCGATGTCGTTCTGTGTGACACCTTACAGCAATCAGGCCCCTGCTGTGAGGTCGCTGATTGCTGCAAAGTGCTGCAGATCACTTTTTGATCGTTGCTTTCCCGCTGGTCAGCACGCATCGCTGTGTATGACCGCGAGAAACCAGCGATCAGTGACCTCACTCGCTGGTAACCATGGTAAACACCGGATATCTAGGCAGCACGCACTTCCTGGATACCCGCTGTTTATCATTGTTACCAGCATTCACCTTACAGGCAGCGCTAAGCAGGGAGGACGCTGACATAGCCTTCAGCAATGTGGGAGGTGGCTCCCATGGCCCTGATCGCTGTGGAGATCTGCCTGTTTGACAGCTCCCCAGCAATCAGGTAGCGACGCTCCACCGATCCCGGCAGGTCGTTATCGCTGTCGGGATCGCTGGAGGGGTCGTTATGTGTGACTGGGCCTTCACCCTTAAACTTCCTGGTACTTTAACCCTAGTCCTTATTTCCACAACAAGGGACCTAGATAAGAGAGATAATCGCAGTACCATACAAGGTACAATTAGTTTTGTATCAATTATATATTATTTGACCTAAGCAGTGCTTCATTACTCTCCTTTACAATCATAGATACCCATTGCCTGCCATACAGGACAGATGCAGCACTGGAACGGTAAAATAAATTAGTTGATTTACTACCGTAGGTAATTTTAATTGTTTTTTATTTCCCTTTCTTAAACCTTTCTTTCATTTTATCGTTAACATATCTCGTTGATATATTTTCTCTATTAGTAGGCTCCACCAGTGCTAAAAATAATAATAATAATAATAATAATAAAAAAGCTTTATTTATATAGCGCCAACATATTCCGCAGCGCTTTACAATGTAGGGTTAGAGTACAGAAAAATACAGTAAGTAATTACAGTAGAGAACAAATAAAGTACAATAATTGGATACAAAACAATAGGTATAGAAAATATGACTTGCTTTAACTGAAAATAAGGTAAATTAATGGCAATGGCAAAGTAAAGGCAAAGCCGACGTAAATGGTAACGTAAAGGCAATGTAATATTATTACATTGAATGAGACCCAAATTTTAGGGTGCGCTATCTTTTTCCTGTTTTTCACAATCATTGCGACACTTCATGTATATTCATATTTACACTCACTGCCACTCCCTAATAGACCATTTCATTTTACAGAGCATTTCCTTATGGATTCTTTATAGGACTTGTTTTTTCGTTTTCTCCACGCAGCGAGGTATTATAACTTTGTAATATATGTCGCTGAAATATGTAACATTACTTGCATGATGATGTATCCACCTTTGTACATCATTTTCCTTGTACATCTATCATATACTTATGTTGTTTTTATTTGTTTGTAGAATAATCCTCCCTTGATGAAGGACTGAATTGTAGAGCCGAAACATTGGGGAACTATTCACCATATTCATTTGGCTCAATAAAGAATTTTCTTCATTTCTTCACATCTCATATTTCCTTTTTGTGTCTGCTGGTTAATATTATACAGTTTGGTTCATAGTGAGTCCTTGAGAAAGGTTCACACTAATGGTCAATGAGGCAACAATTCGGTTCATAAATTCCTATAATTAACACTATGTTAGGAGCGCTTTTTCCATTTGTTGTTTCTAGATAAATAATTATTACAGTAATAAGCTTTTATTCTAGACCTATCAGAAAAGCTTCACTATTGAATCAGGCAGTGAATTCAGATGGTTACAGAAGTGGACATTGCCGTTACAATTGAAAATTTGAGTTTAGAGATAAGCGGATGTGTGAATGTTTAGGTTAATCGGATTTGGCCAGACTTTAAAAAAAAGCTTGGTTCAGGACCTGAACTTGTGTGCTGTAAAATGTCTGTAAAATAACTGCAAAAGGAAGCAAATGGGGGTAAAAGCAGGACAATTATACATACCATGTTTCTCTTAAGATAAGATAGCAGTCAGACTGCTGTACTGGCCCACTGTTTAAACAAAATGCACATAGACTACTTCACTCACCCACTCTCTGTGACAGCTTCTGCCATGGGTTGCAGTCAGACTTCTATTTACCCCCCGCTGTTTAAACAAAATGAATATTCACCCATTCCCTTGCCTATTCTTTGTGCCAACATCTATGATTGGTTGCAGTAAGTCGGCTGTATTCCTGCAATCCTCTCACTTGCTGTCTGCTATCCTAACTCAAGCATGACCGCGCAAATGTAGTATAAAAATAATTTAAAAAAAATGATGTGGTGTCCTCTCTACTTTGCTAACCAGCCAAAGATAAAGCAAACATCTGGGAGCTGATATCAGGCTTAAAAGAGACCAAGATTCACAGCCTTTCCCTGCCTGATGATTCCAACCTCCAGCTGTCTGCTTCACCTTAGCTGTTTAGCAAAAATTGAGGGGACCCCACATCTTAAATTAATAACTAATTGAAAAAATAGCATGGGGTCCCCCCTATTTTTGCTAAACTGTTGACATAAAGTAGACACCTGTGCACTGGTATTGTCAGGGTCGGAAGGCCCTTGGTTATTTGGCCCTTCCCAGCTTAAATATATGAGTCGCAGCTGCCCCAGAATTAGTGTATCACGTTAGATGCACCAATTCTATCGCTTTTCCCAACCCCTTCGGCTTTTTGGTGCACTGGCAATTGGAATAATTCTTTTTGGTTGATGTTAGCTGTGAATTGAAATCTGGCATGAAGCCCTGTGTTAGTAATGGAGAGGGGTCTATCAAACATCAAGATTAGACATACTTCATTAATTTTATTGTTTTCACTGCATAAAAACCTTGATGTGCCCCCCAGAGTAAGAGCCTAACATTCAATCTGCACTCATTGGGGTACTGACTGCCTTTGTATATTTAAGGTCACTGGCAATTTGTGGCAATCATTCAGGATTGACACATCACTCACACTCACTCAATCGCCGAATAACAAGTATCGCAAATACTGTACTGTTCATGAGAGTAGCGAATAGTAACAATTACACTCGCTCGTCATAAGTGAGATCACTATTTGCAATGGATTACATCGGACCCACGGATTCCCAGTATTAGAATACATCTGATTCTCGTGGACTCTGTATGATCTTCATATTTTTAAATAAATTGGTTAACAAGGGAGTCGGAGAGTGTTTTTTTAAATAAAATATTTTTTCCTGTTTCTGTATTTTTAATTTTACATTTATTGTGTGTGATGATGGCTATCCAATATTAACCCCTGGGCTTAATGCCAGCTTTTAGAACAAAGCTGACATCAACCCCAAAAGAATTACCTCAATTTTTACCGCCCCGGGGCAATCCGGAAGAACCTAGGTAAGGCGCCAGAATCTGATACACCAATTCTGTCGCAAATACAGGCTGGTATATTTAGGCTGGGAAGTGACAAATAACCATGGTGCTTCTCACCCTGACCCCTGACCTTTTTTTCAATTAATAATTTATTTAAGACATTTGTCTCTTCTATTTTTCCTAAACAGCCAATGTAATGCAAACAGCTGTGGGCTGGTATTACCAGACAGGAAAGGGCCATGACATTGTCCCCTTCCCAGCCTGATATAAGCCACCAGCTGTTTGCTTTACCTTTGACTGGTTATCAAAATAGGAGGGACCCCATGTAATTTTTTTTTAATTTAAATTAAGGGCTGGGGAGGGCAAGAAAATTAGTAAAATGGTAAGAAAATAGCACTCAAATGAATGGGAACAGTAAAAAACATGCTAATTACATTTACTGGATACTAACTATAACTCACATCAGAGTCGAGGTGTCTCACTGAGGCTAGGGTCAGACTTATGTCATGCATTTGCTAAATGCATGCGTTATTTTCATGTGCAAATGTTGAAAAACGCATGCGTTAACGCACGCATTGGCTCCAATGCAAAAGTGCAATGCGTTTGACGCTGTCGTTTTTGGTAGTGCACCCAAAACAGGGTCTTGCAGTGTTTTTGGGCCTGTTATTGACGTGCTTTTTTAATGTGGGAGTCTATGGGAAACACATGCTTTAATGCATGGTACATATATGTACCATACGTTAACGCATGCGTTAAAAATGACCACACATGTCATGGAAATGGCAGGAGAAAATGGCATCCTTTAATGCATCCCTCAAATGGATAGAACATCCCAAATGTGACCCTAGCCTCAGCGTAGTGCTAAGCTGTGGCTCTGATAAGAGTTGTCAGTACTCTGCAAATGTGAATATCATGTTCTTTACAGTTCTGGTTGGCTCATCCTTGCTCAAGTTGTTATGGAAGGCAATATAGCAAAAAACAATATAGTAAAGATCACATATACAAGAATGTAGCAGTGAGCACAATTTATAAGGAAAACCACAAACTCATTTATTTTCTGAATTGTAATGTAATTGTACCTACGACAGGAGAATGTTTAAGAAGGCTTTTGATAGTTATGAATGGATTTAGTATTTGTTAAATCTATTGCTTTAAAGAATGATTGGAAATATATTAGACCCTGGATAAAAAAAACCTACATGGATATTTATTATCCATGTACCACCCTAGTGTTAGCAAGTCATGTCAATAATGTTCTCCACAGCTGGCTATGATTACAGCTTTTATGATTATCATAATTCAACAGATTTATCAATGAATAAGAGACACATGGAGAAGATCATTTAAGTAGTTGTGGCCCAGACTATGTAATGATTTTGCTACAATTAATTTGCAACCTGGACTCCATAGGTTAAAGGGTATAAGATTTTAACTTATACAAATCATTAAACCCATTAATTAAGCTCAGTTTCTATGTATTACTTTGTCCAGTAACTATTTAAACTTATAAGCTTGAGCTTAATGGAACTAATGCCAACATTTTCTGATCTACTTGTAAAACTGATGCCACAATTGATGTGTCAGATGTATAGAAACGTTTCACAAAATACCATAGGATAAGTTCTTTGTTTGGGTTCCCTTTAGCTTTTTTGTACTAGGGTAATAAAGCCCAATGGTCAAGTAACCTATCTCACTGTTTTCTATGTGCTTAAGTGCTCCCATTTTGACCACATTTCAACTTCCCAAAAAACTGCTGTGTTCCCCATTGAGTGATTGTGGCAGGAGCAGCTCGGGGCCATAGTTAACATCTCCAGGCTTCCAGGATCTGAAATAACATATTTCTGTTGGCACATAAGCATGTTACTGGACTGTGGACCCATGTGATCGGACCAGGAAGAACAGGCACAGAAGCGGTCTCGGAACTACACTGCAAGCTCCAGCTGTCATGCCAGCTACCAAGGCTGTGCAGGGGTGCGCAACCTGTCCAAGTGAGAATCTAATCGCCCCACCTCACATTGAATTGTCCCCACTAGACTCTAGGTGCTTGTGTGGCACCGCAGAGTCCAAGTTCCACAGTGTCATTATCGCCCCTGGGTGGTAATGTCACACTTGAGAGCAACAGAGGGTATCTGCACCAGACAGAAACCACACACAAAATTTTCTGCCTCCAGGCCTGAAGGGGGAGACCTAAACCCGGGTCCAGGGTGAGCTTCCCTTTAAATTCTGGTCTGGGCAGAGTTAGTCAGTTCAGTTCCTAGGAGGACTGAGGAAGACATCATGTGGACTGGAGCAGTGCTAAGCTCATCCCACTATAGCCACGTCTAGCGTGAGGGACCCAAAGCAGGGGTTTGAGGAAGGAGAGGAAAGCCTGTGGAGCAGAGTGGTGTCATGCTCACTCCAGAGGAGAAACACCACAGAAATGGACACTGGAGCCTGAGGTTGTGCAGGGCCTAACGACCTGGCAGCCAATACAAGAAGGTGGGGAATTCCAAGTTTCCCAGCCACACTGTGCATGGAGGCAAAGCAGCGTAAAGAGCCCAGGAACAGCCGCCTTAGATGTGGGGCTAGAGAAGGACTCAAGTTGCCTGCCATACCGGCACCAAGCAGGAGGGAGAGAGGACCAGCAGCTCAGCTTAAGCAGCAGCAGGGAACCGCTAACAAGGTGCAGCAAGGAGGCCTCACAACCTGTTGGGTGAGGGAGACCCGAGTTGCTCTCAGGTGCATGGACTCAGTATAACATTGTCTGTCAGTATTCCCGTTACACCAGTAAAAGGACTGAGGAACCAACAAACTGTGAGTCTGTCTGTTGCTTTGCGCCCGCCATTCTGCAGCCTACACCCTTACAACAACCACTGCCCTGGGGATCTGCTCCGCCTATTGTGAGCCACTTTATCCCAGCTGCCCATCCATTGTCCCCAGCGGTTCTGCAGCACTGGTGGCCACTAATAGCCACAAACCACGGGTGGCGTCACAACTAACTTTCCCTTTCATCACCCTTTTCCTTATCAAGTCAAGAACTGCCCTTTTACAACTTAACCCAGGGTCACGGAGACGGGTCTCGACCCCTTTGACTCCCCAGAACTGTTTAACAGCCCAGTTCTGAGTACCCCACGGCCCTGGGGTGAATCACTTGTCATTCCTGCGCTCTTCTATTTTCTATTATTTTACAATGGTCATATAAAGGCTGTATAAAAGAGGCTTGAATCGGGTTTTTGGAGATTGGACTGCTTTTGCAAACATGTTATGTCACAAATGCATCTTACATGTGAGTAAATTAATTGTAAGATATCTGCAGAAAAATATAACAATCATAGAAAATAATAAATATCAAATGTTACCAATAGTGAATGTAACCTGATACTCATGGATAATGCCAGAGCCCACACCTTTTCTTCTTCAATTTTTTTCTGAGTACAATAATACAGGCAGATCCGAATGTCGCACCCGCAGGGGCCTAGGTACTCGGAGCTGGATCGTTCTGTCTCTGGGGTGTCACAGCGGCATGGCCCGACTCTGTGGTCCTAGGTGCGACAATGAAAAAGGGGCTTAATAAAGTTTATGGGATTTATTTGTGATCACGGCTGCTTTGGAACCCACTGAGGACATGGTAGTGGCGGCAGCCGGAATGGTGAGCCCTCCACTAGTAGGGCTAGGTCCCCGGGCGGTTGTAGGGAGGCTGCGTGCCCAGGATGCTGCACGTATCTTCTCTCTACAGCTCCTCCAGCAGCACATGCAGGGATGAGGGTCCTTCTCAGCAGATGCGCGCTGCCTCCTATACAGCAGCTGAAGTAAGCAATGTATGGCTCCTCAGGTGAGCCCGGTCTAAACACTCTTTGAATAACAGTCACTTACAGATCTTGAGTCGACCGGTTACTTTACTCCGTTACCGTATAACACCTCAGTCACTGGTCACAGTTCTTAACAGTACATTTGCCATGGACCGGGTCCACACAACGGTCACGGGCTCAGGCTCTCACTGCAGCTGGGATGGCTCCTCTGCATCACTCCCCTCAGTGTACCTTTCAGGCCCTTTGGTTCTTTCTGTCCTTTCGTGTACGGGTTCGGTCTAGCCATCACAGGCTCTACATGGAGTCATCCCACACCCTGGGTCACTAGCCCTAGTATGATGGCTGTGTCCTACTCCATACCGGTTGTTGGGTCTCGGGGGCATGGAGTTGCCGCACCCCGCCATGTGTCTCATGGTTAGGGGCATAAAGCGTTCCTGGCCACATCTACAGAGCCAGCACTCTGGTTCTCTGGCCCAGCCACCAGTGACCTGGATTAGTCAGGCTCACCAGTCTCCTTCTACTTCTCTGTGGGTTCCAGCCTGGGCTCCTGGCCAGCCATTAAGGGTGCAGGCTGCCAGGCCCTGTTGTTCTCTTGGTCTGTCTCAGTCAGTACTCAGCTGAAGAGTGTCTCGGCTTGGGGATGCTTCCCTGCTCCTCCACCCTCCAGGGAATCTCTCGATCTACTCACCCAATTTAGTGTTCCTAGGTCCTCTTGGAGTCTAGCTCCTCCACCCCTTTCCCAGATTGTCTCTACTTTCCACCCACAGTTTAGGTTACTACTCCCATCACCCCTTGCCCGACATGAAGTGACTTGGGCTCAGGGTCGGAGTGTGTGTGTGTGGTAGTGATGGGCGAATCCTAAATTACTCGGAATCGCTTGACTCTAGCGAGTCCGAGCCCAGGACTCGCTACTCGTTGCGAGTCTAGCGAGTCCAATGTTAATGAATGGAGAAGCGAGTAATAGCGAGTAGTGTGAGATTTACAAATCGCAGATGTGTCTCGGAAGCTTCAGCCTGAAGCAATCCTAGTTTTGTCATTTATTTGCATTGGACTCGTTTACTTTGTAAGTAATCGCTGGGAAACTCGCACAGATAAGCGTCAGGCTGTCTCCTCTGTGCTGGCTGCCCCAGCTCCAGGGTCCTAGAGCCCACCTGCTGCCTGATGTAGCAGTGCTGAGATTGTTCTCAGTCTGCTCATTCCCTGTGTACAGACATGAATGTCTGTGCACAGAGATGATGTAGCAGAGCTGAGATTGTTCTCAGTCTGCTCATTCCCTGTGCATAGAAATCTATATCTATGCACAGGGGATGTAGCAGAGGACATCGCGTTTTGGACTGCGTCGGACGGAAGAGGATTTTTTTAATTAAAGATGGAGTCCCTAATGGCTTTTTTTTTTATTTCTAATAGAAAATTTTCTTTGTGTTGTGTTTTTTTTAAAACAATTTAATAGAAATTCATGGCGGTCATGTCTAATATTGGCGTGACCGCCATAAATTTCGGGCTTAGGGCCAGCTGATAATACAAAGCTGGCCCTAACCTCTATTACCCAGCGTGCCACCGCCACCAGGGCCACTGGAAGAGCGGGGTTCAGCGCCAGAGGATGGCGCTTCAATGAACGTGCCATCTTCTGGGGCTGCTGCGGGCTGCAATTTGCAGCGGGGGGTGCCCAGAAAGCTTGGGCATCCCTGTGCTGCGGATTCCAGCCCCCAGCTGCTTAGCTGTACCTGGCTAGACATAGAAATTGCGCGGAGCCCCACGCATTTTTTTTAAATTATTTCATGAAATTCTGAGATTCTGACTCTGAGACTCTGACTCTGAGACTCTGACTCTGAAATTCATGAAATAATAAAAAAAAATGCGTGGGGCTCCGCGCAATTTCTATGTCTATCCAGGTACAGCTAAGCAGCTGGGGGCTGGAATCCGCAGCGCAGGGATGCCCAAGCTTTCTGGGCACCCCCCGCTGCAAATTGCAGCCCGCAGCTGCCTCAGAAGATGGCGCGTTCATTGAAGCGCCATCCTCTGGCGCTGAACCCCGCTCTTCCAGCGGCCCTGGTGGCGGTGGCACGCTGGGTAATAAAGGGGTTAATACCAGCTTTGTTATACAAGCTAGTATTAAGCCCGAGATTCTTAATGTCAGGCCACGTTTGACCCAGCCACTAAGAATCTCCAATAAATGGTTAAAAAAACACAACACAGACAAAAATTTTTATTTGAAATAAAAAAAAAAGCCATTAGGGACTCCATCTTTAATTAAAAAAATCCTCTTCCGTCCGACGTAGTCCAAAACGCGATGTTCTCTCTGCTACATCCCCTGTGCATAGATATGCATAGGGAATGAGCAGACTGAGAACAATCTCAGCACTGCTACATCATGTCTGTAAGCAGGCGGGCTCTAGGACCCTGGAGCTGCACAGAGAAGACAGCTGGACTCGGCACTTTGCGAGTTTCCCTGCTATCACTGGCACAGTAGCCGAGTCTAATGCAAACAATGGCAATCCTAGATTTGTCAGCGTTTCTGACAAAACTAGGATTGATATTGATTTGCATTGGACTCGTGCGAGTAATCACTGGGAAACTCGCAGAGTACCGAGTCCTGCGAGTCCCTTACTACTCGCCGAGTAAAGAGTCCTAGCGAGTAGATTCGCCCATCCCTAGTGTGTGGGTGTTTTTGTGAGCTGACTGTCTTACCTATCCCAACTGCAGTTCACCCTGTGGTCGTCCAGTCGCAGGGGCGCCACATGAACTGTTTAATAAACTTGCTTTGCAGAGACAGATATGTAATATGTTAAAAAGAAATTCCATCTCTTCCCAATTGTAATGATTTTAGAACTTGATATTTTGAAAGATGTGAATGTAACTTATTAAACAACCACAATATAAAATGATTACTGTCGGCAATCCATGGCATGTGTGCCTCTCTTTTCAGAAGTAATTAGATTTGCATATTTCCACAGTGAATGCATTGACTTTAAATGCTGGGATTACAATAACTAATAAATGCTGCATTAGCAAACCCCACTTAACTGTAAAATTGTTCAGCTTTTTACTTTCTGTAATTATTAATTATTTTAGCTCTCTCATTTATTTGCATATTTTTTATTCTTGCTTTCCATTGAAACCTGAACAATTTTGTATGGATTGATATTTTACATTGAAAGTACGAAGAACAATTTACGGTAACAAGTAACAGTGTATACGGTATGTTATCAGGTGAATCAATCAGATTTAGAAGAGGCACCATATACTTTTTATTGTTGTATCCATCAATGGGCTTAATTCATCTGACTTTCAGAACAAACTGCATTCTATTAATTTCCATTATAAGAATACCAACTTAATTCTATTAGTAAATTTGCCACACAAAATTCTGTTGCCAATTCCGACATCCAGACTTTTTTTATAATTAAAATGTGCCTCCAGTTTTGAGGTTTATTGCAAATTTCCTAAAGGCTACATTCACATCACGATTTTTTCCTGTCTGTGGGGATCCTGTTTTTTGCAGGACCCCACGGACAGGATCGGATGTGTGCCTCCGGCGCCATTTCTGTGTCCGGGTCCGTGATTTTCACGGATCCGGACACAGAAAGAGCTGGGAGGAGCCTGAGCCTGCAAAGTGCAGGCAAGCGGGGCACTTTCACTTTTGCAATGTATATATATACATTGTCGGAAGTGAAATAAAACAAAGCAATTGTTAAAAATTTTAAAAAATCCTCACCTCTCCGGTGAGTGTCCCGCGATGTGTGATATCCAGCTCCGGGGGCTTAAAGACCTAGATCAGCTGACCAGGCGGAGCAGAGCAACCCGATCAGCTGACGGTCATGCTGAAGCAGCAGTTTAAATCGCCCGCCCGACAAAAACTATTGGTCTTGGCGGGCGATTTAAACCGCGCTGATTCGGTCATGTGACCAATTTGCTGATCGGGTTGCCCTGCTGACCTAGGTTCTTAAGTCCTCTGGGGCTAGATGCCGCACATTGCGGGACACTTGCTGGAGAGGTGAGGATTTTTTTTTTATTTTTAACACTTGCTTCGCTTCCGCAATGACATGCACATTATATACATTGCAAAAGTGAAATTACATGGTAAAGAGCAGTTTTAGTGTACTGAGCATGTCCAGGAAATGATTTTGTTTTTTCCCAGACCCACGCATCATAGGCCCCTATATTATTTGCGTGGACCGAGCCGAATTCGATTGTGGCCTATTTGTCCGCTGTGCCCAAAATCAATCTTCAATTCTGGCTACAGCAAAAAATCGGACACAATCAGATCCATTACAATTTGGGCACAATCAAATACAGGACCAATCAGTGCCCTATGGGAATGGATACAATGAATAGCCACGATACTCAAATATCGTGATGTGAAAGCAGCCTAATACTTTGATTTTACACAGAATGTTCCTAATGTAAATACTTGTATGTAACTGAAGGAATTGTTACATTTCCCTATTTGCTAAAGTTCCAGGGTATAGAGTGCTGTAATTGGACATCCAATCTTTTGTGCACAACATATTAGGCATATTAGGCACACTGGCATTTTTTTTAATCCGCAGGGCATGCAGGAAAGCCTGCATGTCCTCGGATTCCCCCTGCAATAACAAAACTGTATGCTCCCGCACCCTGTGATGACTAGTCTGAGGAGAGTCACCAGCGGATCACCTACACCTTTTCAGGTTTCTCCCTATACACACAAAGAGTCCAGTCTGTCTAGTGGAGAAGCTGCCAGGGACCTGCCTTGGACTAGTCATCGGTGAGGCATAATAGCCCCAGCAGCTTTCAAATATACTTTCTCTGAAATGCCTCCATTTTCAGAGTAAAACATATATTTCTGCAACTATACAGCTAGTGACTCTTTCATTCTCCCTGCACCCATAGTTTTAGGATCATGAGTCTCCTGACAAGTAGAGATGAGCGATGTTCGACTCGAATTGTTCACCAATCTCAAATTTGAGTAGTTTTTGGCAGGTGTTCGAGTCATTCACCGAATTCTAACAATTTGGTTCAAATTCGACAGTTCTAGAAGCTGTAAAAAAAAATGTGGGGCTCCGCGCTATTTCTATGTCCAGCCAGGTACAGATAGGCAGCTGGGGGCTGGAAGCCTTCTGGGCACCCCCCCTACGAATGGCAACCTGCAGCCACCCCAGAAGGTGGCGCGTTCATTGAAGCGCCATGTTCTGGCACTGAACCCAACTCTCCAGGGTCCTGGTGCGGTGGCTCACTGGGTAATAAAGGGGTTAGGGCCAGCTTTGTATTATCAGCTGGCCCTAAGCCCGAAATTCATGAGGTCACGCCAATATTAGACATGCCCCTCCATGAATTTCTATTAAATTGTTTAAATAAAAACACAACACCAAGAAAAATTATTTTTATTTGAAAAAAAAAAAAACACACTTAGGGACTCCATCTTTATTTTAAAAAAATCCTCTTCCGTCCGACGTAGTCCAATCCAGGGTTCTTCTTTAGCTCTGCTACATCTGTGGTAGAGAACCTCCACCAGAGATGTAGCAGAGCATGCACCCGGGCATGGGAAAGTTCATGTGAGTTCATGCAGGCAAGCATGAACTCACATGAACCTCACAGCACTGCGCTACTTCAATTGAACAGCTGACCTGAGTCAGCTGCTCATTTGAAAATCAACGGCGGGAAGGCGTCCAAAAGAGAAAACCAGATCAAACCAGATTCTCCCGGATTGCCCCTGAGTTAAAACTGGATTCTCCCGGATTGTACTGTCCGGTGTAATCCGGCACCCCATAACATGGTGCCGGATTGCCCCGGACCGGGGCAATCCGGGAGAATCTGGTTTGAACTCGGAATAGTAGCGAGGACTCCTATCAGCAAGAGGACCTTGTCGGAAAGGTTAAAATAGACATTTTTAGATTTTGGACGCTTTCTTTTACTTAAAGTAGAGTAAAGAAAGTGTCCAAAACATCAAAATGTCTATTTTAACCTTTTTGGCAAGTACCTCTTGCTGATAGGACCTGTGGTGATGTCAGTTATCGCAGGAACTTCGATCACGTGACCGGAGTTCCCGCAGTAACTGACGTCACCACAGGCCCTATCAGCAACAGGACCTTGCCGGAGCCATTTGTGGACAGGTGAGCATACATTTTTTTTATTTTTAACACTTTATTTTACTAAATTTCACTTCCGCAATGTATGTATATTATTTAGTGTTCTGGGTGTTCGACGGTGTTCGACGAGCATTCGACGAACATTCGTCGAACACCCCGCCGATTTGACGAATCAAATCGAAACTAGGGTGGTGGCTCATTCTACTGACAAGAACCTTTTAAAAGCAAACATTCATTTTATTTTTAAACAATTAGTCATCGATTAAGGGCCATATGTATTGAAAGACATATTATTCCTAAAGTCATATATTTTATTAAATTCAAAAGTACATAAATCAGAAAGCAAAAAAATCACACGGCGTAAAAATATGGTGCACAGAAAATATGGGGAGGAATGAGTAATCCCTGTCTAGCAATCTCCCTCCTGACCCCTATCTGTCAGCGGAGGTCAGCACCCTAAAAAACATAGTGGTGCTTGTACTCATCATGGCTAGCCCTAATACTGCCCTCACTGTCCCTGCTACTTGCACTTGCAGTCTGAAAGAGTACTCACCTAAAAGGAACCTGTCAGATCGTTTTTGCCCTCCCAGTTATCACTGTCTGTACCTGCAGCTTTATAATACTATTCTAATCATCCCTGTCTGAGCTCATAGTGCAATGTGAAAGATGAAAAAAAAAAGCATTTATACACTTACATTTTCTCATGAAAATGAGGCACAGTCTACATCTTGGAGACTGTAGTCTATCTGGCAGGTTAAAGATGAAGGCACACTGTCAGATTTCCTCGTGCCAGTTAATGCAAGGGAAACTCGCATTGCACTCAGACCAGTATCATTAAATGATACTGGTCCATTAGTGCAAGTTCCTCGCATTACACTCACATTGCGAGGGAAATGCGTGTTCAATCTCCGCATGCTGTGATTGAATGTAATTTGCCCAACGCGAGTGGACAATGAAAGTCTATGGGTGCGAGAAAATCTGTGTGGCTAGTCAACACAGAAGCTGCAGATGCAGCTAATAATCCAGTGTTTGAAGGTTAAGCCGATGTTGGGGTGGTGGCAGCTTGTGTCCATGGAGTGTCCACACTCCCTGGACACTGTTGTGAATTCATTGATGAAGAATTCTGGTTGTGAGCTCCCTCTTGTGGTTGTTTTTGGTGATGCAGCTGGCTGTGTTTTGGAGAGTTCCTCAGCTGATCCTGATGATTGGCAGTCTGCTTCGGATTGGAGCATGTAGGTGGTTGGAGCTGATCAGTCTCTGCCAGCTGTAATTATTCCTGGAGGTTTTCACATCTCCCTGGTTCCTTCCTGCTCTGATGAATCCTTGCAAACTAAGTGAATGGTGTTTTGTTATTTTGTGGCACACATGTTGTGGGCTTGAGGATCTGTTTATTGCTTGTCTTGCTCTGAGTTGTGGGTTGATATTTAGTCTGCATATTTGTTTACCTGCTCTCAGTTAGGAAGTTTTCTTTCTACGTATGAACTGCTATTCACTGTTGTCTGCAATTCCAGTTCTGCTAGTGTTAGAATCTATTTATTCTAGTTTGATTCACAGAGGTTCCTGCAGATATAGAGGGTGGCGAGTCTTAGCAGACTCAGGGTTATTTTTTGATACTATCTGCTGTTGGAGGTCTTTGATAGTATTTTAACACTGCCCGCAATAGTATTCCATCCTGTCCTTACTATCTAGCTAATGACCTCTTTTCCTAAACTCTATTATCTGCCTGTGTGTGTTTTTCCTCATCTGTTTCCCAGTCAATATCGTGGGGGGCTTGCTATTCTATTGGCGTTCTGTTCTGAGCAAGATAGACTTTCCTATTTCCATATTTAGGGTAGCTAGTTCTCCGGCCGTGTTGAGGTGTCTAGGGCATGGTTAGTTACATCCCACGGATACTTGTAGTTGCGGTATTTAGTCAGGGACTGTGGTCAGTACAGTTGGCAACTACATCTGTGAAGTCTGTTTATGTTACTCCTAGGTCATCGGATCATAACATGACACATGCTGACATCACATTCTGGCTGTGCAGGGGTTAATACATTGTTTAAATCAAAGCCACTAATTGTCGGGAATTTGAAATTATCACTAAAAGTCGGCGGCTCCTTCAGGACTCGAGACGTACCTTTAGCGTACAGTACTTCGGGCAGCTCCTGACTTCAGGAGACTGGCCGCAATATACTGTAGCTATAAGCAGGCACCCCTCGAAAAAGCATTCATGCGAAAAGTGTGTTAGGGTCGCCACGGACTAGGGCAGCGATACTGGGCACGGAATCAGCAGCTACACTTTACAATCTTATGGGTGAGTCTGATGGATGAATGGTTGCTAACCCTGCAATTTCTCTGTGACTATTTTGCTCTTCATATGTGCATCTGAAATAGCTGAGACTTAGCCCAGTCTCCTGTTATTACCCTGGTGTGGCATATCTTTGGAATCTCCTCACCATTTATTTCCTATATGTGTCATTTCCTGTATGTGTGCTTTTAATAAATAAAGTTTAATTATTTTTGGACAGTAACTCCTGAGTAGTTTCTACTAAGTAAATAAGCTCCGTGTTTGATGCATGACAGTGTGCCTCCAGCCTAATAGTTAACATTTCATCTGAATGTCAGAAATCTGGGAGACCTGGATGTGATGTCACAATCATGTGACTATAATAGGTGGAGCTCAGTCCTCATAGCATACCGTGTTTCCCCGAAAATAAGACCATGTCTTATATTTTTTGGGCGCCAAAAGGCACCCTGTCTTATTTTTGGGGGGGTCTTATATTGGCAGCCCCAAGCCTCCCATCCACACTGCAGCCTCCCATCACACACACCCATACAGTACACACACACACACACATACACACACACACACACACAAATTACTTCCTACCTTTGTCCCCCGCTGTCCGGTGCCATCCTGTGTGGTGTCCCCGGTGCTCCTCTGGCCTCCTCTGTGATGCCCCGGTCTCCGGTGTGGTGCGGTCTTCCGGTTCTCTGTTGATCAGTGCTGCCCTGGAATTACCTAGAATCCCCGCCCAGTTCAGGCCCTGCGCCAATGAGAGCGCAGGACCCGTGATGTCACCTGAGCCAATCACAGCCCAGCAACACCCATGTGACATCACGGGTCCTGCGCTTTCATTGGACAGGGCCTGACTTGGGTGGGGATTCTGGGTAAAGCAGTGAGTGGTTCGGGGCAGCACCGATCAACAGGGAACTGGACTGCACCACACCGCAGACCGGGGCATCACAGAGGAGGCCAGAGGAGCACGGGGACACCACACATGACGGCACCGGACAGCGGGGGGCAAAGGTAAGGCCTTATATTGGTAGGCCCTCCCCCCAGGCAGACTTATATTCGGGGGGAACTTATATTAGCCATCCCTCCCCTTCCCCCTAGGCGGACTTATAATCGGGGGGGACTTATAATCGGTGAAAAACGGTTATTTGATTTTGCTCACTTAGCTCCACCCACTATGGTCACATGATCGGAACATCACACAGGTTCTTTTGACATGCAAGTTAATAGTGAGTTAATTATTAACCTTCCAGACAGTCTACTTCCTTCAAGGTTTAGACTGAAATGTAAGTGTATAAATGCTTTTTTTCCACCTTTAACATTACACTATGAGGTCAGACAGGGATGGTTAGAATAGTATTATAAAGCTACAGGTAGAGAAAGTGATAGCTGGGAGGGTATAACCTAACTGACAGGTTCCCTTTAACCCCTTCAGGACCCAGCCTATTTTGACCCTAAAGACCTTGGCATTTTTGTCAATTCTGACCAGTGTCCCTTTAGGAGGTAATAACTCTGGAACGCTTCAACGGATCCTAGCGATTCTGAGATTGTTTTTTCGTGACATATTGGGATTTATGTTAGTGTTAAATATAGGTCAATAATTTTTTAGTTTATTTGTGAAAAAAATCTAAAATTTGGCAAAAATGTGGAAAATTTTGCAATTTTGAATTTTTATTCCGCTAAAGCAGCGAGTTATGTGACATAAAATAGTTAATAAATAACATTTCCCACATGTCTACTTTACAATCAGCGCAATTTCTAATTTTTCCAGCAAAATTACAAAACCCTTTTTTTTTGTGACCACATCACATTTGAAGTCCCTTTGAGAGGCATACATGACAGAAAACGAAAAGTGAACCATTCCAAAAACTGCATCCCTCAAGCTACTCAAAACTACATTCAAAAAGATTATTAACCCTTCAGGTGCCTCACAGGAACTAAAGCAACATGGAAAGAAAAAATGGACATTTTAATTTTCCTAACAAAAATGTTCTTTTAGCATCAATTCTTTCATTTTCACATGGGCAACGAGATAAAATGGAATCCTAAAATTTGTTGATAAATTACAGGAAAAAGGGAAAGGAAAAGGCAGCTCACTGGTAAAATAATGTCCTTCAGCCTGGATACACCTCTGCACGGATGTGCCGCCTTGGAGCTGGGCCAAATCAATAGAAAAAGGAAGTCCAATGAACTGTAATCCACTAGCCATGAATAAGACCTTTCGTTGAAGCGCGTAGGCTTCAACTCGGGCTGTCTCCATGCCACATAGATGATGGAATTTTATTCACTTAAATAAAACTGCATATTGGATTACACTTCGCTGGAATTCCTTTTTCTCCTAAAATTTGTTGGGCAATTTCTCCCGAGTACATCGATACCTCATATGTGGTCATAAACCACTGTTTGGGCGCACGGCAGGGCTCAGAAGGGAAAGAGCGCATTTGACTTTTGGAGCTAACTTTCCATTCAAAAAGTGAAATGGCACTCCTTTGCTTCTGAGCTCTGCTGTGCGCCCAAACAGTGATTTATGACCACATATGAGGTATCAGTGTACTCAGGAGAAATTGCCCAACAAACTTTAGGATACATTTTATCCTGTTGCCCATGTGAAAATGAAAACATTTAGGCTAAAAGAAATTTTAGCCTAAATGAAAAAAAATTACATTTTAAATTTTTATGGATCAATTTGTGAAACATCTTCACAGTTCAAAGTGCTCACCACCCATCTAGATACGTTCCCTAGGTGGTCTAGTTTCTAAAATGGGGTCACTTGTGGAGGAGCTCCAATGTTTAGGCATACAGGGGCTCTCCAAATGCGACATGGTGTACGGATAACAATTTGAGCTAATTTTCCATTCAAATTGTTAGCAGACACCATGTCGCGTTTGGAGATCCCCTGTGTGCCTAAACATTGGAGCTCCCCCACAATGACCCAATTTTGGAAACTAGACCCCCCCAAGGAACTTATGTAGATGCATAGTGAGCACTTTGAACCCCCAGGTGCTTCACAAATTGATCCGTAAAAATAAAAAAGTAATTTTTTTCCACAAATGTTTTATTTTTCCATTTTTACGGATTAATTTGTGAAGCACATGGGAGTTCAAAGTGCTTACCACCCATCTAGATAAGTTCCTGGGAATTTAGTTTCCAAATGGTCACTTGTGGGGAGCTCCAATTTTAAGGCACACAGGGCTCTCCAAACGCGACATGGTGTCGCTAACAATTCAGCTGATTTCCATTCAATTGTTAGCGAACCATGTTGCATTTAGAGAGCTCCTGTTGCCTAAACATTAGAGCTCCCTACAAGTGACCCCATTTTAGAAACTAGACCCCCCAAAGGAACTTATCTAAATGCATAGTAAGCACTTTGGGGTTCAAGACAAGACGCTGTGTCCAAAACGCTGCATACATTGTGTGCACGCACCCTAAAGGGATCCTATCACCTACAAAAGCCACCTAAGCTTCAAAAACATGTCCCTGCAGCACTTTCACAGGATGCTTTTCAGAGAGAAAAGGAGTGTGAGAATAGTGATAGGATGCTGCAGGGACATGTTTTTGAAGCTTAGGTGGCGTTTTGGAGGTGGCAGGATCCCTTTAATAACCTGTCTTGGTATTGTATACCCCTCAGTCCTCTAATAACCTTGGTCGCTCTTCTCTGGACCTGCTCTAGTTCAGCTATGTCTTTCTTATACAATGGAGACCAGAATTGTACACAGTATTCTAAGTGTGGTGCACTAGTGACTTGTATTGAGGTAAAATTATGTTCTACTTATGAGCATCTATGCCTCTTTTAATGCATCACATTATTTTATTTGCCTTTGCAGCAGCTGCCAGACACTGGCCTCTGAATGTGAGTTTGTTGTCTACCAATACACCGAGGTCTTTTTCAGTGATAGTTTTGCCCAGTGAATTACAGTTAAGCACATAATACATTTGCCTTTTAACAGCTGTGCATGAGAGCCCATGACTGGTATACATCACATGTGTTTTGAGCCGTGCACACTGGGTTAATGGTATCTGCGCTTGTGTTTAGGGGTTTTTGCTGTGGTAGACTGACTGGTTCACAGAAGATTAAGTGCACCTAGGTCTATGTGTGAGTGGAGTGTGCTGATTATCACTGCTTTACAGGTGTGGGTGTGGCAGCCAGGATAATAGCTGCCTGGTGCTGGAAGTCAGGAAGACCAGACAAATCCTCTGAGATGTGAGGATGTGAGGCAGAGAGGTTCCATCCCTCTGGGATGAGGCGGGGAGGCTGCCTCTCCATGCAGGAGACCACTGTCCGTCTGAACCATATGGAGCCTGTGGCCAGACCGAGAGGTTGGTAGAACACCTGAGTGTATGGGGGTCCAGACTGAACTTGAAGGGGGCTCACTCTGAACATATTGGTAAGGCTGCTGTTCGGGATCTCTGCCTGTGTTGGTGGGGCTCGGAGGGAGCTGGGCATCATGGGGAAGGTAAGGAGACCTTGGGGGACACTTTGACTGCCCAGAAGCTCAGGTCTTGGCCTGAGAAGGGTGTTGTGAATGTTGGACTGTTAGTGTATGAGTGGGCCCTATGATGGGTTGGAGCCCACAGAGGCCAGGTGGCCGTAACTGCCATTGGGACCGACTGTCAGGCCGTGAGGGTCCTGTTGATCTCGTGTGAGGTGTGTGCAGGCTGTATGCAGTGTAGCAGCATGTATGAAACTGGCATGGCCTCTGTAAACTCTATGAGCCCTATGAGGGGCTGGAGTCCATGTGTGTGTGCCATGTGAGAGACTCAAGATGTCTCGAGGGCACAGTGGACTGCATGCTGGAGACTAGAGATGCCTTGAATGCCAGGTGGGCATAACCGCCATTAGAACTAGACTGGGTCTGTAAGGGTCTGTAAGGGACGTCTTAATGTTTTGTTGAGCATGTATAATGTAAATAATGCCAGGTGTGCATAGCCACAATTAGAACAAACTGTGATGTATATATGTTCTGTTAATTACAGTATATATAGTGTGAATGTAAGTAGCAGATAAGGCCAGGTGGCCGTAACCACCATTGAAGCTGTCATTAGTGCTCTTGATACTCTATGTAGCTGTGATTAGTGTTCCTGATATTCTATGGAGCTGTGATTAATGTTCCTGTTTTATTTATGATCTGTATTGAAGCATCAACTGTGATGTTCTGTTATGTTCTATATGTGAGTAGTAAGCGGTTTATGACAAAAAAATAATAAACTGTTGGATTTGTGTTACGTGAAACATGGTTGTTGGTGTCACTTACGCTGCTAAGCAAACCTCCGAGGCATGCGCCACCTCACACAGCCCAAGCTTCTAGTTTACATAAATCCTCCTGTAACATAAAATTGTCCTCCCCTGTATTGATTACCCTGCAGAGTTTAGTGTCATCTGCAAATATTGAGATTCTACTCTGTATGTCCCCTACAAGGTCATTAATAAATATGTTAAAAAGAAGCGGGCCCAATACTGAGCCCTGTGGTTCCCCACTGTTAACTGTGACCCATTCTGAGTGTGTTCCATTAATAACCACCCTTTGTTTCCTATCACTAAGCCAGTTCTTAACCCACTTCCATATATTTTCCCCTACCCCCATTGATCTCATTTTATCTATCAACCTTTTGTGTGGCACCGTATCAAAAGCTTTTGAAAAGTCCATATACACCACATCCACTGCATATTTTTGGTCCAGTCCAAAACTTACTTCTTCATAGAAGCTTATCAAATTAGTTTGACAGGAACGGTCCCGCGTAAACCCATATTGATATTGGGTCATGAGGTTATTTTTTTCCAGATACTCCAGTATAGCATCTGTTAGAAAACCCTCTAAGATTTTACCCAAGTAGAGGTTAAAGCTTACTGGCCTATAATTTCCAAGTTCAGTTTTTAGTCCCCTTTTTGAATATTGGCATCACATTTGCTATATGCCAATTCTGTGGTACAGACCCTGTTATTATGTAATCTTTAAATATTAAAAATAATGGTCTATCTATGTTGGTACTTAATTCCTGGCATGCTCTGGGGTGTATCCCATCCAGGCCCGTGGATTTGTCAACTTTAGTGATTTTTAGATCGTGCCATACTTCCTGCTGGGTTAAGCAGGTGACATTTAATGGAGAGTTTTTGTTATCTCTGATCATGTTGTTTATCATAGTAAAAACTTGGCTCACCAGGATAAGGTGGTGCTCAAAATTTTTTTTCCAAATATCTTTGTATGGTTGCCACACACTCGCAGAAAAAAGAGGAAATTTCTTTGAAACAAAGATATTGTATTCTCTGTTTAGTGTTCTAAGAGAAATTATCCCAATGTTTGGCTCTTAAAGAGTCCTATCTTCAGGAAGTTTAAATGCACCAACTGGAAACTAAAAGCTCAGATACCGGGAAATAACACAATAGTATACAGGGTTACACATGCGCAAATACGTTGTAACGGAATTATCAAGTCTACCTATTTGATTTCCTGGGTAATAGTACTGTTGTAGATATAACGGAACCACGGTGGTCCACAGAGGGCAGAGATTTACATCACGTTTTCCATACATAGGCCTACTAAGTAAGGATATAAACAAGGAGAAAAATTATACGTATAAATATCAACATCATACCCTAAGGCATATATATGATTAGGCGTACATAGAAATAAGAGACTATACAGTAACTTGGCGTTATAACGGATAACGTTGATAACAGTAGCGTGTTTGCACCAATTATCTAATTACCTGGACGGTATTAATAGAAAAAAGAGAATAGATGAGACAGAATGTAAGACAACGCAGAGGAGAGAACAGGACAGAAGGGAATATGTGTAATTACCTATGGGTTATATAGGCGTGTAAAGGTCCAGGGAGTTTGCTCACCTGGATCGGGTTCCCTATTTATGGGAAAAATCAGAATTGCTCTGTCTGGGAGAGGGTGAAAAAACTATTAGTAGAGGGTACATAATGGTATACTTAACTTCTGTAGTCAGAACTGCTCACTGATTAGTTTAGCTGTCTTAATGAGAGGATTAATAGTTTGTTCCTCCCTAGAAGCTAAAAAGAGAAATGGAATTAGGTAAATAGTGCTATAAAGGATACTGAGTGTGATATTATAGCGTACCTAGTTTTCACTGTATAAAAGGTACTGCTGCCCCTTTGTGTATGAGCCCTATGGGCAAAATGAAGACAAGAAGTATCAGGTTAATATATGTTAGGAATAAGCATACTATGGTTTTGTTTTACTGTCTATAAAGCCCCTGTCCCTCAGATTACCTTAGTGCTGGCTGTAGAGTCCTGGGGTTAGGAGGATTGAAGAGAAATGCACCCTTTTTAAGGACTCTGGGCATGTGTAAATGGTGGCAGCGGCATTCAGCCGCACTTTCCGGTCATAGGGCGTGACGGAAGTGCGTAGTCATGATGACGTCAGGCGCATGCGCACTAGGAAAGCGGTGAGACGTGGTGAATGCATTCACTAAATGCTTTCTTTTTGTCACTTATTGCGCCCTTTACAGCTCTATTTAACCATAGTGGTTTCCTCCTATTTCTAGCATATTTATTCCCATGGCATTTATACGGTATTGTGCCCAGGTCCTATTCAGGATGCTAATAAAAGTCTCCCATTTGCTTTGTGTACCTTTATGTCTCAGGACATCATCCCAGTTTACTGCACTAAGATCATTTCTCAACCGTTGGAAATTTGCCTTCCTGAAGTTTAGTGTCCTTGTAGCCTCTCTACTATACATCTTATTGAAGGATACTTGAAAACTTATTATTTTGTGATCACTATTACCCAAGTGTCCTCCAACCCGTATATTTGATATGCGGTCCGGCCTGATGGTTAATATTAGGTCTAACAGTGCCCCCCTTCTTGTTTGGTCCTGATCAGTTGTGAAAGGTAATTGTCTCTCATAGTTATCAAAAACCTATTACCTTTGCTTGAACTGCAGGTTTCTGTTCCTAATGAATTTCAGAGTAGCTTGAAGTCCCCCATAATAATGATTTCTCCTGAGTCGCTGCTTCATCTATTTGTTTTATGAGGATATTCTCCTCCACTTCCATTAATGTTGGAGACTTTTAACAAATCAGTAATTTATTATTTTTTCCCCTCCCCTTATCTCCACCCACAGGGACTAATAATATTATGTACTAATAATTCCAAGAAAATTATAAAGAATTTGCAGTCATCAGGGCCTCAATCTCCTCCCTATCATGTCATGACTCTGCTCTGTAACATAATAATTAAACACTGCAAAGTGTCCTGGGTGAAGCTTCACTTCTAACACACAGAACAATTTGGCACTGATTACGGCAACCCTGCAAACACTGTTTCTCCAGCAGTGCTTCAGGTGCGCCGAATGTCTGTGAAGAAAATTCTGTCTGGCCAAAGATTTCATTACTAGATAACTTCAATACTCCTATCACCTCCCTATCCAACACTATTCAACAATCCTAAATGACCCTTTGGCTCTTTTGATTTCCTTCTCGGTTCAAAAGTACAAGCCCCAACCATCAACCTCAGTGCTGACAATCAGGCCAATTATTTAAAAGAAAAATGTGACCATATTCAACAGGAAATTTTCTCTCAATATACAAATATCATGCATTGTCTTCTTTCCTGTACTTCATCTAGCTCATCTTATGTGTTCAAACCAGTCACAGAAGACGTTACAAGGCTCTTCACATCTTCTTTCCCAAACTACCTGCACCACTGACGCTATTCCCTCACATCTTCTTCAGTCCCTTCTACCAGCTGTCACAAGTCACCGAACCAAAATATTTAACCCCTCTCTCATCTGGTTTTCTTCCCTCCTTCTTCACACATGCTATCATATACCCATTGCTTAAAATAAAAAATCCCTTGACCAGAACTGCAATGCTAACTATAGACCTCTCTCTAATCTCTGCTTCCACTCTAAACTTCTGAAACATTTCGTTCACTCTCATTTAATCTGCTATCTCACAGATAACTCTATTCTTGACCCTTTACAATCTGTTTTCCACTCCTTAAGGTGCTGTCACACCTGGCGACGTCGCTAGCGACATCGGCGAAAAAGTGACATATCAGCGATGTCGCTAGCGACGTCGCGCTGTGTAAATGAGAGGCACGACCGCGTTTTATCGCTGGTCGCAGGTTGCCAGGTTTACGGGAAGAACCATAAACCTGGCAACCGGCGACCCGCGATAAGGCTGGATCGCACCGTGTGACATCGCCAGAGCGATGCCGGCGGCGATCCAGCCTATACCGCAGCGTTGCTGCAGATCGCTCAGCCCAGCAAGCGATGTCACCCGCCCGCGTCGCTGAGACATCGCCGGCCGCAGCGATGCTGTATGACAGCTGGCCAGTGATGTCGGAAGCGAGCGGGCACCCGCGCATCGCTTCCGACATCGCTGGCCAGATCGTGCTGTGTGACAGCACCATTATACTCTACTGAAACTGTCTTTACTAAAGTCTCCAATGATCTTATCTTATACAGATACATTTATTGGTCACTATTCCTTGCTGAATCTCCTGGATCTCTCTGCTACATTCAACAGTGTGGATCACCAACTCTTCCTTACTATACTCCACTCTATTGGCCTCAAGGACAACTGTTTCTCTTATGTCTCCTCCTACCTCTATGACCACTTTTATACTGTATCTTTTTTTAGCTACATTTCCTCTCCTCTTCCCCTTACTGTAGGGGTTCCACAGGGTTGAGTCCTAGGCCTCCTCCTCTTCTCTCTCTATACACTGCCCCGTTTGACAAACCATCAGGAGACACCATCTATATGCTGATGACACCGTTATTATTATTATTATTATTATTATTATTATTTATTATATAAAATCCATTTATTCCATGTCAATTTACAGTTGTGGCCAAAATTATTGACACCCCTGCAATTCTGTCAGATAATACTCAGTTACTTCCTGAAAATGATTGCAATCACAAATTCTTTGGTATTATTATCTTCATTTAATTTGTCTTAAATGAAAAAACACAAAAAGAATTGTCCTGAAGCCAAATTGGATATAATTCCACACCAAACATAAAAAAGGGGGTGGGCAAAAGTATTGACACTGTTAGAAAAATCATGTGATGCTTCTTTAATTTGTGTAAGTAACAGCACCTGTAATTTACCTGTGGCACCTAACAGGTGTTGGCAATAACTAAATCACACTTGCAGCCAGTTGACATGGATTAAAGTTGACTCAACCTCTGTCTTGTGTCCTTGTGTGTACTACATTGAGCATGGAGAAAAGAAAGAAGACCAAAGAACTGTCTGAGGACTTGAGAAACCAAATTGTGAGGAAGCATGAGCAATCTCAAGGCTACAAGCCTATCTCCAAAGACCTGAATGTTCCTGTGTCTACCATGTGCAGTGTCATCAAGAAGTTTAAGTCCATGGCACTGTGGCTAACCTCCCTAGATGTGGACGAAAAATAAAAATTGATGAGAGATTTCAACGCAAGATTGTGCGGATGGTGGATAAAGACCCTCGACTAACATCCAAACAAGTTCATGCTGCCCTGCAGTCCGAGGGTACAACAGTGTCAACCTGTACTATCCGTCGGCGTCTGAATGAAAAGGGACTGTATGGTAGGATACCCAGGAAGACCCCACTTCTTACCCCGAGACATGAAAAAGCCAAGCTGGAGTTTTCCAAAGCTTACCTGAGAAGGCCTAAAACGTTTTTGAAGAATGTTCTCTGGTCAGACAAAAGTAGAGCTTTTTGGGCAAAGGCATCAACATAGAGTTTACAGGAGAAAAAAAGAGGCATTCAAAGAAAAGAACATGGTCCCTACAGTCAAACATGGCGGAGGTTCACTGATGTTTTGGGTTGCTTTGCTGCCTCTGGCATTGGACTGCTTGACCGTGTGCATGGCATTATGAAGTCTGAAGACTACCAACAAATTATGCAGCATAATATAGGGCCCAGTGTGAGAAAGCTGGGTCTCCCTCACAGGTCATGGGTCTTCCAGCAGGACAATGACCCAAAACACACTTCAAAAAGCACTAGAAAATGGTTTGAGAGAAAGCACTGGATACTTCTAAGTTGGCCAGCAATGAGTGCAAACCTAAATCCCATAGAACACCTGTGGAGAGATCTAAAAATGGCAGTTTAGAGAAGGCACCCATCAAATATCAGGGACCTGGAGCAGTTTGCTAAAGAAGAATGGTCTAAAATTCCTGCACAGCATTTTAAGGATCTCATTGATGGTTACCAGAAGCGGTTGTTCGCAGTTATTTTGGCTAAAGGTTGTGCAACCAAGTATTAGGCTGAGGGTGCCAATACTTTTGTCTGGCCCATTTTTGGAGTTGTGTGAAATGATCAAGGTTTTGCTTTTTGCTTCATTCTCTTTTGTGTTTTTTCATTGAAGACAAATTAAATGAAGATACTAATACCAAAGAATTTGTGATTGCAATCATTTTCAGGAAGAAACTGAGTATTATCTGACAGAATTGCAGGGGTGTCAATTCTTTTGGCCACAACTGTACATGTGAAAAGAGGTACACATAATAACAAGTACAATAACCATGAACAATACAAGGCACAGACTGGTACAGTAGGAGAGAGGACCCTGGCCATGAGGACTCATAGTCTACAAGGGATGGGTGAGGATACAGTACGTAAGGGTAGAGCTGGTTGTGCAGCAGTATAGTAGACTGATGGTTACTGCAGGTTGTAGCCTTGTCAATTATACACATTGTCTCCAGATATAACTCCTGCATTATAAGATAATACCTGTGATTGTCTGTCTGTAAACTCTAACATCATGTCCTCTGTATATCTAAAACTTACTCTGTCAAAAACTGAACTTCTCGTGTTTTCTTCCTCTATTAACCTTCCTAAACCCAATATTGCCATTTCTAATTGAGGTTCTACCATTACTCCACAACATCACACCTGCTGTCGTAGTATTATATTTGACTCAGATCTCGCCTTCAGCCCCTATGTACAATCAGTCTTTTGCTCATGTCACCCACACCTCAAAAATATCTCTAGAATCTGACTTTTTCTTACCGTTGATTTTGCAAAAGCTCTTACTATCAATCTTATTCCTTTTTTATTGGAACTATTGCAACTTTCTACTAATCAGTCTCCCTCATCCTAGACTCTTCCCTTCCATCTTGAAAGCCGCAGCCAAGATCGTATTCCTCTCAAACCACTACGCCAATGCCTTTACCCTGAACCAGACATTACACTGGTTGTCCATCCACTATAGAGTCTAATATAAACTTTTCACTCTAACCCACAACTTTCCATAGTTCTGCACTTCCCTACATCTCCTCCCCCATCTTAGTTTATCACACTACCCATGACAGTGTACACTACTGACCTAAGACTAACATGCTCAATAATCTAAACCACTAAACCATGGATGGATGGGGGATAGAGGGAGAAGGTACATGGATGGATGGGGAGGAGAAGCTACATGGAACGTGGGGGAAGAAATTACATGTATTACCTATACACACACACTGACAATATATAAAGAGTTCCTGTGTATAATGTCAATGGCGATCATTGCATTACCTGTACACTGACACTATATACAGAACTCCTGTGTATAATGTCACTGGTGATCACTGTATTACCTGCACACTGACACTATATACAGAACTCCTGTGTATAATGTCACTGGTGATCACTGTATTACCTGTACACTGAAACTATATACAGAACTCCTGTGTATAATGTCACTGGTGATCACAGTACTTACCTGTACACTGACACTATATACAGAACTCCTGTGTATAATGTCACTGGTGATCACTGTATTACCGTACACTGAAACTATATACTAAGCTCTTGAGTATAATGTCACTGGTGATCACTGTATTACCTTGTACACTGAACACTATATACAGAGACTTCCTGTGTATAAATGTCACTGTGATCAGCTGTATTACCTGTACACTGAAACTATATACTAAGCTCCTGAGTATAATTTCACTGGTGATCACTGTATTACTTGTACACTAACCCAATATACAGAGCTTTTTTTACATTTTTATTCATTTAGTATTATTTGTCACTATGTGGTAGCCTTATGTGCTTTGGTCATGACATGACGGTATTGGTCCCTTGTATGTGGTATTATTCAGTCACTATATAGTGCTAATATGTGGTCTCATGGTGTGGCAGTATTTATACCTTGTATGTGGTAGCATTTGATCACTAGGTCGTGGTAATATATGATTTGGTCAGGTTGTGGTGGTATTTCTGACTTCTATCTGATAATATTGGTCTTGGTAGAGTGGATATATAATGGTTGTGACTCGCAGAACCACTAAAAGTGAGCCTTTCCTGCACTAATATGGCATTTGTGTATAAAGGATAAGACCCTATTTGCCCTTAATTTTCTCTTTCCAGATTTTGGCTACGTAACATATACCAGACAGATTTATTAAAACAATCATTGTCTTCAGGGGAAAAACATGACCGCTGGTCCACCATCCCACATTCATCTTTGATCATGATCATCATCAACCATGCAGCAAACTGGAAGCATAAAACACATTGAAAAAACATAGATTTTGTTGCTTCTCTGGCAGGAACATGTTTTCTTTACTTTTTCTTCAGGTCATCACGTTACCAGTACCATTAGGTTGGGACCCAGTACCAAGGACTTCAAGTTCTTAAAAAAAGGAGGAAGGAAGGAAGGAAGAAAGGAAGAAAGGAAGGAAGGAAGGAAGGAAGGAAGGAGGGAAGGAAGGAAGGAAGGGATTTTCGGTTTGTACTGAAAGCAAACATGCTAAACTGTATATATTGTCATATTTTTCTAAGAAAAGAATCATTTCCATTTTGGTAGAAATACATAAAAGAGTTCAGATCGTTAAAACACCATAATCCACAGAGCATTATTGTTGTAAGTGCTAAATGTTTTTTGTGCTAAAGCTATAAACTTTATTTAACAGTTCTACCTCAGAAAGGAAAAACATAATTTTATGACAAAAACTGCATTGTATAAGAATTTTGGAGAACAGTTATGTAATTTTTCCCATTCTCTGAGCAGAGTACTGCTTATAAAGGGATCATTTGTGTGTATAACAACATCATTCAAACAAAAGATGGAGAACTACTTTTTTGTGGCCTCTTAGACATAAAACAATTTCATCACTGAGGTTGATCTAAAATAGAACATATGTTTTCAGCTAGATATTTCTCAAGAACAGTGGTTACAAATAATAGCTAAAGTAAATTGCACAGCAGAGAACTGATGAGAAAAGACCTTCAAAATGCAGCCTTTCAGATGTACAAACTCCAAACAATGCATCCCTTAGGACATAATAACCTTTCTTTGCTGTTCACACTTTGAACCTATTTTATTTTGCACAGTCTTGAACATTATAGGTAGATTGTGACAATGACTTTAAGACTTCGTGTTTTTGTTACAAGAAACAATGAAAAAAAGTATCCTTCAACTCCCCTATGTTTTTGATGTTCTAGTAAGAGTCCTTATGTTGTCTATTACAGTTTAATTTTCCTCTTAACCCCTTCACAACATCCGCTGTACATATATCGCACTCTGGGAATTGCGTACTTGCAGATCGCCGTATGCTGTGAACATGCTAGCTCACAAAAAAATGGTTTTGTAAATTTTTTGGAAAAATTAGAAATTGCTGATAAACATTTAACCCTCCTAACTTTCAAAATAAAAAAATAATGTTTCAGAAATTATGTTGATATAGGGTAAACATGCGTTAAATGTTCAGTATTTTGTGTGACATAACTATTAGAGATGAGCGAGTACTAAAAACGGGTGCTCGATGCTCGGGCCAAGCATCCCAAGATACTCGTGTACTCGGCCCGACGAACGAGCCCAATGTAAGTCAATTAGTGACAGGCTCTGTCCACAGACTTCCGGCTATAAAACGAGTGTTTCTGGGAAAAGGCGGGAGGGGGGGGCTTTATCAAATTGTCGCAACATACAACACCTTGCTGTGCCCCCCAGAGGGACCCTAACAATCAATCTGCTCTTTGTGAGGTGCCAGCTCACTGTGTGCACTAAAGGGAGCTGTCTATTTGCGTCAGATCGATAATTATTAGTGAAGAGTCTGAGCATCTCGGCGGTACTCGGTGCTCACCGAGCATCCCGCGTACGGGATACTCGTGCGAGTAACGAGTAGTGCCGAGCATGCTCGCTCATCACTAATAACTATTGTTTAAAAGCATAAAAATGAAAAGTTTCACCAAGTTCCAATATTTTCTCAAATAAACGCTAAAAATATTGACCTAAGTTTACCACCAATATGAAGTTAAGGGTAAAGTAGGTCAATATTTGGTTGGTCATCACAAAAAAACAGAATCACTGGGATTCGTTAAAGCATTGCAGTGTTATTACCTCATATGTCAGTGTCACACTAGTGTATAGCATCCAATGCGAGAGAATCAGATGATATATGCTAATGATACTCGGCTCAGGCTCTTTTGTGAGCGTGAGTCGAGTGCCATTTCTTCTCTTTGCATGCAAGAATTGGAGCACAGGTGAGGAGAAGGAGAGATTAATCTCTCCATCTTCTCCATTGCTTGTCTGCGTATATTGGACTGCACTCAGATGACACCAGAGTGCAAAACTAGAAATTGACTGGTGACACCCGTGTGTGAAAGTGCTAGCTAGAAAAAACATTATAAATAAATTAGGAAATCCGCTACACACTAAACACTAAAACAAATATGAGCTAGCAAACTGGCTAACAGATGAATGGCAAGGCAATGTGTAAAGCTAATGCAAATGTGTATGAGGAAAAAGGACATGGCAGAAACTGCTTCAGATTATAGAAAAATTGAGAAACATAGCTGATGCACTGGCCACTGCATGAGAGCCCGATAACCACGCCAAGTTGTTCTCAGGGTTAGGACCCAATAAGATGAGAACACCTTCGTGTGGTTATCAGACTCTCATTTAATGGTCAGTGGATCAGCTAAGTTTCTCAATTTTTTTTATAAACAAAAACAGTTTCTGCCATGTTCTTTTTTCTTATACACATTTGCATTAGCTTTACACATTGCCTTGCCATTCATCTGTTAGAAAGTTTGCTAGTTCACATCTTTCTTAGTGTTTAGTATGCAGTGGATTTCCTCATTTATTGACACCAGAGTGCAGTCCAATGTTTCACATGCACCCATAGATATTTGGAGGTACTCGCAGTGTCCTGAGATTGTTTTCTCATGCTGAATCGGCATGACAAACAAATTGCAGATGTGTTCCACCTCATTGACTGATATTGGTCTAAATGCAAAAGTAAATTTTCTCCCATTGTACTTGTCCAATTCAAACGCTCAAGTGAGTGAGGCCATAAAGTGTAGCAGGGCAGAATTGAAAGAATTGGCCAGGTCAGGAAGAGGAGAACATGCTTTGGGGAGAAAGTGTTAATTGAAAATTACAATAATATATAACATGCAGGTTGCTGTAGCTAGTAACATTGAGTAAAATGAGACCTTATTTTTGGTATTCAAAAAAAAGATATTTATTATATGCCTTCTTGGTCAGTATGGTGGCATTGTATTACAGCACCTGAAATCTTCAGTTCAAATCCCATCAAATCCCATCTTCACAGAGTTCTTGTGTTTGTGTGTTTTCAGAGCAGTGCTCTGAAACCAGGTGGCTGATCCGGGGCGATGTGCCCACATCGCCCCATTTAAACGGCCGCCGGCGACCCTGACAGGCGATGGGAGTCATAGGCTCCCATTGTCCTGCATCGCCGCTGGGGTTTCGAGACACCCCGGTGGCGATGCCGCCTGTCAAGGAGCCAAAAACGTGCGCGCTCTCGCCAATCGCCGCCGACATCTCCAGCCCCGTCGCCAGGTGTGACGGAACCTAAGACTTTTTCATTTATGTAAAAAAACAAGTATTACAATTATTTCTACATACTAATGAGAAAAATATATTTAAACTATTGGTAATGATGAGTAAATCAAACAGAATTTGAATTTGCATGTCCACATAGAGATTCCTGGGAAATTGGAATTGTGGAGAAATTATTCTCTCTGAATTCAATGTTTTATTATCTCTGTGCCTGTTCAAACCTTAGGGCATGATGAACCTAAAGGTACCATCACACGCAGCAATATTGATTGCTATTTCACTGGCAGTTTACTGGTTGCAGTGAAATCATGGGCACATTGTTCTATTTTGTTGCCGTGTACAAATGGAACAATATGTCCATGATCACTGCAACCAGCAAATTGCCTGTGAAATTGCTAGCAAAATTGCCGCGTGTGACGGTACCTTTATACTCACCTTAATGCTTACCCCTCCACTCCTCACTGACATCTATCCAGTCATTGTCACATCTTCAGATTGCCATGGCTCCCATTAGAGGGGTTATGCGGGAGTTTGTTTTTTTTTTGCTATTGGACTAAGTTCTTATCTGTATAAAGTTACTAACTTTCTACCCACTGTGCTATTAGTCAGTCTCTCCTGGCTCTGAGCAGTCATTTGATTGCCCCAGTTACAGATTCTCTTCTATGATGTAAGATTGACACAGCAGTTCAGGGAGTTAAGCTCTTGCTAGCCTGATGTCTTTGCCAGGACATCCCTTTTGAATAAAAATAAAAATTAGAGGCTTGCTATTTTATGACTTATGTATAAATAGCTTTAAACATATATTTTATATATCAAAAACCAAAGAAGCCATAACTACATTGTAAAGTAGCATTTTCACCCAAATAATATTTTGAGGCTGTGTTCACTCGTGTTTTTATTGCATCTATTTATAATCACGATGGGATTTTGCCTTTTGATCGCTCACGCTGCGAGTCATGTCGTCATGTGATACTTCCGAAGCATTGGCCGCGCAGCGCCATGCGAGCAGTTCTAAGCACTCGCTATGCCGCGCAGCGGGCATGCAAGTAGCCTTAGCACGCGAAGCATTGCCGTGAAGCGGCCATTGCGAGTCAGAGACTCGCTCTGCTAGAATCCGATGCATCTGCATCGGCACCAGCTAGTTTTATATTTGTGAGTGCAGATTTGTCACAAGCTGCAAGCAATCTTAGGCAGCAAAAACAATCTGATGTGTAGGACACTTTGAGCTTTTTCTCCTGCAGATTGGTATAGAGAATAATCTGCGCATGAAATTCTTTCATCTTATTCCTGCATTTTTCAACCAATGACTTTATTTTTAAAAATGCAAAAAGGCAGTGTTTTTCCAGCCAGGAGATACATAAATGATGCAGAAATGTCTGCAACCAAATACTCAATGTATGTACATAGCCGAATAAAGGTCAAAACACAACAGGAGGGAGGTCTTGGCATAAAAGCTAGGTCTTATAATCATAGCATGTTAAAAAAAAAGGTAACTGATTGGTTGATTGATAAAATCTCTTCATCTGAAAAATATTGCTGGGGATGCTGGTAGCAAATATCCAAATATATAGATAATTTGAAGAAAAGAATGAAAATATATATCATACAATAAAGAGTAAAAAGCAGAGTGGACCATAGCCATACTATATAATAAATATGTCTGTGACAAATAGAACGATCCCATACCAATGTCTACTAACAGTTGTAATCCTCATTAGGTAATTTGTATCTTTGGTCTAAACACAAATGAGATCCTTGATGTTTTCTCAATAAAATGCTTGCCACTCTATGCTAATACAAAGATTCAGACTACATTAAGCTTTATGCTTGCTCCAGAGAGCTAGCACAACTCAAGCAGCAAAGGAGCTGATTGAAGGTAATGCCTGCGAGCAAGCATAATGATCAATATAGTTCAACTTTTTAAGTAAGTAAACAGCATGTGGCTATCTGTATGCCTTGTGAACAATGAATGTTAGGAAAAAGTAAGTTGTTTAAAAGTTACACTAGACACTTTGTAAGTGAAGAACGAAAAGTACAGCTGTCCATTGCATTTTGACCCAAATTCTTTTTAAGATTTATATAAATTGTTGCATACCAGGTTCGGATACTTAGTCACTCAGCGGTCGGATCCTGTCATTTGTGATGGTGGCTGTGCTCAGCACCTGTGGACCTGGGGACAGTGGTAAAGGCTCATAGTTTTGCGCATGCAGGGTTAATGTTAAGATATTGTTCCCTCTTATGGTGGTGAGTGGCATTCCCCATGATGTTGGTGTGATGGAGGGTAACAGGAAAAATCAGGAGACATAATGTTATAAACATCCAGATGATCTTTACTGTATGTCACACAGCCAGGCAGGATATACAGCCACAGAGGAAAGAATACACTTTTGATTGTATCAGTACAGAAATTTAGTTGCTGTACAGGAGAAAGTTGCATATGGGGCATTTTACCATAATGTCTTAACAGACCTATCCTTGCGGTCCAAGGCAACACATAGGATTCCTTCGGCATGTCCTATCCCACTTAGGTACTCTGCCCCAAGTAGACCCCAGGGCTCCATACCCTCTGATCTTCATCTATTCCTGTAGGGGATTCAATTCCCTTGTAGATAGCCTACAGGATTCAGGTCTATCCGTTATTAGAACAGCCCACTGAAGGGAGATCAGTATAACCCTACATCCTGGTGCATCCTGGGTGATGTCCCACTAAAAAATAATAATTCCCTTAAACAATATAAAGCGCTCTTAAACTGATGTTTTATCACATTGTAAACTTCCTGGACTTCCCAGCTTATAAAGTCTTAGGACCATTTTAAATTTCGAACTTTTTCCTAAACCTAGCCAAATTTGCCAACTTTTGGGGAAAGTGTTCGGGTTTCTAATCACCGAATCAGCCATGTTCTTGCCAAATTTGAAATTGGCGAACATGTTCAGGCAAAGTTCGCTCATCACTACTATTAATGACAATATGGAGAAAAGATGAGGCACATAAGGAGGGAGCAAAACCAAATAAATTGGATGTGTATCAAACAAATGCTTTATTTATTGAATAGTGCAGAGAAAGTTAAAAAAATGTAAAAACACATAGCTCCTGGAAGAAAATTAACCCCGTACAGATAGGGTCCCCTTTCCGCACAGGAAAAAATCCACAAAATCCATTAACAACTATACCGCCAGTCAATCTGTTTTTTTGATTCCGTTAAACGCGATATATCCAAACACCGAACAAGCCATGTTAGGGGGAATAATATCTCGTACAAAGAGCGAACAGTAATTTGGAATCTAAAGAGTAATTCCCAGTTTATAATCAAAGAAGCTGACAAAGGGGGGAATGTGGTGTTACAGGCTACCCCACTATATCTTGAAGAAGCCCACAGGCAGAGTGACAACCCAAGATTCTATGTCAAATTACCCTCGGACCCCACCTCTGTTTTTCAGGCGAAACTGGCACGGATCCTGGATGCTGCATTGAGATATGGGATCATCAATTCAAGGGAAAGCAAATTTCTTTGGGTACAGACACCAATCGTGCGTACATTCTATCTGCTGCCGAAGGTGCATAAGTCACTGGAAAAACCACCAGGTAGGCTCATTGTGTCCAGTTATGGTAGTTTGTGTGAGATGGCCAGCCAATATGTGGACTTTTATCTCCAACCTATGGTTCAACAACTGCCATCCCACACCAAAGACACCACCCACTTTTTACAACATGTCCAGGACTTGTCCCTATACGCTGATGATCTTATTGTAAGCACTGATGTGGAATCTTTGTATTCCAACATCGCTCATGATCATGGCATGATCGCCATTACCCATTTTTTGGATTAGCAAGCAGGGTCTGAGAGACTCTATGGTTCCTTTCTCCTGGAGTTACTGGATTTCATACTAACCCATAACTACTTTGTCTTTGACCGCCAGTTTAATAGGCAGGCATCCGGGGTGGACATGGGCGCAAAATGTGCACCCTCTTTCGCTAACCTGTTTCTCTTGTGATGGGAACAAAAAGTGTTTTTTCCATCCAGCACTTTCAGAGGTAAGATCAATTATAATTGGTATAGATATATTGATGACATCATCTTCTTTTGCAAGGAAACTGAGGCGGAAAGCAGGTCCTTCTTAGAAGGACTGAATGATAATGATTTGAACATTTTCTTGACTTATACCATCTCGTCACAAAAAGAAGTGTTCCTTGACCTCAAGCTGTACCGTGAGGATGGCATACTCAAAACTAATCTGTATTCTCACTTTTTCCAGCTTCCATCCCCACCATCTGAGACAAAGCATTCTGGTTGGTCAGTTTTTACGCACCAGGTGGAACTGTACCACGGACACATCTTTCAAACAACATGCCAAGGATCTTACCAGGAGATTTTCAGAAAGGGGTTACCCTACACGTACCATCTCTCGGGAATATATCCGTGCAAAGAACACAGACTGTGAATCCTCCTACGCCCTGTTTACAGACGTACTGATTCCAGACTCCGTGTGATTACGTACTACAATAACCAATGGCCTGAAGTAGGTGCTCTTCTACGAAGACATTGGAACATTCTTGTCTCTGATCCGAGACTCAGGGATCTAATCGAAGAGCGCCCGCTACTAACTGCCTGCCGGGCACCCAACCTCAGTGATAAATTGACTGTCAGTCATTACAGACAGGAAGGCATCCCACTGATACGGGGTACAAGAATGCGTGGCTCCTTCCCTTGTGGAAGTTGCAACATTTGTCAGTACATGACACCCATTTACTCTGTTTTTGTCAATACACAGGATTCTAAAGAACATGCCTTGAGAGGCTTTATCAACTGATATCAAGAATTACAGAAAAGAATACAGAAACATCTGTCCACCATCAATTTGGCTGCTAGTGATCAAGAGAAAGGTAATAAACTAACCACCATTGCATCCCGTTTCCTTGCTCACCATCGGGGCAGCCCTAGGGGTCTACCAGTGGTTAGGTTAGATTCTGTAAAACCAGCCATCAGGGGTGAAGATGTTTTCAGGCAACTTCTGTGATTGGAGACTTGCTGGATTTACCAATTGTGCTCTCTTTCCCCTTAGGCCTCAAAGAGGAATTTTTATTTACTGGCTTTTTGGGTTGCTGACTTCATGGATGCCTGCCTAGCCAGCTACAAAAAGATTGGGAGCCTTGAACATCTCCATACAGACTTAGACACGGCCTTCATCCTTCCCATTATGGAACCTGGAAACTTGCTATAACTATTCGGACTCTATTAATTTACTATTGGACTATTTCCCTACTACATGATTGTTCAAAACCAGGTGGTGGTCCGGTGGGTTTGTCCTTATGTTGCCACCAATAGATGCCTTTTATCACGAAGTATCATATGATTTCACGTACCATCACTATGACACACCACGATCTAAGATTTGCCTCCGCCAGGTGGGGCTTGTTTGGCCGAGCTATATACATATATATCTCAGGTGTCCACTACCTATTTATATATATATTTATGATATATATCATGAAACTAAAATGCTCACATCCACTGAGCACGTATATCAGTGGACTACATACTCCTGTGGGGCCCGTATGGCATGGTGCCCTGTCCCCACTTACCATCCGTATGGGATGGCTGTTTACTACGACCATATCGCGCCTTATCTAATACTGGGGTGCCTCTCTGTGCCTTTTGATTAATATTGTCAGGGCCTTTTGATTTTTTCGTTATATCCATGGAATATTGCTTATGACAATATTAAACGATTTTGTTTGTATATTGTGATCCGTTGACATGTATGCATTTTTTGGTATTCTTCCAGGGCCACATACAGGCCCGGCGTCAGCACCCGGCGCACCCGGGCAAGTGTCGGGGCCCGACTGCTTGGAGGGGGCCCACCGGGCCCCTGAGGGCTAGGGTCACACTTGCATTGTGACCCTAGCCTGACGCAAGTATTGTCTGCTGCAGCACAGAGCGTTTAATGCTATGCGCTGCCAGCAACGAAGCCCATAGAAACCCGATGTTTACCTTGACAACCAGTGGTTGTCAAGGTAAACATCGGGTTTCAATGGGCTCCAGCGCATAGCATTGAACGCTATACTCTGCAGCTGAAAATACTTGCCTCAGGCTAGGGACGCAATGCAAGTGTGACCCTAGCCTCAGGGGCCCCTGAGCACACTGTCCCCACAGCCAGGGCCATATACAGGGGGCAGCTGGGGGGTCATTTTCAGCCTCCTGCAGCACCGGAGGTCTCCCTCCTCCCCCCTCCATGGGAGCCGACAGAGCAGCACACTCTGTGCTTACAGGACCTGTGATGATGTCACATGGAGGGGAGGAGTCATGGATCACATGATCAGCATCTCCGAGTATGCAGGACTCTGCTGTGCTACCCATCATGAGACTCAATTAGGTGAAGTTTGTGTGGTTTCACGAGGGCTTTACAGTGTGAATGTAGCAGAGGCGAGTGTGTACTAGGTGTATGGCAATTAGGTGAAGTTTATGTGTGGGGTCAGGAGGGATTTAGAGTGTGAATGTAGCAGAGACGAGTGTGTACTAGGTGTATGGAACGGAGCCGAGTGGGTACTAGCTGTATGGAGCGGCGTATGGAGCAGAGCCGCGTGCGTATGAGGTGTATGGAGCAGAGCCGCGTGCGTACGAGGTGTATGGAGCAGAGATGAGTGCGTACGAGGTGTATGGAGCAGAGCTGAGTGCGTACGAGGTGTATGGAGCAGAGCTGAGTGCGTACGAGGTGTATGGAGCAGAACTGAGTGCGTACGAGGTGTATAGAGCAGAGCTGAGTGCGTACGAGGTGTATGGAACAAAGCTGAGTGTGTACGAGGTGTATGGAGCAGAGCCGCATGCGTACGAGGTGTATGGAGCATAGCTGAGTGCGTACGAGGTGTATGGAGCAGAGCTGAGTGCGTACGAGGTGTATGGAGCAGAGCTGAGTGCGTACGAGGTGTATGGAGCAGAGCTGAGTGCATACGAGGTGTATGGAGCAGAGCTGAGTGCGTACGAGGTGTATGGAGCAGAGCTGAGTGTGTACGAGGTGTATGGAGCAGAGCTGCGTGCGTACGAGGTGTATGGAACAGAGCTGAGTGTGTACGAGGTGTATGGAGCAGAGCCGCATGCGTACGAGGTGTATGGAGCAGAGCTGAGTGCGTACGAGGTGTATGGAGCAGAGCTGAGTGCGTACGAGGTGTATGGAGCAGAGCTGAGTGCGTACGAGATGTATGGAGCAGAGCTGAGTGCGTACGAGGTGTATGGAGCAGAGCTGAGTGCGTACGAGGTGTATGGAGCAGAGCTAAGTGTGTACGAGGTGTATGGAGCAGAGCCGCGTGCGTACGAGGTGTATGGAACAGAGCTGAGTGTGTAAGAGGTGTATGGAGCAGAGCCGCGAGCGTACGAGGTCTATGGAGCAAAGCCGCGTGTGTATGAGGTGTATGGAGCAGAACCGCGTGTGTATGAGGTGTACGGAGCAGAGCCGCGTGTGTACGAGGTGTATGGAGCAGAACCGCATGTGTATGAGTTGTATGGAGCGGAGCCGCGTGCGTACGAGGTGTATGGAGCAGAACCGCATGTGTATGAGGTGTATGGAGCGGAGCCGCATGCGTACGAGGTGTATGGAGCAGAGCCGCATGTGTACGAGGTATGTGTACCAGTGGTAGCCCCCTGCGGATTCCGCTCCTATTGTCTCAGCCACCTTTGCCAGCAGCATTCTTCTCCAGAGTCTCTTCTGCCGCTGTCTGCATTCTGCAGCTCAGCATGGAGGGGCACGATGTAGTCATCACTGTGCTGATATGTGCAGAGCGACCGGAGGAGACCGAAGCGGCAAGAAGAAAGGTGAGGAGAAAGAGAGATCCAGACGGCCAGACACTCCGCTTGGCTGCGGTGCCACCCATAATGCAGTGCGGCTCCATTGAGCTGCTTGCATTATTTGTGCGCTTGAGGATGCTTGTGTATATACCAAGCATCCTCAGACGCACAAAAATGCAACATTTTGCATTTGAAGGGTATTTTTAAAAAGCGCAAGGGAATGCAAACGCATTTTCGCCCGCTCCTAACAATGTGTAATATACTCACTGTCAGAAACAGCTCTTGCTGGTTTTGTCAGTCACTGCTCCTGTAAGGCTGCCTTCACATAGGCATTTTTTTAAAAATGTGGCAGTTGCGGTTAAAAAAAAACAGCATCTGCCGCATTTTCTGTCTAGCGGCTGCACTTGCTTCACATTTGCGGCAAGCGTCATGCATTGTCTATGGGGCTTGCGGTAAGTGTGGGGGCTATAGATATATATATATATAATTATAGTCCGCGATATATACTAAATTGGGCCCACTGAGACTTTTTCACTCGGGGCCCACAGAAACCTGGAGCCGGCCCTGGCCACATAGGTTGGCTATGTTACACCAGCATGACTAAGTTCCATACGGTGCCACTACCACACCTTCTGTGACCACTGACTGTGGATCAAATGGGGTGGCACTTGTTGGGGCAGACACAAGTGATCCACACCCACAACCCTGTCTATATTTAGGTCCCCCGCTGGCTTGGCCAACCAGCGGGTTAAACTCATACAGACCCCCCTCGGAAGAAGCCTTGCGAAACGCGTAAGGGGGCCACAGCCACTAATAGGTAATACTTTGACCCATGAATTAATTCATTTTGTATGTACTTTGCGATTTCTTTGCTTGTTATGCACCCAGTTTTGGGGCATTGTACTGGTACTATACTGGCAGTAAGGTATTGTTAGTTTCTGGCTGTACCTTGCATGTTTCATGTGGTCACCTATATTTGTGTGCTGTGTTGCATCACTTTTATTTGCGGCATTCTGCTGCTATTTTAATAAAGTGCACTTTACTTTTCAACTTTGGCCTGACTCCTGGTTGTATCTATATGAATTATATCATACAGTATGATTGTAGTGTTTTATGGTATATTCAATAACGCATCCAGATGACTGGCACTGTATGTACCCATATCTGTGTAATACAGTGCCTTGTCACACCACTCTATCTTGTATTTGACAAATTTCTGATTTCACATGCCTGAATCCCACTGCCGTGTGGGCTATTTTGTGATACATTATTTTTCCATATGCTTTGTGAGCGGTTTAATAATGGCTGATACGACAAATTGTAGTCTGCCACACTGAGGACGGTAGCTCCAGGGATCTTAACAGTGTTGGGGGCCTTCATTGACTGGGTGACCCCATTGTTATGTTCTCCCATGTTGAGCGTTGATTGCGAACTGCATCACATTGACTGCATGTGATATGCTGACTTAAAAGACCGGACACTGGACACTCATGCCAGGGACTTAGGCTATGTTAAATGTGCATTTCTATCCAGATATGTTGGTATTTGACGTGCATCGACTTGTTATTGTGGTGCACCCATTTTTTGTCTATCAATACTATTAATGACAAGCATGGCCAGACGGGTTTCCCCATAATGCCCTGCAGCTATCACATCACATATTTTAGTGTAGCCCATCATGGGTGACTATCACATCCAGAATAAGAGATGAGAGCTCTATTCAAGTATTCACTTTTCTCATCCTTTTTGCAGTGTAAAAGTTTGATCTCTCTCGTTCTCTTTTTTCTCTCCATCTCCTCTTCCTCTCTTTCTCTCTTTAAGTGATGATTTACAAGAATGGGCTAGGACTCTTATAAACAATCTGCCTGAACTTGAAATCTATTTCTGCTGCCATGATAAGTGTAAAAAATATATATATATACTACATTGAGACAAGCACAGGTTTTCTTATTTTACAATTAAATTCTACGATTTGAATTAAACTTTGAGCACCACATACAGCTCACACCTGAATAGAATATGAATCTCTTTTATGTTTTTGTTATTTATCTTTAAATTTTGATATTTTATCTTCCTGAATATCTAGTAATGAAATTGCGATTATGATTGAAATGAAATATAGGAAGAAGAAACAACGTGTGCTTTTGTCTTTGTACTTTTATTTTGTTTTACTTAAGAGGTCTCCTGTATTTCCTAGACCGGAAAGTGATAACTTATTTGCATATTATTTATCCCAGCTAAATTAAATGGCCTGACCTGCAAAACCTTGTCTTAGCATCCTCAATCAATAAAATACATCTTGATATTAGCAGACATAAAATTCATTATCTGAAAACATGCATAAATTGTTAATATCAAAAACATAAAGTATACCAAATACTTGGATAGAAAATTGCTTAACACTTTCCTTACAAAACACATTAGAAAAGAAGCTGATTCGGCCTCATTTTTAAAATTGTGCTTAACGTGGTTCATGCAGCATGACCTCCTAGCATCTTTACAAAATGCCTCAATCTGTCTTCTAGGCTTCCTTATCAAGTTCATATTCAGGAATCTTGCTGTAATGTTGCTATCTATTGTGATGGGCCAAAAACCTGAGTTGCAAGTTTTATAGGTAAAAAATAATAATTTTATCTATGTAAGCTGTTCATTAAAAAAAATTCTACTAGTTATCATTTTATTATGCATTGGATTCGATTAATTTGCTGATTTCTCTAAGCAGTACATACAAAGAAATTAGGCATTCAATAATGTATTATACCTATATCTACTATGTCTACTATTTTGGCTTTTTATCCTTCTACCGGTATGTGTTCATTACCTTAAATCAGGAACAAGATACCTAAATTATTTCTAACATTCTGTTTAGACATGACAAAATTCTCAAGTTTGACAATTTTCCCCAAAAATGATCATGGCAAATCACGCAAAATCAAAACCTCCAATTTCTCAAAAAAGGCATGTGTAACACTCTAAGGTCTCCTGGGACTGTATAAAATAACTTTCAAGCTCATTAACACAAACACAGCTTTAATAATGTCAAAGTGACCTTCACCATAAAAATGGATCTTGACCAGCAACACATCTAATCCCTTCCTGACTATGGCAATTTTATGATTTTGCATCTTAATATTTTCCTCCTCTTCTTCCAAGAGCAGTAGCTTTCTATTTTTCCTCTACATTGCCGTAGGAGGAGGTTTTTGTGTGAGACAAGTAATTTTTTTTTAATTGACATTATAAATTTTACCATTCAAAGTGTCACATAGGGTGATGGCGATTTGACCAAGTGCAAACCAGAAAGTGCAGTGTGTCGGCCACACTTGGCACAAGCCATCATGCTGCCGCACACCCTTGAGGCCAGCAATACTCTACACCTGCCTTCCAGTCTTGTCAGTAAACCTCAGAACACTAGCTCTGTACTAACCACCCAATATAACTAAAATAATCAGCTGTTAAGTACAACACATAGGAGGTTTAAAACTGCCTCCCAGCAGTCACGTGACCCACTGAGGCAATACCTATTATCCACCTTCTGCCCACAGAACCACCAGGGGAAAGGAGGACAGTGGAGGGAACCTCCCATCATCTGAAAGTCCCAGCAGAAATAATATCCAGTATCTGCTGGCAACAACCAACACTGGGGGACCTGGCATTCTGAGTGGCACCATTGCTGGTCGCAGCTGCATCCTGCTTCCCGGCAATGCCCAGAGTATATGTAGTATGACTACCTGGTCAGAGCAAATACCCAGGCAAGCTCCACCTCTGAAGGTGACACCCCATCCTTTGTGGCCAGAGAAGGACAACAGGTGACCCAACAAGGAGCAAGAACATTTCCAGGAGTATAACGAACCCGCTCAGGTGCAGAACCACCAGACCTGGCAGTATACCTCTCTCGACGAGAGACCTCCTGACTCTCAGGTTTTAGGAAACTATCTATGGAAATCAGCAGCTAGCTGATTTGCATAGAAGCGTTCTCTTGGGACCCACAACCTCTCCTCTGTATCATACCCTTTCCAGTGGATTAGGTATTGAACCAAATTCTGCACCTTTCTGGAATCAATTATTCATTCTATCTCGTACTTTTTCTGACTATCCACCAGGGCATGACCAGTGGTAAGGCGAGATACCATTGGCCTTTAAGCTTTTTTAAGTAGAAACCTATGAAAGACGTTAGGATTCTTGATGCTGCCAGGGATCTTAATTCTAAAGACCACCAGGTTGACCACCTGTAAATGAGAAAAGGATTGATAAACCAGGGTCCGAGCTTGGGGCAGGGGTACCTTGAGTTTCAGGTTTTTGTGGACACCTACATCAGATTCCCAACCACTAACTCCTTCCCCTATCATCTATCTTTCTGCTCAATGGATGTTTTCTGAAACTGCCTGCTAATCTCCTCCCAAACATTTTTCAATATGTTGGTAATCTCAGACACCCCTGGTATTTCCTCCACCACCAACTTCCACCCCCGAGAAATTCTGGAGACCTGGGATGAAAACTAAAGTTTCAAAAGAATAGAAATGTACCCAGCGACTCGTGATACCTATTACTGAGGGAAAGCTCCCCAAAGGTAAATAAGATCCCCAATTAAGCTGATTGTTAGAATAGAAGCATCTCAGGTAGATTTCTAATGATTGGTTAGTCCTTTAGACCATTAGACTGGGGGTGATATGCAGAGGAAAAAGACAATTCTGTTCCAATCTGACTACAGAAGTATTGTAAAAGTAAATTATGAACCCTAATTGGACACTATGTTAACAGAAAGTCCATGTAATCTTACCACATTATTAACAAACACATCCACCATGTCATGAGAGGAAGGTAATTGACCAAGAGGAATGAGAAGACACTGGCAAGAGAAGCTGTCAACATTCACCCAGATGACAGTCATCCCATCCTAGGCCAAAATGTCAGTAATAAAATCCATTGAGATGTGTGACCAGGAACAATTTGGAATGGGAAATGGGAGGATTTTACCAGCCTGGGCAGACTGGGGTACCTTATTACTGGTGCATACTTTGCAGGATTGAACAAAGACCTCAACATCTGGGCCTAAGGAAGGCCACCAATACACTCATTTAACCAGGTACATGGTACCCTTACCCTCTGGGTGACCAGACAAAGCAGAATCATGACAGTCCTGCATAATATGGAGTCTGATATTAACAGGCACAAACAAGAGGGGGCTAAATGCTGTGACTTAACAATCTTACATTGTACATTAGTAGCAGCAACCACCAACCCCAGGGAAAACATAGGTGGAGTACCTCCTCACGCTGGACAGGGCAAAAACTGTGAGAGAGGGCATCCACATAAGTATGCTTAATGCTTAAACTCAGATATGTAGGTAATAGAGAAATGGAAACATGAAAAAAATAAGGCCCATCTAGCCTGCCTCTGGTTAAGCCTCTTGGCATTTTCTAAATAAATTAAATTCTTATGGTTCATGAGCACCATGAACAGGTGTCTATCCCCCTCCAAAAAATGTCTCCATTCCTCAAAAACCTATTTAATAGCCAGAGTCACCACGAAACACCACGTCTACAATTTGGGGTTTTGATCTGGCACAAATCCTAAGTCATTTTAAAAGGCTTGTTAAAGAGTCAATATGACATTAAGGATTGCTACCTGGCATTAGAGTTTTTTCAGTTTCTCAATGAAGTGACAATTTGCATATTTCCCAGAGGAGCATTGCGGCTATAAGTCTCCTTATCAGCTTAGCTCTCTCCTTAGGCGGCAGGTAGATTCCTCACCATAAGGTAGAAAGCTAGTTCCCCAGACCTCATCTTAGCCTCTCATACAGCCAGATCATAACTCCCACATACTGCACTGATGGGGGCAGTTACCCTGAAGTGCAGCATCTGCAGTTTGGGGTTTTGATCTGGCACAAATCCTAAGTCATATTAAAAAGCTTGTTAAAATGTTGATTATGACTTTAAGGATTGCTACCCTTATTGGGTATTTTTAGTGAGGGAATGGGAAAGGAAGGAGCTCCACCTTCAATTACTTCTGGATTCCAGGTACCAGACGATGGTATGGCAACCACCCGGATGCATATGAAATAAAGGAATTCCGGTGCTTTGTACTGTTTCTTTGTGCTTTATTCAGATTTTAAATAAATGTATTACACACCCATAGGGTTTCGCTATACAAATATCGGGGTGCTCCCCTTAGTCTTAGCTCATACAAATTACATAAAACATTCCATATATACAAAAAACAAACCAGTACACAAATGTGAACAATTATAATTAGTATCAAGCACATTTAACTCTCCTATTGCCATGAAAAACCTATCCAGAGTGGATTAATAAAGACACTCATTAATATCATAGGGAAATTGTAATTAACCTTGAACGTATTTGTGGGAAGAGATATGGTAGGGAATTGTAGAAAAAACATGGAGGATATAATTATGTTCAGGATAATAATACCTTGATACCATGAATATAAAATATATTCATAGAAAAAACATAGTAGAGAATTGTAAAACACTGAAGGATATAAATATTTTTACATAACAATACCATCATGCTATCAACATATAAATAGTATTGCAAGAAAAACCATTAACATAGCAACATTTTAAACATACCGTATCATATTTCTATAAAAAATTTCCATGAGATGTCACTGAATTATTATATGTATATTCCATATATATCCTAGCAAAATTTCTGGACAATAGTATGACTAACTTATTTTTATTTATATATAAATTTATATCCATATATACATCCAGAAATATAACAGTAATATGACAGTATATAATGGTATTTTTCTAATATTATATGTATTCTTATTTTTATTCTCATTCTATACATCATCTCATACAAAAGAATCCCATGGAAAATACAATCCCATTTATATATATTATTAATTCCAGGAAAAGGGGGAATGAACAATACCAAAGCAAATCATAATATATTGACTATCCTAAAAACCACAAATAAAGAAACAGAAAACCGTCCGAAATTCATCCATCGTATTAAGTACAAGGAAGATGAGACTCAATGTATCGAAATATAACAAAATATAAATCGGACCTTCCCGAATCTCGCCGATCCGGCACAATCTGACGCCCTCCAACATATGAGTCTATGGTGTCCGGACCACATCAGATCCAAAAAAAATCTGATCTGGGAACCAGATGCCAGCTGTTACATCTTATCAGAAATGCTGACAAATCCTAGCAGCAATGTATGATACTTCAAAAATTGGGATGACTTTAGTTATATCAGACAAACCTATTAAGCAATGTTCCATGCCTAGTGTCAACACTCTGACAACCTCTAAATTATAGGAGGAGAAAAACAATATCCATAACTCATATATAACAGAATTACCAATAATAAATCTCGAAGGGATAACCATTATTAATTGCATATATCCACAAAAAGAGTGCCAGATTAAATACACCACTCTGCATATTAATGAACAAAGCTAAGATATAACAAAATATACACATGTGTAATCCACCCTATAGAACATGAATGAACTTTTAAGTCTTCATGTTAAATTTCTGTTATCAAATAATCACTTTAAATTACTCATATTAAAAAAATTTCATCTTTTATCCAGTCTTCACTTTTAATTTCTTTCATAAATTTCTTTGTTTCTTTGTGCAATAAATTTTGGTTTCTAGCTTAATACTTTTCATTTACACTCCCTGACAAAGTTATGTCACTATCCATGTTATGTAAGTAAAAGCTTATAACCTGACATTAAATTCATCCATTGATTGTATAAATTACTCTTTTGAAAGCTGAAACCCTCTGAAATGTCGTTTAGGTTAAGAAAATAAATTGGCATCAATGCTAAAATATTGATCATTTAATGAACACAAAGTCGTCAGATTTTGGTAAGACAAAAGTTTTGTCGCCCACAGAAAGTAATGTGATTTTCAAACAAAAAAATTAACTTAAAATACAAATATATGTTGCATAACATTGGTGAATGAAGTTGTGGTGCTATTAGAGTCATATTTAATATTTTGTGTGACATGAGCTTGAATGACTGCATCTATGGGGTTCAACAATGAATAATACAATTTATTAATGAAGTCATCAGTAACAGCAAAGAATGCAGTCTTAATGCCTCCCAGAGTTCATCTAGATTCTTTATTTTTATCTTCCAAGCTTCCTCTTTCATCCTACCCCAAACATGCTCAATGATGTTCATGTCTGTGACATGGGCTGGCCAGTCCATGAGCACCTTGATCTTTTTTGACTGGAGGAACTTTGTTGTAAACATGGATATATGAGATGGAGCACCATCCTGCTGCAGAATTTGACCCCTTTTATGATTTGGAATATAAGAGGTAGTTAATACTTTTTGATATTTTAGACTATTGATATTGCCTTCCACCTGGCAAATGTTTTGCACACCCTCATACTGAATCTAACCCCAGACCATGATCTTTCCTCCACCAAATTTAACTGTTTTCTGGGTGTATTTTGGATCCATACGGGCTCCAGTAGGTCTCCTGCAGTATTTGCGGCGGCTGTGGTGTAAATCTACTGAAGATTCATCAGAGAAATCCACCTTCTGCATTTTTCCAGCGTCCATCTGTTTAGCAGGCTGTGGGACTCTGCAAATGCCACACGGTTTTTTATTTGCCTTTTGTTTAGTGCCGGCTTCTGGGCACTGATTCGACTATGGAGACTATTTCGAGACAAATCCTACAAATTGTTCTAGCTGATACAGGGACTTGAGGTGACCAGGCCTGTTGGAGCTCTGCTGCAGTGGAAGACGGGCTTGCTTTGGATTTTCTAACCAACAAACGTTCCTCCTGAGCAGTTGTCTTGTGGGGTCTGCCGGACCTGGACTTGTCAAACACATCTTCAGTCTCTTCAAATCTTTTTTTAATTCTTTGTACTTGACCTGAGACACATTAAAGGTGCCAGCCACCTCTGCAGTGGATCTGGTCTTCAGCCTCTTGATAATCAAGGCTTTGGTTGCAGGGTGGATTTTTGGCATGTTGTCAGAGCTCAAGTTGCAGTTCAAGTGAAGGTCTGAGGTGCTGGGTTTCTTTTTAGACACAACCACTAATTAACCAATCATTTACTGAGCACAGGTGAGGATGTAAACTCGGATTGGGTGCATTATATGACCAGGCGACAAAATATTTGTCTTGCTAAAATCTGACCATTCTGTGTTCATTAAATGATCAATATTCAGCATTGATGCCAATTTATTATCTTAACCAAAACCAAATTTGGAGGGTTTAGCTTTCAAAAGAGTAATTTATACAACCAATGGATAAATTTAACTTCAGGTTATAAGCTTTTATTTACATAACATGGATAAGCGACATAACTTCTGTCAGGGAGTGTATTATTCCATCATTATGATTCAATATTAGTATTATCGTTCTGACTAATATATATCGATGAATACTCTTCCAAACATATTATATATCCCCAAAAAAATATATATTCTTACTAAAAGGCTTGTCAGTATGGCAATACTTATATATCCCCCCAGATATTTTATTTTAATAAAAATACCATAAATCCAACCTCAAATTAAGTCCCATAGGGGAATGGGAACCTAGCTCCAATATCCAGTACAATTCTCTATCACGTACCACTCTCTTCCAGTCTCCACCTCTATAGGGGCGGAAAACCCTTTCAATCCCCTTCACAAATAGTGATGACAGGTCGCCCCGATGTTGATCCCTAAAATGACAAGACAGACCAGAAAGACCAGTACGCAGAGCTTTAGAGGAGGGGCTGGCTCTGGTAAAAGCTTTTTGAGTGCACGTATAGTACACCCCACACGTATTGTGTATTGCAAGTACCAAATGTGGCCAAATAGACAACATATGTAGTGTTGCAATTTATGTATGTTTTAATTGGGAATCTTTTACTTGATTCAACACTCTAGAAAAAATCAGTCACTTCAATAAATTGACATAAATTGCACCTACCCCCCCCCCCCACACACACACACACACACACATTTATATGAACCCTTAGTTGTGAGCCATGTGGACATTTTAGGTGGATCACTTGAAAATATGCTCGGTGACACAAAACTAGCAATGTCACCAGCCTTCCTGGCTACTGTCCTCCAACCCCCCGCAAATATCTTTTTCAATGATTCATCCTGGTATAGGATTGGCATATTTCTATTCATGATTCTTTTGATGTGCGGAAAATCAGCTATAAGAAGTGACAAAGGTAGGAGCCTGGATTTTACAAATGTTCTTATCAGGAAAGGGAGACAAATTCTATTTACTCTTTGAAGGTTAATTGTCTTTACGGTAAATATTTCCTTCTTCTAACAATAGAGAGTCTCTGCTTTTATTATCGATAATACTACGGGCTTTATTTATGGTCCATGTTTTATATCCCCTCTCCCTCATTCTACAGGTCATGTTGTCTACCTCTGTAACAGTAATTTGCATCCTCTGTGCAATTTCCTCTGGCACTTAAAAATTTCCCACAGGGAGGATTTTAATACGTGTCCAGGATGGCAACTTTCAGCTCTAAGGATAGAATTGCCACTGATAGGTTTCCTTTATAGTTTGGAGCTGATAAAGCCATTAGCATGTCCTATAAGCTCCAAATCTAAAAAGGATGCATTGTTTCCATGGACATCCATGGTGAACGATAGATTAAAATCGTTCACTTGAAAATGTTCTAACAAAATTGAGGGAGAGAGGGGGCTGGGAGATGCATCTGATGACAGGGTCCAGATCAGGACCATATCGTCGATGTATCTCCCATACCATCAAACCTGACTGACGTATGGAGCCTCTAGATCAGGGGGCTCAAAGCAGAGTAAGTGTGCCGCACATAAAAAAATTTAAGGTGGAGGGCCGCATTCCTTTAAAATGTAATACAATACAATTCTTGTCAATATTCGCGGTGACTTCAAGGGTCACCCTAGTTCATTGCTCAGCTCTAAACTCGATTGACTTCTGATTGTCACTGTACAGTCTGAGCACTGCTTGTCCTGTGGACATACTCTTGTCTGTTCAGAGCGATGAAGCAGAGCTAACATTGCTCTACCTGTGGACTATGTCGGACTGAGGGGATTTTCTCTGATTAAGATGGAGTCCGTAAATGTGTTTTTGTTTTATTTGTAATGAAAAAAATTATCTGTGTTGTTTTTTTTTTGTTTTTTTTAAATGTTTACTAGAAATTCATGGTGGCCAGGTCTAATTTGGCGTGACGCTATGAATTTCGGGTGTAGTACCAGCTGAGAATACAAAGCTGGTATTAACCCCATTATAACTAAGCGTGTCCACCCCAACCAGAGCTGCTGGAAGAGCTGAGTAAAGCACCTGAAAATGATGCTATGATGAATGCACCATTTTCAGGAGCGGCTGTGGGCTTCAGTGTGAGGGGCCAAGAATGCTTTGGCATTACCATGCTGAGAATCCCAGCACCTAGCTGTCTAGTTTTACCTGGCTGGTGATCAAAATATGGCAGAAGCCCATGCATTTTTTTAAATTATTTATTTAAATTAAAAAAAATAGGCTTTCCCGTATTTTGATTGCCCGCCAAGATAAAGCAAGGCTGCTGGTGGTGGCAGCCCCGTAGCTGTCTGATTTATCTCCGTTAAGAACCAAAAATACGTGAAGTGCTGCATCATTTTTTTAAATTATTTTGACATTTTCCAGGTTACTCCCAACAGCCAATCCACAGACACCCATTCTCTGTCACAGCATCTGTGATTAGCTGTTGGGTCCATCACACAAATAGTAGTGTAAAATTATTTTAAAAAATGACATGTGCTCCGCTGTATTTTTGAATCTCAGTGCAGATAAAGCGGACAGCAACGGGCTGCTACCCCCAGCTACCTGACTTTACTTTGGCTGGCAATGAAAATACAGGAAATCCCAATATTTTTTTAAAATTATTTAAATAAATAAATTTGAAAAAATGTGTGGGCTCCCGCCATATTTTGATTGCCAGCCAGGTAAAACTAGGCATCAGCGTGGTAACGCTGAAGCATTCTGGGCCCCTCACGCTGAAGCCCGCAGCCGCTCCTGAAAATGGTGCATTCATTGTAGCTTCATTTCCAAGTGCTTTACCCCCCTCTTCCAGCAGCCCTGGTGTGGGGTGGCACACCACACAGCCACCATTATTGTCCTCATACAAACACACCACACACATGCACACCACAAAGGCAGCATCATCATCATACACACACACACACAGCCTCCATTATCATCATACGCACACACAGCCACCATCATCATACTCACACACCATACACCACACAGCCACCATCATTATACACACACATACTACACAGCCAACATTATCATTATCATACACACACACCACACATCCACCATCTTCATACACACACACAGCCACCATCATCATACACGCACGCACACCACACAGCCACCATCATCATCATACAAACACACGCACACCACACAGCCATCATCATCATCATCGTCATACACACACCACACACACATAGTCACCATCATCATAACACACACCACACAGCCACCATCATCATCATACACGCACACGCATCATTGCACACACACACACACACACAGCCACCATCATCATCATCATACAAACACACCACACACATGCACACCACACAGCCACTCTCATCATCATCATACAAACACACCACACACATGCACACTACACAGCCACCATCATCATCATTATCATATACACACACACACCACACAGCTGCCATCATCATCATCATACACATCACACAGCCACCATCATGATCATCCTACACATACTCACCACACAGCCACCATCATCATACACACACGCACCACACAGCCACCATCATTATACACACACACAGCCACCATCATCATCATAATACACACACAGCCACCATCATCAACACACCCAACACACACACCTGTACTGTCCTCTGATCCCTCAGCTGCTGCACCCGTCAGCAGAGTAGCTGACGTCAAACGCCGCTGAGCTCTGCAATGCCGACTTTGATTGCTTCTCCATGGCATTCTGCATTGCAGACTCCACCAGGGAGACACAATCAAAAGCGGCATCTGCAATGCAGAATGTGGCCGGTGGCTAAATGACAGGACGGTGGTGGACACCGGTGTGTGCCGGCTAAATGACAGGACATCGGTGTGTCCGCGGGCCGCATCAAGCAGCCTGGTTGGCCACATGCGGCCCGGCGGCCGCGTGTTTGAGACCCCTGCTCTAGATTGTATATGTACAATTCCTCCCATTTAGACATATGTAAATTTGCCAGTGAAGGTGAAAAATTTGAGCCCATCGGGCAGCCCTGTTGTTGTACATAATAAAGGCCGTTAAACTTAAAATAATTTCTCATCAAAAGATATTCAATACGCAAAATGATGGATTCTTTCTCTTTGTCATTAAAAATGCTTGTTTCCTTCAGAATCCCAGTAATACGCAAACACCGCTATTTTATGTGGGATGAAAGAATAAAGTTGGGCAACATCACATGTAATCCATATAGAATCAGTGTCCCATTTTAGATGTCTCAAACATTGTAATAGATGTTTCGTGTCTTTTATTCTGCCTTTCATGCCCCCATTAATATTTGTAATTTTATATCTATCCACTCCGACAGTCTTTCATGGAGAGAATTTATACCCGCCACGATCGGCCTCAGAGGGGAGGGAAAATCCCTTTATGAGTTTTTGGGGGGGGTTCTGATCTTGCACAAATCCTAAGTCATATTAAAAGGCTTGTTAAAGAGTCGATTATGACTTTAAGGATTCCTACCCTTATTAGGTGGCATGAGAGTTTTTTCACTTCCTCACTGAAGTGACAATTTGCATATTTAATAGCCAACAATTTCCAGTTACCAACATTATAATCTAACTTGAAGGGTTAAAATTTTCTCAAAAAAAGGCATAAGGCCAATGGTGAGTGAGAGCCACAGATCCATGAGACAATATCGCCTGTACTGCAGTTATTGAAGCATCCACATAAATTACAAAAGGTCATTTAATGGCAGGCTGGACCAGGACTGGGGCATGGTAAATGCTTCCTGAAGGAAGCCTCAGTCCCTTCCTAAGACACAATTGCTTCCTAGTGGGTAAGGTCAGTAAATGGTTTAACAATTTTAGAAAATCAATTAATAAATCTCCTGTAGTAATTAGCAAATCCTAAAAACCTTACCAAAAACCCCACTCTCTATCTGAGATACAACGGTCTGGTGGCAATAACTCCTATCTAGCAGTAGAAGTAGGAACAATCTCACCCGTTCTGTGGATGTTCCTGGGTGCCTGACATTCACTCTGGACCTCTCATCTGGAAGGTGTCCTTTTCTCTATGACACTCAGTTCTCCATTGGTCCAAGGAAGTCACCACTGTGATGTATGCGCTCCTCGCAACGCATTTCTATACACAGAATGTATGTCTTCAGGGGAGATGGGCATCAATGGCTGCATCCATATGTGTTGCTGCAAGCCATATAGCCCTGCTGGTGCTAGAGGAACACATATCAGAGAAATGGCTAAGTACCTTAACTGATACCCATGTTTCCCATCAGAACTCTGATGAAATTCCTTTGAGCTACTCACCACGCGACACTGGCACTTAGTTCTTCGCCATGTGTGCGTTGTGTTTGCAGCCCCGCGGGTTTTATGCTGCACACGTGCGTCCCAGACATTCCGCATCACACAAGGATTCCAGGATCTGGAATGCAAGTACGTCACTTCCGGACGCTGCGCCGATGCTCCGGCGTCATCACGCTCGGGCGTCGTTGTCACATGACCGCAAGTGTAACCGCCCCTCATAATGACGTTCCGCCGGCATTCTGACAGGACAGATTATAGCTTATTTGTCCCGCACATTATTAAAGTAATCATATGTGCAGAATTTTAAGCAATCATTTAATCCTAAGGTTACTAAGACAAATGTTTATGTCCCCAGGCCCTTTGGTAAGGTTTTTTGGATCAGAGATTCCAAAACCTTCCCCTCATCAGGGATAGCTTAGTTTTGTAAATGGCATTAGTAATAATAGTTCATCAAGAATGTCATTAGTATGGTTCAGCGCACTTATAGTTATTGGATAAATGGAGTGGATGAGGACCATGGGTGTAACTATGGGTATGACAGATCTTATAAGGGACAGGAGGAAAAGGAAAGGAAGACAGCCAATCTCATTAAGCCTATAGGCCCTGGACTAACCCTTACTTTTGTAACTTGCCCTACCTTACTGCGGAGGTTGGCAACCTAATTATACTGTGTATATTAAGTAAGGATCTCACATTTCTACCAACATCAGATCTGGACACATTTGAAAGCATAAAGGATCTAAATATCACAATCCAACGAAACAAGAGATAGTGAGTCTCAAAAGGTTAGAAACAGATCCAACGATTGTGATAAAACCATCAGATAAAGGTGGTAATGTGCTGGTACTAGACACGAACAATTACAAGAGGCTGTGTCTTAATATCATTGAGGATGTCACTACGTATGGAAAATTACAATCAGATCCAACAAAGAACTTCCTCAGTAAACTGACCAAAATATTGGATCAGGGTCTGATGGAAGGAGTAATTACTAAGACAGAGTATGATTATCTAAACGTAAAAAATCCCACCACAGCCACCTTTTACTCTCTCCCCAAGATACATAAGGGGGTAAACCCCTTAAAGGGGAGACCCATTGTATCCCTGAGTGTATGACCCAGAATGTGGGAGTCTATGTAGATGACATCCTTAAACCGTTTGTCTATGCACTGAACTCGCACTTGAGAGATACAACTGACTTAATAAAAAAACTGGATGGGGTTATACTTGAACCTGATATGCTCTTGGCCAGTATCGATGTGGAGTCACTATACTCCTCAATACCCCATGAGAAAGGGTTAGCAGCAGTGCAATCATTTTTGAGAGGTAAAGGTTGTCAATTCAAGAGACATAGTGAATTTGTCATGAGATGTCTCGAGTTTTATCTAACACATAACTACTTTCTCTTCAATGGCACCTACTTCCACCAGCTGAGGGGCACAGCGATGGGGAGCCCTTGTGCCCCCTCGTATGCTAATCTGCACCTCGTCTGGTGGGAGGAGAACATCATGTTTTGTGACTTGCCCATAGTGGAATCTGATAACATCGCCCTATGGGCAAGATATATTGATGATGTGTTCCTGCTATGGCGGGGTAGTGAGCAAGAATTCAGGAGGTTCGTTGAATCCCTGAACCAAAATGACTTAGGGTTACGATTTACGTCCGAGATTAACCATAATGAATTACCATTTCTGGATGTACTATTGAGTAGAGGTGTGGACGGCAGCATCCAAACACGTACATATAGAAAACCCCCAGCTACCAACTCATTATTATGGTGGGAGAGTGGACACCCCAAAAATCTAAAGAAAGGGATTCCAAAGGGACAATTTGCGAGACTTAAACGCAATTGCTCAACGGATTCTACCTTTCAAACACAATCTTGCAAACTAAGTAAGAGGTCTGAAGATAGGGGGTACCCAAAAATGTGGTAAAAACTGCATGGTTAGAGGTTGACAAGACCGAAAGATCTAAGTACCTAAACCCCGTAAAAAGAAACATCAATCAGGAACAAAACAATACTGTCAGGCTCATTACCACCTTTAGTAATGGTGCAGGATGGTTGAGACGCACCATTCAAAAACATTGGAACATATTGCAGATGGATGAGGACATAGGTGATATACTACCAGAGAACCCCCTAATTACCTATAGAAGATCTAGATCATTGAAAGACAGACTAGTGCACAGTCATTATACTAACTGTAATGACAAGATGTGGCTAAAAAACACCGTCAAAGGTTGTTACAAATGTAGTGGTTGCATGGCATGTAAAGTCATGGGAACAGGCAAAACATTTACAAGTAACGTGACGGATAGGACATATGAAATCAGAACATTCATTAACTGTAAATCTAAAGGAGTTATTTACAAGGCAACATGTAGTTGTGGTCTGGAGTATGTGGGTAAGACAAGGCGTGAATTTAGAAGGAGAATCGGTGACCATCTGGGAGATATATGAAGGAACACTGACACACCCATAGCCAGACATGTAAATCTCATACATAACGGTAATGCAGACGTTCTGAATTTCATGGGGATTGATCTGATACCAAAAACGATAAGAGGGGGTGATTGGGACAGGAAGATTTTACAGCAGGAAGCGAGATGGATACATAGATTATGAACAGTCAATCCTCTGGGGCTGAATGAATCTCTGTCCTTTGTACCCTTTATTAACATCAGTTAGGGCCTAGTTAGGAGGGTAAGCCGTCGAGAGCAGGAGCGCCATTCTCGTAACATTAGGGTGCCATCCTCAGCAGTAAGGTAGGGCAAGTTACAAAAGTAAGGGTTAGTCCAGGGCCTATAGGCTTTATGAGATTGGCTGTCTTCCTTTCCTTTTCCTCCTGTCCCTTATAAGATCTGTCATACCCATAGTTACACCCATGGTCCTCATCCACTCCATTTATCCAATAATTATAAATGCGCTGAACCATACTAATGACATTCTTGGTGAACTATTATTACTAATACCATTTACAAAACTAAGCTATCCCTGATGATTGGAAGGTTTTGGAATCTCTGATCCAAAAAACCTTACCAAAGGGCCTGGGCCCATAAACATTTGGTCTTAGTAACCTTAGGGTTAAATGATTGCTTAAAATTCTGCACATATGATTACTTTAATAATGTGCGGGACAACTAAGCTATAATCTGTCTAGTCAGAATGCCGGCGGAACGTCATTATGAGGGGTGGTTACACTTGCGGTCATGTGACAACGACACCCGAGCGTGATGACGCCGGAGCGTTGGCGCAGCATCCGGAAGTGATGTACTTGCATTCCAGATCCCGGAAGCATCGCTTGTGTGACGCATGTCTGGGACGCACGTTTTGCAGCATAAAACCCGCGGGGCTGCTAACAGAACGCACACATGGCGAAGAATTAAATGCCAGTGAGTAGCTCAAAGGAATTTCATCAGAGTTCTGATGGGAAACGTGGGTATCAGCTAAGGTACTTAGCCATTTCTCTGATATGTATTCTTCTAGCACCAGCAGGGCTATATGGCTTGCAGCAACACATATGGATGCAGCCATTGATGCCCAACTCCCCTGAAGACATACATGCTGTGTATAGAAACGCATCGGGAGGCACGCATACATCATGGTGGTGACTTCCTTGGACCAATGGAGAACTGAGTTTCATTGAGAAAAGGACACCTTCCAGATGAGAGGTCCAGAGTGAATGTCAGGCACCCAGGAACATCCACAGAACGGGTGAGATTGTTCCTACTTCTACTGCTAGATAGGAGTTATTGCCACTAGACCGTTGTACCTCAGATAGAGAGTGGGTTTTTGGTAAGGTGAAACCCTAGCATTTTTAAAGGGCAGCAATCTGTTGATCATTTGGGTTAAGATTCAACCAGGGTTGGCCCTCACTGTTTTTGTTGCACCTGTTTTTACTAGGCTCATAAGCCTTTTAAGTCAGTTCTGAGTAAAAGTTACGTTTTAGGTCTATTTTATTCACTACTATTACCATTATTTGCTGTATTATACGTTGGACTGTTGGTAATTTGCTACCCCAAGTGGAAATCCATTTATTATACCTTGTGTCTGCTCTGGTTGTGCATGTATATACAGCTCAGGCAAACATTAAGAGACCACTGTACAGTTTTCTAAAAATCACCACCTCTACATGTCTGACAGCCATTCCATTCCAGTGTCAGTTGAATTCCAACCAAAGTACACCTCATTCTACTGAATGTGCTTCTGATTAGGTGATCACCTGAACCAAATCTTATTTAACGAGTGAAAGTATAAAAACACTGCTGTGGTCTTCACAATCCTCTTGCAATGGGACAAGCTGGATGGCAAAACAAGTGCTAGGAATAGCCCAAAAATAATTTGAATGACAAAATATCTTTTAACCATGCCAAAGGGGTTGAAAATAAAAGTCTTGAGTGAGGAAAAGAAGGGCTCAATTCTGACCTTACTAGCAGAGGGATACAGTGAGCGTCATGTTGCCTCCATCCTACGTATTTTGGCCCAAAATGCCCACAAACACCTCACATTTTCATCCTTTTTTTATCTGCAGTTTGAGAATGGGCCCTCTGGGGGGCGTCTGTCATTTGTCAGGCATGTAATCAGTGCGGAGCAGCCCGCCTGATGTAATAGCAGGGGGTGGCCAATAGGCTGATCTGACACTATGCTTCACATGTACCTGAGTGGCAGAGCTTTATGGTAACCTTGTGTCTATAAATGCCACCGATCACCTCCCTGACAGCATGGCCGGACGCTGGTGCTACAACCGCCCCCATCTGTGGGTTGTAGGTGACTGCGCATCGGTATATGGACACCTTTGTTACCTCTCAGAGGAGCTTGCAGCCTGCTGCTAGGTGCAATGGGTATTTACCTGGCAATTTTTTGGTGACTTTTTTTCAGGCAATATTCCCCAGTTTGGAGGACTGTTTTTTCCTGCAGGACAATGCCCCATGTCACACAGCTGGATCAATCAATGTGTGGATGAAGGAGCACCACATCAAAACCCTGTCATGGCCAGCCCAATTACCAGACCGCAATCCCATTGAAATCTCTGAGTTTAATCAAAAGGAAGATGAAGCCATCAACCAAAGAAGAACGTTTTGTGTCAGCAGTGGCATAACTTCACCCAAAAGCAGTGTTCAAGACAGGTGGAAAGCATGCCAAGACACATGAAAGCTGTGATTCAAAATCATGGTTATTCCACCAAATATTGATTTCTGAACTCTTCCTGAGTTAAAACATTAGTATTGTGGTTTCTAAATGAATATGAACTTGTTTTCTTTGCATTATTTGAGGTCTGAAAGCACTGTTTCATTTTTTTTTTATTTTGACGATTTCTCATTTGCTACAAATAAATACAACATTTTTAGCTTTGAATTTCGGAGGCATGCTGTCAGTAGTTTATAGAATAAAAGGACAATGTACATTTTACTCAAAAATATACCTATCAAGAGAAAAATCAGAGAAAGTGAAAATTTTGCAGTGGTCTCCTAATTTTTGCCAGAGCTGTTTTTGTGTTTCTTTAAATATTTTGTCATACCATGCCTAATGAAGAGACCTGAGAAGTCTCAAAAGCTTGCACTGTAACGATGGCCGCCATCAGACCCTTATAAGTCTTAATCATTAGGGGGCATGGCCAATGATTAGAGGGGGCATGGCTATAGGAGGGCCTGGGTGAGCTAGCAGGGGGTGTGGTCATTGGAGCAAGGAGGCCCCCGCCGGCACACGCTGGCTGAAGTTGCTTTGCTGGGCCACTGCAAGACGTGACGGGGTGGGCCCTGATCTCCTCATTTCTTCAGCAACTTCCTGCACCTGCAGAATGCAAGAAGACTGCACTGAAGACACAGAGCTGCTGCTGGTGGTGAGTATACTCTGTCCTCTCTGCTGACTATTGTCCTTTTGTCTGTCTCTTTGATGTCTGTCTCCCTCTCTGACTGTCTGTCTCTTAATGGTCCTCACTTCATATGTCGTTCTCATGTCTTCACTCCCTTCTCATCTGACGTCTGTCCTCTGCTCTCTGTCTGTCTCTCTCCCTTTGAACTGTCTGTCTCTCTGACTGTCTCTTTCAGACTCTTGACTGTCTGTCTTTTCTCTGACTGTCTTCCCTCTGGATGTCTGTCTCTCTCTATACGTGTCTCTCACTCTGTGACTGTTTCCTTACTCTCTGACTGTCCTCTCTCACTCTATGACTGTCTCTACTCTCTGACTGCTTCTCACCTGATGACTGTCTCTGCACATCTCTGATGTCTCTCTTTACTCTCTGACTTTCTCTCTCACTCTCTGACTGACTGTCTCTCTCTCACTCTCTGACTGTCTCTCTTTCTCTGACTGTCTCTCACTCTCTTCTCTTCTGACTGTCTTTCTCCTCCTCTACTGTCTCCTTCTCTCTGACCTCTGACTGTCCTCTCATCTCTGAATGTTCTCTATGACTTCTCTTCACTCTGTGAGCTCTCTCCTCTCTGAATTTGTCTCTCTCTCTGACTGTCTCTCTCTCTCTCTACTGTCTGTTCTTGCCCACTCGCTCTCACTACTGTCTCTCTCTCTGATTCTCTCTCCCTCTGACTGTCTCTCTCTGCACTTCTCTGTTGTTTGATGTCAATCTCTCTCTGACTGTCTCTCTCTAATCTCTGACTGTCTACTAACCCTCTGACTGAAATCTCTCACTTTGATGTTCTCTCTCACTCTCTGTCTCTCTGTCACCTCGTCTCTCACTCTCTGTCTCTCTCTCACTCTCTGACTGTCTCACTCTCTGACTTGTCTCACTCTTTGACTGACATGACTGTCCACCTCTGACTGACATCTCTCTCTAGGCTGTATCACTCATCACTCTCGACGTCTCACCTCACATGACTTACTGTCTCACTTCACTGACGGGACTGTATCAGTTATCTCTGATGACTGTCTCCACTGAATGACGTCGACTCACTTCTGACTGTCTCACTCTCTGCAGTCTGTCTAACTGTCTGTCTCTCACTCTCTGACTGTCTGATTCACTCTCTGTCTTCTTCTGAGGTGCTCTCTCTACACTCGAATGTCTGTACTATTCTCTCTCTGACTGTCGTCTCTCTGACTGTCTCACTCTCTGACTGACCTCTCTTCTGACGTGTGTGGTCTCTCTCTTTGTGTTCTGTCTCTCTTTTGAGTCTGTCTCTCTCTGTCTGTCTCTCTGTCTCTCTCTGTCTCTATGTCTGTCTCTCTCTCTTCTTGTCTCTCTCTCTCTGTCTGTCTCTCTTTTCTGTCTCTCTGTCTGTCCTCTCTGTCTTCTCTCTGTCTGTCTCTGTCTGTCTCTCTGTCTCTGTCTGTGTCTCTCTGTCCTGTCTGTGTCTCTCTGTCTGCTCTCTCTGTCTGCCTCTGTCTGTCTGCCTTTGTCTGTCTCTACACTATACTCTATATACAGCACTATACTCTATATACAGGTCCACACTGGATGCTGAATTTGTGTATCTATATATGTATGTATATAGTGTGGACCTGTATATACAGTAGAGTGCTGTCTGTGTATACAAGATGTAAACCTGGCAGTCTCTAGATACGGCCAGCAGTCTCTGTGTATACGTCCTGCACAGTCTCCATTGTGTATACATCCCGCAGCAGTCACTAATGTGCATACAACCCGCAGCAGTCTCTAATGTGCATACATCTCCCAGCTGTCTCCAATGTGCATAGGTCCCACAGCCGTCGCCATTGTACATTTGTCCCACAGCCATCTCCATTGTGTATATGGGCAGCAGCAATTTCTATTTTGTATTCTCCATTGTGTATATAGCCCGCAGTCGTCTCCATTGTCAATACATCCAGCAGTCATCTCCATTGTCTATACAGCCTTCAGCCATCTCTATTATGTATACAGCTAGCAGTGGTCTCTATTGTGTATTCTCTATTGTGAATACAGCTATTGTGTATTCAGCTCACAGCAGTCTCAAGTATGTGTGTGTGTAATATATAATAGAGAGAGAGTGTAAAAAAAAAGGAAAAACTGCACAAAAATGTAGAAAAAAGTGGACTTTATTGCCCAATGTGTGGCCATGCCATTGGGCAATAATGGAGTGGCCACGCATTGGGCAATAAATTCCACTCTTTTCTATTTTTTTTTTGTGCTGTTTTTCCTTTTTTTACTCTATTGTAAGGAACCACCTGGATTGCTGGTTGGGAAAGCTTTGCACATAAATTGAGGTAATTTTTGGTGCTGTTCCAATTTTTCACTATAAATATAATGTATGTTTGGTGGAGGCGGAGTATGGGTTGGAGGCAGAGCAAGGTGGTGGCAGAGCTGGGCGGAGTCTCAGGGTGCCCCAAAATTTTGGCAGCAAGGGGCCCGAAATTCCTAGTGGCAGCCCTGCTGTAACATCATTTATTTTATTTTTGTTAGCCATTAAAAGGTATCACAATTACAAGATTATTATCTTGTTTCTCCCACTGAGAGCAATCAAATTTTTTCAGCTGACTAACATGGTACCAAAACCTTTTTTCCTTATAAACACAAAGAAATATCTCAGAGCTCACACTACACACATGCCTCACTTTCACACAATGAAAATGTGAGATGTGCTCTGCTAAGATCAGATGTACTAAGAGAACACACCTCCTACTTTCTCCTCTGCAATAAGTCTCTGCACCTAGAGTGTCGACCATACAACAGGATACAGACCCAGAGGATGGCAGCACAGTAATTCATGAAGATTCATTCCTTGTGGATTGTAATTGACAGATAGAATGAATAAATAAAATAAATACATGAATAGAAAGAGCTTAGAGAGAGGAAGTAGAAAATGATATCAGTTACAAATGAATTTTTGACCTGACAGATTCCCTTTAAGGACTGTATACACATTGTCCTATGGGGCAATACATCATTGGAGAAAATGAGAATGTCATCAATTTACACAATAATGAATAATGAAAACCCCAAACATATCAATGAAGATGTCATTCACAAGCACCTGAAACACTGCAGGAGCTATACACATACCAAAAAGCATTACAAGATACTCATAGTGTCTGTTGTGCCTCCTGGCATTTAATCCGATCTCTGTAATAATAATACCATATAGACATTGACTAGTAGAATGTAGAAATCTTCATCGTGCATTCCAATGAGGTAGGAGGCCTTTCATTTGTACTGCTTTGGCTCCCTCTAGCGGCCAATGCCATGTTTGCAGTTCTATTTTCATTTCTATATCTTATTCTCCTCCCCCTCGCAATGCATTCTGGTAGCTCAGTCCTCCATTCCCTTCACCCTTGCATCCAAGAGGAGACATCTCTACTACTGTCCCACGAGATTGCATTGGCATGCTTTCTGTAGCTGTTTTCTATTTTAATATAAGCCTAGTTTAGTCAGTAGTGCCCTAAAGTCAGTTACTAGCTTGTAAACATTCATGCATATTGTATAACCATGTATAATGTGCATTCTACTGTACCATCTACTGATTGTTTGTATCCTCCTTGTATTCTAGTTTTACCGCGCCAATGTACTGTTACGTTCAATAAAAACACAGATTCAACCACAATCTCCTTATTGAACCACGGTGCAGCGGTTTATCTGCCTGTACAACTACATGAGCCCCCGGCCTATTTAGTGAGGACAGAACAGTAAAACGGCAGCGATCCAGCTAGTGGGATACCACTAAAATGGCAGCCATCCAGCTAGTGGGATACGTCACCGGCTACACAGAGACTTTGTACAGCTACAGCAATCTCTGCACAGCCAAGCATTCCCCCAAAACACCATGTCCTACAGATCACACAGGACAAGATCCGTTAACTTCAGTCTCCTCAAAGACAACATCCATCAGCAGCGCGGTCGCCATTGCCTGCGCAAATGCTGAAACTGCCAAAATGCGATTAAGCATTGCTGAACAAGAGATGCAACTTAAATTAGAGAAGGAACACCTGGATGACCAAGAGAGAAGGTCACAGTTAGAGAAGGCATGCCTGGACATCGCTTTAGAAAGTCAAGCACCAAACAGGGAGGCTGCAGCCGCCATCGCAGAGGCAAAGTCACTAGAAGCCGCTCAAATCCCGGAGCTGCATTGACGAAACAGTGTGCTGAGTCTGGAGTTACCACTGCAAGATCCACCACAACACACACCTCAGTACATTAATGAACTCCCTTATCCAAACTACAACCCTGATCTGGCACCAAAACGCAAACACGACACCTCCAGTGAAGAAAGCGGGAACCATCAAGAGTCTCAGCTCCAGGACAGACACAAACTCGAAAGCTGCACAAAAACTCTGCTAATGACTACCTTGCCCCTCAACAGGTAACCAACGTAAATCACCTTGCTGAAACATTGTACGTCAGACTCAAGCAACACGACACGGACTGGCACCACCCAGAGGATATTAACAGGTATGAACTCACCCCATATCACTTTCAGGGCAACCCATCACTAGAATAATCTGCTGAAAATCAGTTCACAACAGAATTTGCTAAGTTCTTGACATAATGTGAGCTGGTTGCCAAAGGACTCATGAAATTCACTGACCAAGCTGAAGGCTATAGAGCTTGGAAAGCTTCCTTCCAAAATGTCACTAGAGACTTGGGATTGCTACACAGGGAAGAGATAGACCTCTAAGTCAATTACTTGGGAGAAGAGTAAGTCAAACATAAAATAAGGATCAGAGACGTTAATATAAACCACCCTGAGACGGGCCTAAGAGAGATCTGGAAGAGGCTGGATGAGCGTTACGGCTCAGTAGGGTAATAGAAAGAGCTTTGTTCAAAAGAATTGATTCCCCAAAATATCTAACAAAGAGCTCCAGAAACTTAAAAAACTTAGCGACCTGCTAATGGAAGTCCAAGTTGCTAAATGTGAAGATGACCTACAGGGACTTGTATTCCTTGACACAGCCAGAGGTGTGAATCCTATAGTCTTAAATTGCCCTCCAATCTGCAAGAGAAGTGGCTCACACATGGTTCTACATGCAAATAAAAACACAGTGTTCCATTCCTTCCCTTCTCTGTTTTTGTAGACTTTATACACCAACAAGCAAGGATTAGAAATGATGCCAGCTTTGACTTTGCAATGTCATATGACGCACCGTCACCAGCAGCATATCCACGCAGAACGTCTGTAGCTGTACACAAGACTAATGTTTCTTCTCCAGGTTACAATGACAGGTCTGCTGACTACTCCCAATCAGAGACAAAGATGCAGGACCCTGACAAGCTGTGCCCACTCCACCAGAAGCCTTTTTCCTCTCCTGAAATGCAGAACCTTCAGAGGAAAATCTATGCCAGATCGCTGAAGCTTCCTGAAAGAACACAGTATCTGCTACAAGTGCTGGTCGTTCACAGCTCATCTCGCCAAGGATTGCAAAGTCAGTGTAAAATGCACAGAGTGTGGCACCACAGACCATAACACAGCTCTACGCCCTCGCCCAGCTCCATGGAGTACACAAAACACATCGGCTGACAGTGAGCATGGCGGGGAGAAAAGGAACACTGCTACAGCTACTCCAGAGATCACTTCACAATGTACAGCAGTCTGCAAGGGGACAATAGACAGCAGGTCCTGTTCAAAGACATGCCTCGTCAAAGTGTACCAAAGGGCCATAAGGACAAAGCTATAAAACTGTATACTATCTTGGATGATCAAAGTAATCGATCCCTGGCTAGATCAACATTCTTTGACTTATTCAACATTAAAGAGCCAAACACTCCCAATGCATTAAAAATGTGTGCAGACACTGTGACAACAGCAGGCAGGAAAGCTACTGACTATCAAATCGAGTCCTTAGATGGGCACACCTTATACGTGGAACTCTGACTGCCAGGCCCCCAGATAATCCTGCTGTTGAGGAGGCGATATCCTGCACGTTCATAAAGTGAGACGTCATATCAATGGACCCTACAATGCTCCCTATACCTGAAAGCTAGACCTTGGATGGCTTATAATAGGAAACATATGCCTGGGATACATGCACACCCCCTCTTTTGTGACAACTATGCTAACAAGGACGCCCATCTCTGTTCCACCCTTATAATAACAAGTTTCACGCCAGAGAACTGCCTCACAGCATCCAAATGTCTAATCATCTAATAGACTTTACACTCGACAACAGTGTAGTGTCAGGAGGCTGTGAGGATCAGTTAGGGTGCACAGTCTTCCAGAGAATTAAACAGGACAACCAAGTAGCAACGTCATTAGAGGACAGGTTTGTTCCTAGAGGTGATGGATAAGGGACTTGTTAAGATGAGACCAACGGCTGGGACGCACCCCTTCTCTTCAGAACCAACAGACCACGTCTACCTAACAACAGAAATAAGGCACTAAAGCGTTTCTCCTCTCTCAAGTACAATCTGCAAAAGAAACCAGAGATGAGAGATCACTTTTTCTGCTTCATGTCAAAGATTTTCCAAAACTGTCATGCAGAGTTAACACCCACTCTCAAAGACTCTGAAGAATGCTGGTTCTTATCAATGTTTGGAGTGTACCACCCTAAGAAACCAGACCAGATTAGATTAGTATTCGCTTCCAGTGCTACGTTTGATAATGTATCCCTGAATGACGTTTACTTTCAGGTCCAGACATCAGTAACAAATGCTGGGGTACGTATGCACTTCCGTAAGGATTCCATTGCCTTCATCGCTGACATCAAACAAATGTTCCATTGTTTCCTTGTGAGAGAGACAGGAACGTCCTAAGATTCTTAAGGTACAGAGACAATGATCCTACTAAAGAAGTCACAGAGTATTGAATGAGACTTCACATCTTTGGAAATAGTCCTTCACCTGCAGTCGCCATTTACAGACTCAAAAGGTCAGCCCAAGAAGGAGAAACAGAATACAGAGTGAATGTCAGACAATTTATAGAAAGATATGTTGTCCTTATAGGAGCGCTGGAGCACAAAATGGGTCCGGTTCTCTAAGATTAAAAAGCTTTATTTCGCAACCACAACATGCTTCAGACGTATTCGTCTTCTCAGTAATACCTGGAAGACGACATACCGTCGTTGAAACATATTGTGGTTGCCCAATAAAGCTTTTTAATCTTAGTGAACCGGACACTTTTTGAGCTCGAGCGCTCGTATAAGGACAACATATATTACACTGAATTGATTCCCACTTTCTGTGGGTTGCATTGGACCTGCGAGCCGATCGGTAATATGATTACAGGAGCCAGGAGGAAGTGAAGGACGTGCCGTGATGCCACGGTCACACGACCACTCGCACCACGTGATTGAGGAGACGTAGAAGCAGACCCGGACGGTGAAACAGAGAGGAGACAGCACAACCAGATTAGGTGAGAGTCCATCTATATACCCACACCCTAGTGGTTCTGTAAAATATCCATTAGGTTTGGTCCATTGTCAGTTGTGACACGACAGAAGAGAGGCGGCCAAGCTAATAGTAAACGTTGGGCAGTCATGTTCACTTGTCTGACAATCAGAGTCGTCCACATAGACGTCATTGGGTCCCTTGACACGTCAAGCTTCATCAATGCTCTAAGACATTTTATCACCATCCGTGGTCCTATGAAGCATATATGGTCAGACAGAGGTACCAACTTTGTAGGTGCAGCAAAGGAATTTGGAATACCTTCAAATCTGGACTATAAGACTCTTGAGAGATTCCTCAGTGACCAAAGTTGCACATGGTCATTCAACCCATCTCACTCTTCGCCTATGGAAGGATCTTGGGAACGGATGATTGGTCTAGTTCGAAGAATCCTCGACTCTACTCTTCTCCAAGCAGAAGCAGCAAGGCTTACTGAAAAAAACCTAATAACTTTCATGGCAGGCGCCACAGCTATAATCAATGCAAGACCCTTAGTTCCAGTTCCTAACAGGGGAGCCCTTGTTATTGACTCCAGCTACCCTGCTTACCTAGAAAACAGGACTGTCCAGTGCCCCTCCAGGAGGATCCAATGCCAAGAACCAAGGATCTCTACAAGCGCCAATGGAGACAGGTACAAAGTCTTGTAAACAGTTTCTGGGAAAGGTGGCGCAAACAATATCTGTCTACCCTACAGCTACAAAGTGGCATTCCACTAGACCTAGTCTGAACATAGGTTACCTCGTTCTTGAGAAAGACTCCCAAGTTCACCGGAACCAGTGGCCACTTGGTCTAGTTACTGCAACATTCCCAAGCAAGGACGGTAACGTCCGCAAAGTTGAACTAAGAATGACTAAAGGGAATGAATCTAACACATTTATCAGACCGGTATCCGAACTGGTCTTACTCTTGTCTTATGAAGGAAAGGATAGTGACATCTGTTGATGACAGACGGGAAGTGTTCTGCCTCCTGGCATTTGATCTGTATTATTTACTGATCTCTGTAATAATAATACCACGTAGACATTCACTAGTAGAATATAGAAATCTTCATTGTGCATTCCAGCGAAGTAGGAGACCTTTTATTTGTAATGCTTTGGCTCCCTCTAGCGGTCAATGCTATGTTTGCAGTTCTATTTTCATTTCTATATCTTATTCTCCTTCCCCTCGCAATGCATTCTAGTAGCTCAGCCCTCCATTCCCTTTACCCTTGCATCCAAGAAGAGACTTCTCTACTACTGTCCCCACGAGATTGCATTGCCGGTATGTAGCCATGCTTTCTGTAGCTGTTTTCTGTTTTAATGTTAGCCTAGATGAGTCAATAGTGCCCTAAGGTCAGTTACTAGCTTGTAAACATTCATGCATATTGTATAACCATGTATAATGTGCATTCTGCTGTACCATTTACTTATTGTTTGTATCCTCCATGTATTCTAGTTTTACCGCGCCAATGTACTGTTACGTGGTACGTTCAATAAAAACACAGATTCAACCACAATCTCTTTATTGGACCACGGTGCAGCAGCAGTTTATCTGTCTGTATAGCTATATGAGCCCCCGGCCCATTTAGTGAGGACAGAACAGTGTACTTCAGGAGTGTTTCACTCATCCCTTGACTTGATATGGACAAGGTTATAGACCCTTTTGAGATCACCTCTGACTCCGTATCGCTAAATTGACATGCTGGCACTGTATCCGACTCCTTCAGCTGCCGTGTAGAAGTGGCAGATGGGTAATAAGGGTTTAATGCCAGCTTTGTATTGGCAGATGGCACTAAGCCTGAGATTCATAATTTCAGGCCATTTGGAATCTCTAGTAAATAGTAAACAATACACAACAAAGAGAAAAAAAATGTTATTAGAAAAAAAACCACAAACACGAACTTAGACCCCATCTTTATTACTCTGCAACATCAGACATAGTCCAGTGGGTGGTCCTCGACAATTCTCAGTTTTATAGCATATAGAGGCATCTCATATGACAGCTGGTAGTCGTGTTGGGAGACATATGATGAGTCTCAGTGAGTTCATGACCTATCACTCCCCTGAAGAGCATGCACAAACAGGCATAGGGAGAGGCATGGGACCCCAGGATCATGAGACCGGAGACAGGATCGCAGGATCACAGGTAAAAGGGGCGGATAGGAGGGGGAACCTGACTGGGGGACCAGAGGGGGGGGACCTGACTGGGTGACCAGAGGGGGAGAACTGGACTGGGGGACTATCTAACAACAAATCAGGTCACTAGCTATCTGTCTATCTAGGAGGCAGGCACACATTAGCAGCAGTGACGGCAGCAGCCAAAGCTGTAACACTGTGAAAATGGTAACAACGGGAAATGTCTTCTTATATGCCAAGGACAAGTGACTTAGGCAGCCAATCACACAAGCCCTTGTGTCTGCAAGTTCTGTTGGCTGTATGCGCACTGATTGGCTATTGGCCAGGACCATCCATGTAGTAAGTGTGGGAAAGAAAAAAAAATGAAGTCTGATGCTGCTCTGACCTTAGACTTCTCCCCACCCTCTGCCCTCATTAAAAACCTTATGCCTGCTATCTTAGATACTAATAGTCATCATAACGTAGAAGAGAAGCATTGGTCCAAATTCACTAGTGTTTTTTGTCATTCGAGCAGATGTCAAAGCCCTTACTTGCCGACTTTTCAGCAAACCATTTGTATTTTAGAGGCCAAGCAAGCAAGTTAAAATTGGCGAACATGTTTGACCAACGTTTGCTTATAACTAATCTTTACTTCCAACTCGAGAAACATCGAGTCATCAACACAGACAATTTAGCAGCAACAGTTTAAATGTCAAAAGCAATTTCTGGGAGTCCTTTGACCAATTTTTTAAACCAGCCCATCCGCCGGCAGAACTAAATACAAGTCTGACACATAGTGAACAACTGGGAGGATAGAGAAGGGATCTCCAACTCCAGGCTTCAAGGGCTTCTAACAGTGCAGGTTTTCAGGAATACCTTAGTATTGCACAGGGATTGGGATCATCACCAGTGCAGGTGATTCAATTATCACCTGTACAATTCTAAGGAAATCCTGAAAACCTGCACTGTTAGCAGCCCTTGAGGCCTGGAGTTGGAGATCCCTGATCTAGAGCATCAGGGGAGTGTGGATCTGCAGGTGTTTCTATGCAGCTGACATGCTCCTGTCCAGAGAGACGGCAGCCGTTCCTGTTGAGTCTTACATATTTTGGACCTACTCCAGTTTTTTTTTTACTTTTGAGCACCATTGCAAAATACTGAATAAAATAATATGCTTTAGACTTCAGAAACACAGCAGAGCCAATAGTAGGAGGTTGAATATTGGCACTTAGGGCAATGGATTATATGTCTCTCTAAATAGCACTATAATTTTTAAAAGTAATTATAAGGCAACTGTAATATATCAGAAAAGAAAATTCAACAATTTTTTCTTTTAAAGGTATACATATAAAATGTAAAGAGAAATGCTATAGGACCCCAACAAATTATGTGTTTGTAGAACATGAAGTCTGTGAAGTTGTCATAATGCATACATGTGCTTAAACCCTAAGATAATGCCACGTGCCATATGAGATTTCATGGCCCATAAGTGTATTCATAACGAGAATGCCTACAGAATAGAAGATTATTGCAACCAAATCAAGTAATCAAATTGCTGCTTTGGGATAAGTTAAATTAGTGCTGGATTTTCAATTATGTTGCACAACACATTGAGTGATGAATGCTATACCAGCAATAGCTTCAAATCACTTTTCTCTTTCTAATTTAGAATTTTCGACAAGTTTAATTAATCACTCTGGGAGATGTCTAGTCAGGTGATATAGCCTTCATCTTTCAGATCCAAGCAGGTACTTAGCACTTTGCATGAAATAAACAATGGCTAATTCATTTAGATAACAATGGTCCACTGTCAGGATCACTCTTCAAAGATAGAATTCCGAACTTACTCTTACACATTATTCCACTTAATGGATGATCCATCAAAATCTACTAAAGGTTAACAAGGACATTAATCACATTCAAATCAATTAAAATTTTGCTCACTTACTTGTCAGTGGGTCTTTAAATATCAGACTTTCGACTAGCCAAGCATTAGTGAAATCCCAATTTATGCTTAGCAGAGTGTGTGAACTTTTTTTTATAAATAATTACCTTGGTAATATTTAATATTTTAGTACTGAGGTATTTATCTCTTTATTTACTTTACTTTGGTTAAAAAGAAATAGAAAAATAACACTGCATTTAATATTGTGCTACAAATCAGGAATATGCAGTATTATCAGCCATAACATCAAGGACTCATTCAGACGTCGGAGCTGATCATGGACCACAATGCACAGACTGGCCGCAGGTCTCCTGACCCAAAACTCTGCAGCCTCATAGAAATATATGAGGCTGATGCCATAAGTTCCGTAGGCAAACGGCTAGTTTGTGCATTCCGGTCCGTGTTTGGACCAATGTGCACAGATGTCTGTTTGAGTCCTAAAGGGAATTTATCATCAGGTTTTGCTATCCCATCTGAAGAGCAGCATGATATAGGGTAAGGGCTTGGACACACTTTCCTAGTTACATCAGAGTTTGACTGAGGAGACTCTGAAAGGGCTGGAGCAGTGACCCTGACAGCCTCTCCTTCTCTGGACGGGGAGTCTGGAGCTGCACAAATACACAATCAGCTGACAGCCCCGTCCAGATAGGGAGAAGCCGTTCAGGGTCACTGCTCCAGCCCTTTCAGAGCCTCCTCAGTCAAACTCTGATGAGTGTGTCGAGCCCTAAGAGACCCTGATTTCAGTGATGTTGTTGCTTCAGTTTTAAAAGCACTGTATTATCTGCTGTAGAATAGTTCTCTAAATGCAGAGCTTTCTATCACCCCAATCACAAGAGAGGATTGGTTCTGCCAAAATTAGATTTTTCTAGATTGCAAGGATTTTCAAGGGAAATTCAATTTGCAGCTAAATATTTCTCTGAAAAATTCTGTATTATGGAATCTACCAGAACACTACAAACTAAATTTGAAAAAATAAAAAACAAAAGCTTATACTCACCTTAAATTCACGGAAACAATGAAACTCCTAAATATCACTTTATTACAACCAATTAAAAATGATGTGATGCAAATACATATCAACTTATATGATAAAATACAAAGTGCTACAATACGAGTGATGAAAAACACCTGTCTCTGTGGTGTGCTATCTAAATAGGTTCCTACCTGTCTGTAGGTTCATCACCCTAAGCTCCTGCACCAATGGTGCCCCTGCTACACGGCGGCTAGCCCTGCTAGACCTATATGGCCCTACCAGTTTATCACAGGCTATAAAAAGCTAAGTTGCAGGGGGAAGGGTATACAAAAAAGTAGCAGCAGGAGGAAGCCAGAAAATACCCAAGGAGAAGAATAAAAAAACCACATACAGAGAGATACATTAGAGGTGGGTGCTGGTTGATGTCTAATATGAAGGACACATAAAGTGTCCGAACAAGAGCAGCCGGAGCGTTTCCCCTTTTAGGAGGAGGGTCTTAAGAAGCCTTAACTTAGTAAAGATGTGTATGTAAATTACACACAGTTATCAAAGGTTATACAGAAAAAAAGGTATCCTAATTGGTACATATAGCAATACAATGTATATAGTAATATTGAGCCTCCTGGACATATTTTTTGTGTTATTATGTTATATTACCCATGAGTACAGATGAGTGAACCTTCTCGAACATGTTCACCAATTTCAAATTCGGAACAATCATTGCAAATTCATATCACAATTGCAAACTCAAGCTTTTTAACAAAAAAAAATTAGCTGAGTGTGGCTTTGTTCGGTAACTGATTGGATGAAAAAAGTAATACTGTGTTTAATTGATGCTTTTCTTCTACCTTCTGACAGTGTAGGATAGTATGCAGAACGTGTTTGTTGAGTAAAGGGGGTGGGAAGAGGTCAGAGACAAAGAGTAGCGCACAGACTCCATTTTTTTTCCTGCAACTTTCCATATGGATATTCCAGGCCAGCAGCCAATCAGGGCATATAAAACATTCACAATTGAAGACGCAAGGCTTGCATCAAATTTGGGGAGCAGACTGAAGCAGAAGAAATAGGAAGACTGCAGAACGCTGGCTCTGTCGGTTTCCAGTAGAGGAAGGTCCCGTGCAATTCAGGGGAGGCTTGGACAGCCCAAGGTGGAATCTGGAATATCTAGAGAGATCCAGGATAACAAAGTGCCAGAAGAGGATTCTGTGGAGACAGAGATGTTAGAATAATGCAGACCACAATAAACAACAGTCTTCTTAGTGCAGAGCACTGCAGGAGTGTGACCTGGACACTGCCAACATTCTAAATGAACTAACATGTTGACCAGGCACCTTCCATAGGGGGAGGATGACTTTTATGCACAGAGAAACTCAGCACTCAGACCTAATAGGGAACAGGCATACAGGCTCTTTAAATGTTTGCAGGGTGTGTCTCACACTGCCTAAGAACTTTTCCAGGAGACCTTCAAAGAGGACACAGGTTCCTGGATGGGAACGTAGCAGATTGCCGCATAGAACCACAGGCAGGGTAGACAGTGGAAGGCATAGCCTGACGGTAAGCAGAAGCAGCGGAGCTGCGTGATGAGCACCAATCTCCCTGATCAGCAGAGACCGGCCCCACAGTAGGTACAGAACAGGTGAGGTGCATAGAGCCGCATGATAGAGCCCCACGGCCGATGGCATGATAGCAGTTATCCGACGCGGCAAGAGTTACCTAGCCGGGGACTTTTTTGACACGGGAAAAGATTGCCCAACTCACATCATATGCAAATTTTGAAGTAAAAAATTAAGTAAAGGCAAAAAAACAACAATTTGACATCCACATGCATGAACCACCTCATGGCCGAACACCATGCGCTAGTCTGAAAAAAATACTGTGGTGAAACTATGCCTAGCGGGCCTCATCAAGCAGTCAGCCGCGTCAAGTGTATATGCTGCTTTTTCCTCCTCCATCAATGTGGCAGGTGTTGTCTAATAGGTGTCTGACCACAGGACCTCCATTTGTTTACCTGCTACAGTCGGGGCGACTGACAGACCCTCAGCTGGTATGGAAGTGGATGTACCTACTGCTTTTGACCGATCTCAGACACTGAGCACATCACTTGTTTGTCAACTACTAGATCTGCAGCATGTTTTAGTTACCTGAATTGCTAAGTTTCCTCTAACTAAATATCAGAAAGAATTGGCATAACAGAACATTCTGCATCTTTATATTTACAAAAATTATAATATTTCAAAGTACTGAAACTTTTATGCATTCATTATATGCTGCAGTAAAAAGAAAAATCTTTGATATCATAGAAACAAGAACCAACTTAAGATTTTCATTGTCAGATTTGAATTCAGAAGGTCAATATCAATCAGAAATACCGTATATACTCGTGTATAAGCCGACTTTTTCAGCCCAAAAATTGGGCTGAAAAGTCCCCCTCGGCTTATACACGAGTATATAGTGTGTGCTGAGTGTGACGGGGACTGGGGCTCTGACTGGGGGCAGGAGGAGGCAGGAGGGGGCTGCAGTGACACCGCGCGGTCACGTGGGCCCGCCTCATTAATATGCACGCATCCCCCTGTCCATCCCCGGCAAGGGGATGCAGTGCATATTGCCCCACACAGCCCCTGGCGGCCCCCGGCAGTGGTATACAGCCCCCCCGCCTAGTACCGGGCCCCCATGCTGCGGCACAGCATACAGTAGCTCATACATTACCATCTCCTGCAGCGCGCGGCTCCTCCATATCCCAGCCGGCATCTTCCTGTAGTGTCATGTGACTGGCGCGTCCGCTCGTCACATGACACTACAGCAACAAGCCGGGCGGGAGATGGAGGAAGCGCGCGCTGCAGGAGATGGTAATGTATGAGCTACTGTATGCTGTGCCGCAGCATGGGGGCCCGGTACTAGGCGGGGGGGCTGTATACCACTGCCGGGGGCCGTCGGGAACCCTGTATACCCCTGTGCTGGGGGCTGCTGTATACCCCTGTGCTGGGGGCTGCTGTATACCCCTGTGCTGGGGGCTGCTGTATACCCCTGTGCTGGGGGCTGCTGTATACCCCTGTGCTGGGGGCTGCTGTATACCCCTGTGCTGGGGGCTGCTGTATACCCCTGTGCTGGGGGCTGCTGTATACACCTGTGTGGGGGCTGCTGTATACCCCTGTGCTGGGGGCTGCTGTATACCCCTGTGCTGGGGGCTGCTGTATACCCCTGTGCTGGGGGCTGCTGTATACCCCTGTGCTGGGGGCTGCTGTATACCCCTGTGCTGGGGGCTGCTGTATACCCCTGTGCTGGGGGCTGCTGTGTACCCCTGTGCTGGGGGCTGCTGTATACACCTGTGCTGGGGGCTGCTGTGTACCCCTGTGCTGGGGGCTGCTGTATACACCTGTGCTGGGGGCTGCTGTATACCACACTGCTGGGGCTGTATACTATGCTGGGGACCTGCTGTATACCACAATTCTGGGGGCTGTATACCTGTGCTGGGGTCCACCCTCAGCTTATACGCGAGTCAATAGGTTTTCCCAGGTTTTGGGGGCTAAAGTAGGGGGGTCGGCTTATACACGGGTCGGCTTATACACGAGTATATACGGTAGCTCAATTTATAACTGAACCTGACAATGTTTGAAATTATATATCGAACAGTTTAATTAGAAACTTTTTTGCCAATTTGCCCTTCTCTTTCCAGTTTTCAAAGACAGATTCCATAAATTTGCCAATATGTCTCGTAAGATCTTTAGTAAATGAATAAACTTGCCTGTAGTGAAACCAGTCCATGGGTGAGCCCCATTAAACAAAGCTGTTTTAATGCATAATACTGTATGCATTTTTTTTCTTAGCATTATGTTTTATAACAAGAGAATGACAGTGGAATGCAAAACAGATATTTTTCAGATGAGGAATGGCAAAAGGGAAATCAAATTTGTTTTGTATATTGGATTTGTCCTTCTGTGCATTATAATTACCAATTTCAATTTTAATTAGGAAATTCAAAGTGACTTATGGAGTTTACAATAGGGCTATGAAGAGAATCAATCTGGTACCCAGAGAAAATTGAAATAATCATTAAAAATGAAAAGACTGCGACTTAACATAATTATTCTAATGTTCTTTTGGACTACTTTTAGCTTAAGTTTTAAATCTTTGCATCATTAAACCTTTACACCCAATATAATTCATAAGACATAAAATATTTCGTTTATGACAATGATGTTTTATGACATATAGAAATTAAAGAGTTGTTCAGGATTAGAAAACTATAGCTACTTTTTTTTCCTAAAATGGTACCACACTTATCCACTGGCTATATGTGATATTATACAGGGTGGGCCATTTATACTGATACATCTAAATAAAATGGGAATGGTTGGTGATAGCAACTTCCTGTTTGGGGCACATTAGTATATGGAAGGGGGAAAACGTTTCCAGGTGGGTGGTAACCATGGTGGCCATTTTGAAGTCAGCTATTTTGGATCCAACTATATTTATTTCAATGGGGAGAGGGTCATGTGACACATCAAACTTATTGAGAATTTCATAAGAAAAACAATGGTGTGCTTGGTTTTAATGTAATTTTATTCTTTTATGAGTTATTGACAAGTTTATGACCACTTATAAAATGTGTTCAAGGTCCTGCCCATTGTGTTGGAATGTCAATGCAACGGATAGCAACACCGCAGAAGAAATGCTAGCACAGGCTTCCAGTATCTGTTGTTTCAGATGCTGCACATCTCATATCTTCACAGCATAGACAATTGCCTTCAGATGAGTGATGAGGCAAACATTTTGTGAATTTTTTTCTACATTTTTTTTGCATCTTATTTTTTACAGAGACCCATTGTATATGTGCAGCATTACAAACACTCCTCAGGGGGTTTGAACATGCTTATTTTTGTTACACCAGTTTTTCTCCCTATGTGTTGGACCACAGATTTGCAGCTGCAGGCTTATCTGTTGGGAGATCAGCAACATTACTCCCTGGAAGGGAAGCAGGGAAGGCTTTCCAGATATTAACCCCTTCTTACTCAAGAAGTGAGTTTTAGTTGAGTTACTTATACATTCTCCAGCTTATCATTGAAGCTATCTGGATGAAGGCTGCGTAGCCTATAGATCCAGAAACTTTCTTCTTGTTCAGTAGTTGTAAGCGGTTAGGAACATTTTCCAGTATATGTTCCACTGGAATAATTTTTATTTCAAATTTCTTCCCATGTACCAATAAGAAATGTCATGACAGGCTGTGTGTTAATAATCCTGTTTTAGCATTGTTTCTGTGGCCATTCAGACGTGCATGGACTTTTTGAGTTGTCCATCCCACGTACTGAAGGCCACATCTACAAGTGATGACATATATGACAAAGCTGGCATTGCATGCCAGAAAGACTTTAATAGGGATGATTTCCCTGGTGCTATTTGATGTTATTGATTTTTCACCATGTGTTAATTCCTTGCAGCAGTCACATTTTTTGGGGGCACATCTGTAAACGCCTGTGTGTTTGTTTATTGTTTTTCTTTTGTCAGTTTCACAAGCACCCAGTTCTTTTAAGCAACTGCTGCTATCATACTTCTTATTGTCTTACCCCTTCTAAAAGTGATATTAGGTTTAGTGGGTAATATTGCTCGTAGGAGAGGATCTTGTAGGATATGCCACTGTTTGTTAAGGCCATCCCTTATTCTCCCATTGCCTTTATTAAAAGATGTAATGAAATTATAACGCCATTTGTTACTATTTATACCTTAGGCTCGGGTCACACTTGATGATTTAGTGGCCTTGGATCCGTTATTGGCATCATTTTTTGCACTTTTTTGTTCTAAGTCCAAAAACTACTGCCAAAAACTGATACTGCACTCAAGTGTGACTGAAATTGTGTCAGTTTTGTTACTGGACCCAAAAAACGATGCTAGAAGCGTTTGGCCAGGGTCACACATACCATTCGTTTTTGGGCTAAATCCGTTTTTGGGAACATTTTGGACATTTTTTTTTCAAAGTCCAAAAACAGATGTCCGTTAACGCATGTGCATGTGCGTTTTTCAAAAAATGCATGCTTTTTTTTAACATGGGGCCCTATGGGAGATGTATGCATTAATGCATGGCACATATAGGCAACCATGCATTAACGCATGCGTTTTTTGGGAAAAAATATATAAGTCCCAAAAATTCCAAAAACGTCCTGGACCTCAGGGGACACTATTGGAATCCTTAGAAAAACAGATTCCGTTTTCTAAGGGGTTAAAAAATGGATTTGTATGTGTGACCCTGGCCTTTTTGGGTGCAGAAAAAAAAAGACACCGTTTTTTTAACATGGGGCCTTATGGGAAAACGGATCGTGCTAAAAAATGGCACAAAAAAACTGATCCGTTCTTTAGGGCATTGTTTAGAGAAGTCCAAAAAACGCAAAGCTGCACAGGAGAGTCAATAAGCACCCTAAAAAAACAGATCAGTTACTGAGAACAAGGGAAAAAACTGATGCCCAAGTGTGACCCCAGGCTATCACTAATGTTACTGATAGGGCCTTTTCACATCTGCGTTTTGCTTGCGTTTGCATTTCTATGCGTTTTAACTGCAAAAATGCATCCAAACACATCCAAACATGCACCCATAGGGTTCAATGAAAAATTAATTTCAAACATAATGCAAAACACATGTCATTTTGCAAAAACGCATGCATTTTTGTAAATGCAGCCCAAAACATTGGCTGTAACACTTTGGACTGTTTTTTCAAAAATGCATGCGTTTTTGCAGAATGACATGCGTTTTGCGTTACGTTTGAAATGTGTTTTCCATTGAACCCTATGGGTGCGTTTTTGGATGCGTTCGGATATATTTTTGCAGTAAAAATGCATAGAAACCCAAACGCAGCCAAACGCAGCCTAGCCTTAGATGTGAACTGGCCATATATTATAATTGTTTTACTTATTTCCACAATTAATTGCTGTATTGTTTTTTCCCATATTTTTTTCCAGACATTCCTCTTAGGTTTTACCTAGAATAATTCTATAAGCTTCTTGTTCCAATTTTTTTGGGATATTTTTTCATCAGGAATCTCTCAGTAAGGATTTTAGGATATTAGATTGTTCTACATAAGCTGATTTTTCACTGTTGTTCTTGCATATTCGCAAGAATTGACAGTAAGGGATATCCTTAATATTTTTCCACTTACTGAAGTGCGCATTCCTATAGTCAAGGTATCCATTTACGTCAACCCTTATGAAGTGTGTTTTAGTGACTAGGTTTTTATTCTTATGACTGATCTTGAGATCCAGAAACACTATGGTATCATGGCTCATATTTGACCTAAAGGATATGCCCCAGTTGTTCTTGTTCAATTCATCTACCCGAGTTTCCACTTCCTTCTGGTCCCCTTTACACAATATTATTATGTCATCAAAAATGAGCTTTCAACAATTTTAATGAACTTTAAAAGAATAAATGTGGTCAATTTATTATAGAATAAGATACATATACATACTAACTGCACATAGGTGGTCAAGGGCAGCTACCAGACAATATATAGCTTTGGAGTTTTTAAATATTTGAGAATTTTATTTGGAGATATAACTAATGAGCAAACCTAGAGCTTTTTTATATAAAAAAATTTTATATCCTCATAATTTTATAACAATAACATAACAACTACTAAGGAAATGATATATAGTGATCAACTACTAGAAGTTTTTACATTTTAACTGTCTATACATATATGTATATATATATCTATATTAGGTTTATATATATTTTAATAGTTTATATACAATTTATTGTACAAATGCGGCACCTACTTTGGTATAGTGAAATACGATGAAAATCTCTGTAGAAGCAATAGTGGTGGAAACGCCCGGCTGTGATGTAATTAATTCACCGGGTGGATCTAAGGGCCCTTTCACATCAGCGTTTTTTTAAATTTGCGGCAGATGCGGTGAAAAAACCGCATCTGCCGCAACTGCCGCATAACGGTTCCACTTGCGACATGGTTGCGGTTTTTTCCATAGGAAGTATAGGGGGACTTGCGGCAGATGCGGCAAGTGCGGTATTGCACTTGCGGCAGGTGCGGCAGAGAAAAAAACCGCGGCTTACTGCGGTTTTTTTTCTCTGCCGCACCTGCCGCAAGTGCAATACCGCACTTGCCGCATCTGCCGCAAGTCCCCCTATACTTCCTATGGAAAAAACCGCAACCGTGCCGCAAGTGGAACCGTTATGCGGCAGTTGCGGCAGATGCGGTTTTTTCACCGCATCTGCCGCAAATTTAAAAAAACGCTGATGTGAAAGGGCCCTAACTAAGAAGAAGGAAGTGTATTTGAGACAAGATCTATTTAATGACAACTGCTTAAGCTCTCTGTTATTACCTGAGGCTGCTTTCACATAACGATTTTCAGTTATCCGATTGTATCCGTTCCAAAACGGATACAATCGGATCCGAAATCGGACCCTATGTTCCCCTATGGGAATTGGATGTGCCACTATTAGTGTGCCGCCCAGCTTAGGGGACCGGGATACCCGGCGCAGGGTCCCTTTCCTTGGGGGAGTCACTGGTGGCTGGACCCAGGCCGTGGCCCCAGGCTGGCACACTCCTAAAAGGGGGTATTTACAGGGGATTTAGAAGTTTATATAGTTTATAAAGTTTGTAGATGTTATTGTCGTGACGCCACCCAGAATAATGTGGCTATATATGGCCACCGCTGCCTTGTACTGGCCAGGGGATGATGGTGAGAGGCAGCTGAGATGGTATAGCCCTTTTCCGGGTAGGGCTGTAGGGTCCCCTGGACAGGTGATGTTAAAGTTAATGATGGATGAAGATGGAAGTATGGTGAGGAGATGTTAAGGGCACAGACACTTACTTGATTCACAGCAAATCCTCTCAGCGGTGATGGTCCCAATCCTGGATAGATGGTAACTGTTAAATCAGAGGCTGAGGCACAGATGAGGTTTAACTGGTTTACTTTCAACCAAACTATAATACAACAAGTCCCGTCTCCGGAGTCTGCAATAGGGGTTCAGTTGCTCAGGCCCCACCGGGTCCTTTACCTCCTGCTTGCGCTGTCTATGTGGCCCTGCTGCCGTGTGTGAACTCGCTGCTGGCCCAAATCTGTCCTCTCTGGGTCCCACTCAACAGGCAACTTGAGTCCTTTGTCTCTCTCTGCTTACCCCCTCCGGGAGTACTGCTGAACTCTTAGTATGTTGCTGTGTCTGGCCCTGTGAAGCTTGTTGTTACCTCACGTTTTTCCGGTTGCTGTATTGTATATAACTAATGCAGCCACGGATCCGGTATCCGTATCTGCGCTTTTTATCTAGGGTAGATAATGATGCTACCCGATTCTGAAAGTGTTCCTCTTATCAGTTTTCTCCTCCTCAGACCGATGGCTTGGCCCTGGAAATTGTCAGCCAGTCCTCAGGAACTCAATGCAGCTCCTGTCACTCTGAGCTCATGGCTCCAACTGTCTGAAAATTTACCTCAAACCAGTGTTTTATCTCTAGGGAAGTCTCTGGTGTCTCTGGAGCTCCCCCTACTGGCCAAAGTTGGTAGTGCAGTGGCATGGCTTTCTAAGTGAGTGCAACTATTATGATCTTATACTGTGGCTAATACCCGCAGGGGCGCCACATTCCCCCTTAGTTAAGAACAGTACTCCGGGACTGTGGGACAATAAACATAAGATATAACAGATAATATCTACAGAGTCTTAAAAAAAATAAAAAGTTACAAAAACCACTCAAGTTTAAAAAATAGAGTCTTGTAAAAAGTCACTTCAAATAGCGTCCATTAATACAGCTCTGTCCTTGAGGGCTATTTATTTGTTAGGAAAGGCACTGCAATTAGCGTCCATTTTTCCAACAAAGTTTATGAATAATTTAAGAATGTTCAAAAAACAGTCTTTCCGGAGCTTTAATTTACCGCCTCCGGGCTGATAAATGAAGAAAAGAGTTCAAGAATATGCAAGTAGTTCATACAGAATAGTCTCTGCAGGTACTGAGCTTTTTTTTTAACGTTACATCTAATAACTACTAATTAACAACTAAATATCTATTTACATTTGGTAGTCTGCATATCTTGCTGGTAATTGACCCTGAGTACTACGCTGTGATCTGCGTAACGCTTGTGTACTGGGTGTACTCAATGTGATGGTGTGAGTGGACGTATACCTAGTAAGTACTTCTGGTTCTGCTAGGGATAATTCCACATTTGTGGGGTTGGCAATTCCACCGTGTCCAGGACTATTATTACTAGGAATTTGTTCTTCCTGTCTTGGGACTTCTTGTATTACAGGCTCTGGTGTTTGATAGAAGGCCATCATGGGAACTACTACTGCACCATTGTAGGTTGGCCAGGTTTTAGGAAAGCCTCCTAGATAGGTGTGATATACTCCATCTTCTTCTTTTTCGTTAACAGGTTGAACCGGTACTGGTTGAATAACTTCTGGTTCAGGTTGAATGACTTCTTTTTCTTTCAATGTCTCTGGACATAGTTTTAGATTGTCTCTTGACACTAGTACTGATGTTAATCCACCATCTTTGCTTATAAGACACATTTTAGGATTGTTCACTCTCATTGGTAAAACTGTATATGGGGCGGATTCCCACTGATTGTCCAGTTTATTAGTGCGACGGTTTCTCTTGAGCACTTGATCACCAGGTTTTAATGGGGTTGCTAGAGCATTCTGGTTGAAATATTGCTCTTGTCTTTCTCTAGTTTTCTGGAGATTCCTTTCTACGCATTCTTGCACTTGGCGATATTGTTGTTGGCGTAGGGAGTCCCAGTTGGAATCCTGCACTTCTGCGTCAGGTTTTACAATACCCATTTCTAGATCTATTGGTAGCTTGCCAGGTCTTGCACGCATAAGGTAAGCTGGGGTACAGTTTGTGGAGCTTACCGGGACATTGTTATAGAGGTCTACCAAGTCAGGCAATTTCTCTGGCCATAGGTTTCTCTCTGTCTCTGGTAAAGTCTTTAAGAGATCGATTACAATATGGTTCATTTTTTCGCATAAGCCATTTGTTTGCGGATGATAGGCTGTTGTACGGATCTTCTTGCAGCCATACATATTGCAAAATTCTCTGAAGATCTCTGATTCAAATGCTGTGCCTTGGTCTGCGAGTATTTGTTCCGGATATCCATGGGGTCTGCAAAAGTATGTCTGGAACGCCTTAGCTGCTGTTTTTGCAGTGAGATCTTTCACGGGCACTACTACCAAGAAACGTGAGTAATGGTCCACTATGGTTAAAGCATAGACATAGCCGGACCGGCTTGGTGTCAATTTCACGTGGTCTATTGCTACGAGCTCAAGTGGTTGCTTGGTAACTATAGGCTGGAGTGGTGCTCTTTGGTTTTTTAGATCTTTTCTCCTGAGGTTGCACGGACCACAGTTTCTGCACCATTCTTCAATTGATCTTCTCATTCCAACCCAGTAGAATCTTTCTCTTAGAAGTACTTCTAGCTTTTTCCACCCGAAGTGACCAGCACCATTGTGATAAGCTTCTAGGACCATTTTTACATCTTGTTTAGGCACAATGATCTGCCATACTAGCTCATGCGTTTTTGGATTGGTATATCTTCTGCACAGCTTTCCTTGGTACAGGAACATTTTGCCTCTCTCTTTCCAGAGTTGATGTGTCTCTTTCGGTGCATTTTCATTGGGATACGCACTTTGCTCAGTCAGCAGTTCTTTCACCAACTTCACAGCTGGATTGCTGTCTTGAGTGTCAGCCCATCTGTGGTGTGCTAATGGGTTGAGATTCACTTGTTGATGTTTCTGGTAGGCACTGGATTGATACTGTCCTACCTTGGGACGATGGAAGGCGGGTAGTTCAATTTCTTCAAGTTCTACCGGTTCTTCTTCCACGTCTCTCAAGTGCGGCATCCGGGATAAGGCGTCTGCATTTCCATTCTTTCGGCCTGCTCTATACTTGATCACGAAGTTGTAATTAGACAGCCGGGCTATCCATCGCTGTTCCAGCGCACCTAGCTTGGCTGTATCCAGGTGGGTCAATGGGTTGTTATCAGTATAGACGGTGAATTCTGCAGCTGCCAAGTAGTGTTTGAAACGCTCAGTCACAGCCCAGACTACTGCCAGTAGTTCTAACTTGAAGGAGCTGTAATTTTCAGGATTTCTTTCAGTAGGCCGGAGCTTTCTACTTGCAAAGGCGATGACTTTCTCCTTGCCTCCTTGCTTCTGAGATAGTACTGCTCCCAGTCCCACATTACTGGCATCTGTGTAAAGGATGAAAGGTTGATGGTAATCGGGGTATGCCAGAACTTCTTCTCCGGTCAATGCCTTCTTCAACTTTTCAAAGGAATCTTCCCTCTCATCACTCCACTGGAAAGGAGGATTGCGGTTTGAAGGCTTCTTCGACTGCCCTACCAGGATGTCTTGTAGAGGTGCTGCTAGCTTGGTGAACCCTTGGATGAATCTACGATAGTAGCCCACCAGTCCCAGGAATTGCCTCACCTGTTTCACGCTAGTAGGTCTTGGCCAATCCCTTATTACGGTTACTTTCTCGGGATCCGGTGCTACTCCTTCTGAACTTACAACGTGTCCCAGGTATTGTACCTTTGGCTTTAGAAGGTGACATTTTGATGGCTTGATCTTCATACCATACCGGGATAAGGCTTCGAACACTTCTGCCAGATCTTGTAGATGTTGTTCGTAAGTCTTTGAGTAGACTATTACATCATCTAGGTACAGAAGGACGGCTTCAAAGTTCTTGTGTCCGAGACAGCATTCCATCAATCGCTGAAAGGTACCGGGTGCGTTGCAGAGTCCGAACGGCATACAATTAAATTCACAGAGACCCATCGGAGTGGTAAACGCTGTCTTCTCTTTATCTTCCTCAGCCACAGGGACTTGCCAATACCCACTTGTTAAGTCTAAGGTGGAAAAATAGTTAGCAGATCTTAAAGCAGCTAATGACTCTTCAATTCTAGGTAAGGGGTAGGCGTCTTTATGGGTAATGTGATTAATCTGCCGGTAGTCTACGCACATTCTCATGGTTCCGTCTTTCTTTTTAACTATTACCAGAGGGGCTGCCCAGGGGCTACAACTGTCTCTAATTACCCCGGCCTGTTTCATCTCCCTCAGCATGTCTTTAGCACATTGATAATGAGCGGGCGGTATGGGTCTATATCTCTCTTTTATTGGTGGGTGGTTACCGGTAGGAATTGTATGTTCTACCCCTTTTATCTGTCTGAAGTCTAATGGGTGTTTACTAAAGACCCGCTCATATTCTTCTACTAGTCGGTACACCCCTTGTTTTTGGTGGGTAGGTGTTAAATCTGTACCTATATGCAGCTGCTGACACCAATCTTCTAATTCTCCACTTGAACCATTGTCGTCCGCCTGACATGACGGATTCAAGGGCCCAATGGCTGTGATGGCATTGTTGTCAACAGTGTATAGCTTGGCCATTGTAGCGTACCTTGGTAAAGTGACCTCTTCCTCTCCACAATTCAAAAGACGTATGGGCACTCTTCCCCTGTGTACCTCGACTATTCCTCTAGCCGTTAATATTGTGGGTCTACTATCAGTGTACACAGGCTCTACCAAGGCTTGGTAATCTCGTCCTTTAATACCAATGGCTGCTCTACACCATACCAGCATTTCAGTTTTTGGAGGTATTACTATAGGAGTTGGGTCACTTACCCTCACACTGCCGATTTCTCCACCTGCAACCTCTACTTGTTGCTTCAGCACCAATGCTTTTATCTCTCTCCGGAGAATTCTCTGCTGGCAGGATTGGGCAGTTTCCGCAAATTGCTGTAAAATAGTAATAACCTCGGAAAAACAATTTTCTAAAACATTCATACCTACCAATACAAAAGGTTCCCGTCGGTTAACATCAACAATTATGATACCCTGATTTTTTAATTCTGCTCTACCAATCTTAATGGTCATCTCTCTAAATCCTACTTGCGGTACCAATTTTCCATTACTAGCATATATACTTAGCTCAACATTAGATGGTCTTTTATCAATGTCTGAATCTGCCCAGTACCTCTTATAAAGGATATGTGGTATAGATGAAATCTGGGAACCAGTGTCCAACAAGGCATTGAGGGGAATACCGTCCAGCACGATGGGGATAATGGGACGTCCTCCGACGTACTTATCGTGCCAGGATGTTGGGCCTTGAAAGTTCACTCCTGCGAAGCGGCCCGCATTCCCAGGGGATCCTTGTTTAAATCACAATTGCGAGCGATGTGGCCTGGCTTCCGGCAACGACGGCAAATAGGCTGTCCATCCGGCTGGTAACGGTCGTTGGGTCGTCCTCTCCACGCTGGGTATCTCTGGGGTCTCATCCAGGAAATGTCCTCTCTGCGGTTCGCCAACTCCATCTTGGGTGTAGTCTGTGATTCTCTCATTTCCTGCATGGTTTTAGCCATTGAGGTGACAATGTCTGTTAGAGAGTCAAGCTTTTGCTGGAAAGCATCATTAGCACTGGCCTCCAGGGGCTTAACTGATGTCACTGGCACTCTCTGTTGTTGAGGGGTTTCTGTAATGCATTGCTTAGGATCCTGATCCCAAAGTGCCTCTGCCTGCTGGAGACGAATAGCGCTCTCCTTTAACTGGGCAAATGTCACTTCAGGGTCCTTGAAAGTCAGCATACTCGCATGCCCTCGATGAGAAGGGGTTAATAGTCCCTCAATGAATTGATCTTTTAACAATTTATCAGCGCCAGTGTTAAACATTGGTTCAGCCAGTGTAAGCGCTTTAAGGGCCTCTTGTAAATTCAGGGCAAAGTCTCTCACACTCTCATTGGCCTTTTGTTTGCAATTGAAGAATTTGGTCTTTGCTTTGCTACCAGCAGTAGTTTCAAATACTGCCTTTAATCCAGCTAGAATATGCTCAGCAGTGTCTTTTAGATCAGCGGACCATGCTGTGACTTCTCGCTTGGCATTACCACTTAACTGTGCCATCAGCAAACCGACACGCTGAGCTTCTGCCATTGGAAACATGTTTAAATAGGCCAGCAGTTTTTCTTTAAAATCATCAAAAGTATTAGGCTTACCTTCATACACTGGAAGCCATGGAGCACCTGGGGTGTATGGCATCAACATCGGCATAATGGGCGCTGCACCTTGCGCCGCTGTGCTGCCGGGCGCTCTGTTTTGTGCTTCAGCTGCATTTGTGTCGCCGAGTGTTTCGGCGTCTCCGTGCTGCGACATGTTGCGCCCCCTTAGTTAATCCGGACCCTTCTGGTCCTCTGCTTCCGTCGGGATGGCGTATAATCGTTCCGCTGTGCAGCAGGATTGGTTTTCCCCTTTTGCCGACGTCAGAGCTCTCAGCTTGGTGCCGCCCACAAAGACACGCCCCCTGCTGCTTCCGCTCGCCGCGAGCTCAGTAATGGCGGAATCTGAAATTTTTCAGTCAGATCAGAGCTCAGGGCTATGACACAGTTCAAATAGCAGTCTCGTGCTGTGGCAGTTATGAGGTAATTAGTGATGATGCAATTTTACCTCAGAGGCTGGCGGCCATTTTGTTTCAATGTTAGTCAATGGGGAAAAGTCTATTTCAATGGTTTCCAATGGGAAAATCACTTTTTGATAAAAAAGTCAATTTTTCTCGGATTTTCTCACAATTTTCGGCATTAATCACGGCACACAGTACCCGATTTAACCAGGCACGGTAAATCCTGTTCGTGACGCCAAAGAGAGGTGTGCCGCCCAGCTTAGGGGACCGGGATACCCGGCGCAGGGTCCCTTTCCTTGGGGAAGTCACTGGTGGCTGGACCCAGGCCGTGGCCCCAGGCTGGCACACTCCTAAAAGGGGGTATTTACAGGGGATTTAGAAGTTTATATAGTTTATAAAGTTTGTAGATGTTATTGTCGTGACGCCACCCAGAATAATGTGGCTATATATGGCCACCGCTGCCTTGTACTGGCCAGGGGATGATGGTGAGAGGCAGCTGAGATGGTATAGCCCTTTTCCGGGTAGGGCTGTAGGGTCCCCTGGACAGGTGATGTTAAAGTTAATGATGGATGAAGATGGAAGTATGGTGAGGAGATGTTAAGGGCACAGACACTTACTTGATTCACAGCAAATCCTCTCAGCGGTGATGGTCCCAATCCTGGATAGATGGTAACTGTTAAATCAGAGGCTGAGGCACAGATGAGGTTTAACTGGTTTACTTTCAACCAAACTATAATACAACAAGTCCCGTCTCCGGAGTCTGCAATAGGGGTTCAGTTGCTCAGGCCCCACCGGGTCCTTTACCTCCTGCTTGCGCTGTCTATGTGGCCCTGCTGCCGTGTGTGAACTCGCTGCTGGCCCAAATCTGTCCTCTCTGGGTCCCACTCAACAGGCAACTTGAGTCCTTTGTCTCTCTCTGCTTACCCCCTCCGGGAGTACTGCTGAACTCTTAGTATGTTGCTGTGTCTGGCCCTGTGAAGCTTGTTGTTACCTCACGTTTTTCCGGTTGCTGTATTGTATATAACTAATGCAGCCACGGATCCGGTATCCGTATCTGCGCTTTTTATCTAGGGTAGATAATGATGCTACCCGATTCTGAAAGTGTTCCTCTTATCAGTTTTCTCCTCCTCAGACCGATGGCTTGGCCCTGGAAATTGTCAGCCAGTCCTCAGGAACTCAATGCAGCTCCTGTCACTCTGAGCTCATGGCTCCAACTGTCTGAAAATTTACCTCAAACCAGTGTTTTATCTCTAGGGAAGTCTCTGGTGTCTCTGGAGCTCCCCCTACTGGCCAAAGTTGGTAGTGCAGTGGCATGGCTTTCTAAGTGAGTGCAACTATTATGATCTTATACTGTGGCTAATACCCGCAGGGGCGCCACATTAGCATCCGATTTTGGCACCATCCGATCCCATCCGATGTAATCACGGGCACAAAATCGTAGCCTGCTACGATTTTGTGTCCGTGACTCACATCGGACAGCCTCGGATCACTGCTGATCCGAGGCTGTCCGAGGGCCCACAACATGGGAGCCTATGGACATCGGATCTGAGTTCACCTCGGATCCGATGTCGGCTCCGTACTGCCTGTCTTTCCCTGCTTCTGCTCCTCCATCTTCTGCCCTCTCCTATTCTATATGCTGTACCTCAGCTATTCTATTTTGTGTTCCCCTCTTCTCTATCCTCCTCTAACCCTATCCTGTCCCCTGTCCTCTTCCCTGTATGTAAAAAAATAAAAAAACCTCCTCACGGAGGATACATCACCTGTCACCGGCTCCAAACGATGCCGCACGATCAGGACTGAAGAGCCTGTGATGATGTAAGAGACCCGGTCAACTGACCGGGTCATGTGACTCTGACATCATCACTGGTCCTTCAGTCTTGATGGTGCGGCAGCGTTTGGAGCCGGTGACAGGTGATGTATCCTCCGGGAGGAGGTTTTTTTTTTTTTTTACACACAGGGAGAGGCCAGGGGACAGGATAGGGATAGAGGAGGATAGAGAAGAGGGGGACACAAAATAGAATAGCGGGGGGACAGAGTAGCATAGGAGAGGGAAGAAGATGGAGGAGGCAGGAGTAAGGAGAGACAGGGGACCGCAAGATCCACACGGATCCTGCAGATCGGATGGCTATTTGCCATCCGATTGCAGGGATCCGTATGGATCCGTGCCTGTCCGTTGGATGCCCCTTCAAAGTCGGATCCCACGGACAGGCACAAAATCGTTATGTGAAACCAGCTTGAGGAAGGCTATCTTTTTAAATTAATAGCCAAAACACGTTGTATATGTATCTTCAGACTTTTCAATAAAAATTTTGAAATGGAAATCATCACTTGGGTATCAGATCACTCCTGGAAGCACTGTAAGGATTTCGGATACTTCACCTGAAACTAAGAAAAATAAAAGTGTTATAGCTCTCAAAAAATGGTGAAACAAACCAGATTCTTTCTATTTACCAACGTCTGTATTTTTTTTTCAACACTAAAAAAAAAATGCAAGTTGGCTAAAGCTGTAATCATGCTGACCTGGAAAATCAGGAGAATCATGTTGACCCATCAATAGGAGAGGTGTCAAGTGAATTTCACCTCGGAAAGCAGGAAAGATGTAATCGACCCAGTGTACATTTGTGTAGATAGTTTATTGTAATGGAAGGAACAACATTGTTAAACAATCAATTCCAATATCATAATAGATAAGATATGCTAATGAAGACTGAACACTCGCAGCTACAAAAAGCATGCTAAATGAAGGCAGTAGTAGTGTCCTCAAATGAGAAGATACTGTAAACCACTTCTCAGGAAAAGAAATAAGGTCAAGTAGTTGGAAAAAGTTGTTACAAAATTCCATAATCAAAAAGTCATAATAATTGAAGCCAATATCAAATAATAGAAGTATCGTAGTAGTATTGTGGTAATAAAAAGGCTTTATTTAAGAAAAATATATAATGCATACACAGTTTAGTATATTAGGTTAAATGCATACTCTGAAATTTGGCAGCTGCATAAAAACTGGTAACTCCATGAAAAAGTACAATTTATTTTTGAGAGAAAGAATGTCCGTACATAGATTTAATCTCTCCACCGCTAAGCCTGATTTGACCCTATTGAGCAGACCATTTTTTGCAATTGTGACCAGTGTAAATTTATGAGGTTATAACTCTGAAACGCTTCAATGGATCCCAATGATTCGAACAATATTTGTTGTGATAAATTGAACTTCATAAGTATATTGAGCTGGAAAAGAAAGGCACAATATAGGGTATACCTGTGTGGGACAATTTTTTAAGTTGTGAGTTATGGTTTGCTCACCATTTTTGGTTGTGGAAGTCACAACCAACTTTAAAGACCTGTGATATCTGCTTGATATCCTGAAATGACAGACTGCAGTAGTATCCCTCCAAAGACTGCAAAGATCCGGGGAGAAAAGGAAAAGGGATTCGGTCCACGCTTCCGTCAAACTGTAATAAATCTACTGGAAAGATTTATTTTTTATTGAGATTTTATTAATAAACGTGGTTTTATTAATAACGTGGTTGCTCTCCTGATAAAGGAGCATGGAAGCGCTAAGAAACGCCTTGAGATTAAAGGAACCATTAGCATTTGCCTCTTGGAGTTTCGGTTCAGTTTATTATTTGCAGTGTGCGTGGATCAAAGAGCACCATCTATTTAGGATTATTTTGGAAATTAGACCACCTTTAAGGAATTTATCTAGATGAGCAGTGACAACTTTGAACCTCCAGGTTTTCTTAAATAAAAATGTTCTTTTAGGCTCAATTTTTTTATTCTCACAGGGGCAACCGGATAAAATAGACATCAAAATTTGTTGGGAAATTTGTCCTCAGTACACCGATATCCTACATGTGGTGGAAAACCATTGTTTGGGTGCACAGAGTTAGGAAGAAAAGGAGCATCATTTGACATTTGAATCCAAAATTGCCTGGAATCATTAGCAAACACCATGTTACATTTGGAGAGCCCCTAATATGCCTTAAAACCCCCCACAAGTGGACTCATTTTTGAAACTAGATCACCAAGGAATTTAGATGTGTGGTGAGCCCTTTAAACCCCCAGGTGCTTCATACATTGAGCCGTGAAAATGAAAGAAGTACTTTTTTTCCACAGAAATGTTGTTTTAGGCTTATATTTTTCATTTTTACAGGTGCAACAGGATAAAATAACATTTGGTGGGCAATTTGTCCTGAGTACGTTGCTACCCCATGTGTGGCAGAAAACCACTGTTTGGGCGCACGGCAGAGCTCGGAAGGGAATGAGCGGCATTTGACTTTTTGAATGGAAAATTGGCTGGAATCATTAGCGAACACCATGTTATGATGTGCCTAAAAAATCCCTGACAAGTGACCCTATTTTGGAAACTAGACCTCACAAAGAATTCATCTAGATGTGTGTTGAGCCCTTTGAATTCCAAGTTGCTTCACAGAATTGTATAGCATTGAGCTGTAACAAAAAGCTGTAAAAAGTCCTCCATTGTTTGGGTACACGACAAGGCTCAGAAGGAAAGGAAATAGAATACAAAAACAGAGAACATCAAGCACTTTGAACCTCCAGGTGTTTTTTAGAATTTTATAATGTTGAGCTGTGAAGATGAAAAAAAAAATTTTTTTTCCATCAACATGTTGTTTTAGCGAAAATATTTTCATTTTAACAAGGTTTACAAGAAAAACTGTACCCTAAAAGTTGTTGTGCAATTTTTCTTGAGTTGAAAAACCACTGTTTTGGTGCACGGCAGGGCTCAGATGGGATGAGTGATGTTTTGGAGCGCAGATTTTGATGGAATGGTCCGCGGGTGTCATGTCATGTTTGATTAGTCCTTTATGTACCTAAACAACAGAATTCCCCCATTCTGGAAACTAACCACCCCAAGGAATTTATCTAGATGTACTGTATATTGGGCACTTTGACTCAACAGGTGCAACAGAATTTTACAACATAGAAACGTAAAAATGAAAAAAATAGATTTTTTTTCCCACAAAAATTTTGTTTTAGCACCAAATTTTTTAATTTTCACAAGAGTAGAACAAGAGATTGGATCCCATATTTTGCTGTGCAATTTCTCCAGAGTATGAAGAAAACCCATATGTGGTGGAAAACCACTGTTTGGGTGCACAGCAGGACTCGAGAGGGAAGGAACGCCATCGGATTTTTGGAGCACAGATTTTTCTAAAATAGTTTGCAGACTCTATTTGAAGAGACCCTAAGTGCCAACACAGCAGAAACCTACTCAAGTGACCACATGTGGAAATTACACCCTTCTGGGAGTTCAACAATAGGTGTAGTGATGATTTTATCCACTGGTAGACACAGACCAGAAATGGCCCCTATGCAAGAACAAGATTTCGGCCCTTTGCCCATCCAAGAGCTCATCAAAATGTACAATTCCATCTGCTTCGGAGGTAGAAATGGGCCCCCTTAATTCTGTCCCCCTGTGCGGCTGCACAGGCTACACAAATGATATATCCACCCCTGATTTTATTTATGGAAAACAACCATGGAATCAATCACAGTGAATGTTGCATTACTAAAAATTGCAAATGAGCTCTTGTAGCACCCAGTACATTGTAGTGCTTGTTCATTGTGCCAAGCTTGTGCTTCTGGAGAAACACACCCTGTAAATTAAGCTGTCTCCTCACTACAACAATGCCAAACATGTGGACATTAACTGTGTTTTAGAATTTTTGGGCTAAAAAAGGAGGGGAGAATTTGGATTTGGGAGCGCAGGTTTTGCTGGTTTTCTTTTTAGGGTGTGAGGAACCACAGTACTTTTCCAGAACCTTTGGGCTACCAGTAACATGGAAGTGTGGCACCCCACTGGTTAGGATGCCATGGAGGGGTACTGCACCCAAATAAGAGTGTGCAGTATTCCTGTTGCTAAGGGTACTGGGATGGTAAACAAGGGACCCTCACAACACCCCTTCATACACACCCTAGAGTAGAGGACCATGGGTGACCTCATTGCAGGGAAGAACCAGTCCTGTGTGAGGAGTCACGTGGGTAGAAAAGTGTATGGGTGGGATGGCAGTTAGTCAGTCTGAGAGAGAGACGAGCGGAGAACAATGCATTGGAAGGTCGTCGTGACAGGAAAGAGACCCTAGGGGCACCAGGAGTTATCGTGCACTTGAATCTGGACCCAGTACTACCGACCAGAAGGGTCTGATTCCGGGCAGAGGACCGGTTCTGAACACAGTGCGGGAGTTCAACCCCAAGCCATTAAACCAGAGGCCTCGAGCTTTTGTAAGAAGTCGCGGCCAAAAGACCCGGTGTACACCTCAAGAAGGCACACCAAACTAGAGTCAGGGAGACCTGAAAGGGAATCGCCCACCCACCAAAGACTAGTGGGAGCTGGCTCGAGGCTCTGTGCACAGAGGCGCTGCATGGTTGTGAGGAGAAGATAGCACAGTGAAGGGACCAGTAGGGGATGGCACGCACACCACCGAGGGTCCTGAGTGAATCATCCCGGTTCCCTGGTGCCTACCCAGGCCAGAAAGACCCAAAAGACTGTATCATCTGTCTACCTGCTTAAGAACTTGCAAGTAAACCTGATCAGAGTTAATGACTGGTGTGACGTACTTTCTTTTCCTCGCCTGAAGAGCCGCACACTGCTGCATTGAAAGGACTAGTAACAAGGCCGTAGGGTAAGCTGCCTCCCTGTGTAAAAATTATTTCAACTGTCCCGGGAATCCCGCTCCACCTACGGGGAGCGTAACCATCTGGCTGCTCTACCATCACCCCAGAGGTCTACCCTGCAGCCCCGGTAACCATACCGGAACTGTAGGTGGCATCACAAACTACTTTTATTTCTATTATTTTTACTGCCTTTCAGCGACCACCAGGGCCACGGAACCAGGCACAGGCCCCCATGACATCCCCCATGAATCAATGCCCGGAACCGAGTATCCCACGGACCTGGGGCAGGCCAGATGCCCCCTATATTTCCATTAACAGATGATGGACTTGAGTGAGGACTTGTTTTTTTGTGGGTTGAGTTGAATGGTATTGGTGGTGATTTGGTTAGGGTGGCTTCACACCACGGTTCTGCTGAACCGGACAGTATTGGATCCGATTTTGGCCCCATAGTATTTCTAGGGGGCCCGATGGCAGCTATTTGCCATCCGGTTTCCATGTGTCCGGGGGGATCCGGGAGAATTCGGGTTTTCCTCCCTAGACACAAAATTGCAGCTTGCTGCGATTTTCTGCCCAAGGCAAAAATCTGAACAAATTAGATCCTCTCGGATCTGGCGTGATCCAGTGCCCCCCAACATGAAAGTCTATGGCGCTGGATCATGCCGGATCTGACATAAAATCGGTGCGGCTCCTGGATGCCGGGTGCTGAGGCTCAGCGCCGGCCAGCACTGAACTTCAGCACCGTGGAGGGCATCCCGCAGACATTTCGCCCGCTAGCCGCTGTTTTGAAATTTCAGCAGGGACAGCTCCTGAAACCTGCGATCTGCCGATTGCGGTGGAAAACAGGACCAGAGGGCATATTTGCCATCCGATTCTCTTCTATCCGGGACTGTCAGGTTTTGTCCGCTGCTTCCTACAAAACACTGGACAGAACCTGACAGCTCCAAACCGTGGTATGAAGCCAGCCTTACAAAACCTTTTGAATCAGTTCACATTTATTCTGTGCTCTATGCTAAGTGAGTCAGTCAACAGGGTAAGGGGTACTCGGCTACCGGGACAGATGGTCACTTCGATGGGGGATCATGGCTGGTCGGTTCCCAGTTCCGTGCCCTAGACCCTCAATGGCAGGGATGGTGGGGGATGATAATGGATGGGGGAATGGTAACGTGATGCCACCTGTGGTACCTGGTAACGTGGATACCAGCGCTGCGGCCGGCTGCTGAGGTGCTGCAGGTGCAGCTCAGAGTAGTACCGCTCCCCACAGAAGGAGCTTTACCTCAGGGTGGTGGGGTGGATGAGGGGAGTAGTAATGGTGGTGCAGGCTGCAGCGGTGAAGTAGGCACACACACACACACACACACACAATAGTCTCTGTTTTGGTACCTTTTTTACTGATGTCCGGTAACAGATACGGCCCAGAAGAGTAACCAGGTTCTCGGTGCAATTTGGGATTTTCACCTTGGAGAGTTGTGAGGTTTCCTCTGTCACTGTGTGCGGTGATTGGGGTAAGCTCTGCCTGTAACTGAACTTGTCGCTCTTTCTCCCTTTCAGGGTACTACTCCATAACCAACAATGAGGACCTTTCTGTGGGCTCCCTATTCTCCTCTTGGGCCCCTGGTCCTATGCTTGGTCAGGTTTTGGTGTCTCACTTGTGGTAGCTTCAAGGGGACTAGATCCTCCTGGTCTGTCCGGGCTTTTCCTGCTACACTTTAGATTATTAGCAGAATCGGACTCCCTTCTTCTGTTCTCCTAATTCCTCCACTGGCCTCCGTCGCTCTTGCTAGGGTGCTGCACAGCGGGTCAGTGTTCCCTGGTCCTGGGCTTGGCTTGATCCCAGCAACCAGCTCCTTCCAGTGAGAAAAATGCGAATAGGGTCTTATCCTTTTTACAAAGGGTTATAGCGGTGTATATCAGGAACTGCTCACCTGGTTCAGTTGTGTCACCCACAACCGGTATAATCGCCTGTAAGATGGCTTGTAGAATGGCTGCTGCAGGGCCGCACCTTCATGATAACTGTGGAGACAGGAATGCTGTAATGGGACAAAATGCCGGATTGCCCGCGCTGCCACCAAGAATCACCAGGAAACAAAGAGTTAACTGGGCAGATTTTTCTTTTATTCTATCCTACGCGTTTCAGAGCCTCTATCCGAGCTCCTTCCTCAGGGAACACCTTGTTCCCTGAGGAAGGAGCTCGGATAGAGGCTCTGAAACGCGTAGGATAGAATAAAACAAAAATCTGCCCAGTTAACTCTTTGTTTCCTGGTGATTCTTGGTGGCAGCGCGGGCAATCCGGCATTTTGTCCCATTACAGCAGTCCCTTCCCCTTGGCTCTCTGACTGGAACTAACTGCTCCCCTCACTGTTCAGGGCATGCTAACTGACTCCTCACCTCAGGCCTGCATCCTTATAGGGGAACTTGCTTAAGACAGCAAGTAGAGCTCCCTCTCCAGGTCTGGGGTGGAAGGTGCTGTGTGCTGTGTGTACCAAGGTGTATGTCTCTCCTTGCACTGGTGGGTCCTGTGGCAATCCCCAGCAGGGATGCCACATTCCCCCCTAGTTAACTTCAGTCCTCCGGACTGAAACATTTTTTACACACATAACGTAATATAACTATTTACATTTGAAAGTTGAACAGAGTCTCAAAGTGAAAAATTACAAAAATCAGGGAAAAGTTTGAAAAATAGGTAACCAGTCCATACAGCGCTAGTCCATCCGCTGCAGGCTGTTTAAAGTATTTTTGCCACCACCAGTCCTGTAGGTAAGGTCCAAAGAAAATTTAATAAAGTTCAAAAGTCCAACAGGTAAATTTCTGTAGGCTTAAAAGTTCAAAGTTACACAACAACAAACACTCTGGGTGCCTCGGCGTAGGAGTTCTAGGTACTGCAGGGGCCTCGAACAGGTCATAAGCGCTGTAAGCCTCCTGGCCCTGGGGTCACCTATTGGCCAAGATTTTGCCCTCCCTAGACAGCTCCTTACGCTATCTCTATTCACCCCTCTTCCTGATGTTGTGTACCTGGTTTGGGTTCTTTTAGCCTACTCTTCAACCATTTCTGCACACTAACATTAGCATCATATTTACATGGTAATTTACATTTCCCATATTTTACAGCTTATTCTCTGTATCTAAGTGGTGGCTGACCAAAGTTACTACGGGTTGACCTGCGTAGCACTGGTGTGTCACTAGTGTCTGTACCTGGTGTGGTGTATGCACTGTTTCTCAGTCTATTAGATCTACGTGTTTCTGGAATACTGTAGTATTGGCATAGTCTCTCTAGTGGACTGGCAGGTTCACCGATTGCAGGGATCTCTGGTTCCGGTACAACGGGTGCTTCTTCTGCTCTTGACGCTTCTGGTGGTTGGGGAAATGGCAACATTGGGATTAGGTATGCACTTTCTATTTGGGGCCAACCTGCAGGTAATTCTTCAATGAGTGTCTGGACTGTCTTTGGCTGCTATTCTTTGGGTTCAGGATAAGGTACATCTTCTTCTGGTTGTAGTGGTTGAGGGCACTTCATTAAATGATCTCTGGACACTGTTACTGTTGTTTCTCCATTGTCTTTGCTTATTAGACAGGTTTTCTGATTGTCAAAATTTAATGGTAATACAGTGTATGGTTCTACTTCCCTTTGATCATTTAATTTGTGCAGTCTTCTTTTCCTTTTCAAAACCAATTCTCCAGGTGTTAAGGGTGTTCCTTGTGCACTTTTGTTAAAGTTGGTCTCTTGTTTTTCTCAGGATTTTGCCAGACTTCTTTAAAAACATTCCTGTATTTTCTTGTATTGCTCTGTTCTTCTGATATCCCAATCTGCATCTGAGGTGTCTTCTTCAGGAACTACAATGCCCATTTCAAAGTCTACTGGCAATTTTCCTGGTCTTGCTCTCATGAGGTATGTAGTGGTACAATTTGTTGAGCTCACTGGGATGTTGTTGTAGATGTCAACAAGGTCTGGTAACTTCTCTGGCCATCTATTTTGCTCTTCTAAGGGCAGAGCTTTCAACAATTCTATTACCTCGTAATTCATCTTTTCGCACATTTCGTTGGTTTGGGGATGGTAAGGTGTGGTACGAATTTTCTTGCATCCGTATAGGTTACAGAACCCTTGAAATACTTCAGCTTCAAAGGCAGGACTTTGGTCTGTCAATACCTGTTCTGGATAACCATGTGGTCTGCAGAAATAGGCTTGAAAGGTTCTTGCTGCTGTCTGAGCTTTTAAGTCTTTTGCCGGAGCTACCACAAGGAATCTGGAATAGTGGTCCACCATGGTAAGAGCATAGGTATAACTTGATCTGCTGGGTGTGAGCTTGACATGATCTAAGGCTACCAGTTCCAATGGCTGTTTAGTAATGATAGGCTGAAGTGGTGCTTTCTGGCTGTTATGATCTTTTCTTCTCAATGAGCATGGTCCACAATTTTTACACCATTTCTCTATGGAAGACCTCATGCCAATCCAATAGAATCTCTCACGTAACAATATCTCCAGTTTTCTCCATCCAAAGTGCCCTGCTCCATTATGGTTCGCTTCTAACACCATTTGGACGTCTCTCTTTGGAACCACAACTTGACATACCATTTCATATGTTCTGGGGTTGATATACCGTCTGCACAATTGACCTTGACAGATGAATAACCTGCTTCTTTCTTTCCACAGGTATTGGCGTGGAAATGCTCCTCTGGTGGAGCATTCTTCTCAATTTGGGAATCCGGTTGGGTTATTACCCTCTTCACTAGGCTCACTGCAGGATCTTGAGTCTCTTTCCATCCATAGTGAGGCAACGGGTTTAATGCAACATTCTGATGGTTTTGGTAGATATGGGTTTTTGTCATCTTCCATTTTCTACTTTTATGGAAAGCTGGGAGTTCTACTTCCTCTAAGTCATCCACCTCTTCTTCAAGTCCTTGTAAATGTACTTGAGGGTTTATAGAGAGGGCATCAGCATTTGCATTGTTACGGCCTGCCCGGTACTTGATGGTAAAGCCAAAGTTTGATGGTCGGGCCATCCAGCATTGCTCCAATGCCCCAAGCTTCACGGTATCCAAGTGTGTTAATGGGTTATTGTCCGTGAAGATGGTGAATTATGAAGCTGCCATATAATGCTTGAACTGCTCCGTAATAGCCCAGACCAAGGCCAGGAACTCCAACTTAAAGGAACTGTTTTCCGGATTCCTCTCAGTGGGTCGAAATTTTCTGCTGGCGAAGGCAATTACTCTTTCCTTGCCATCTTGTATCTGGGATAGTACTGCTCCCAGGCCTACATTGCTTGCGTCGGTGTAGAGGACGACTGGTAGGTTATAATCAGGGTAAGCCAGGATTTCCTCACCGGTCAGAGCCTGTTTCATCTTTTGGAAGGAGTCTTCTTGTTCCTTTCCCCATTCTAATGGTAGCTCTGAAGGCCTTCTCTTCTTAGACTTGCCTACAAGAAGATCTTGTAGGGGCGCTGCCATTTTTGTGTAGCCCTTAATGAATCTTCTGTAGTACCCAACCAAACCTAAGAATTGACGTACCTCGCTGACAGTGGTTGGTCTCTGCTAGTCCTGGATAGCTGTCACTTTCTCTGGGTCTGGTGCTACTCCTTCTGCGCTGACCAAATGCCCGAGGAATTGGACTTTTGGTTTCAGCAGGTGACATTTAGATGGTTTGAGCTTCATTCCGTACTTTGCTAAAGCTGTAAATACCTCTGCCAGGTGTTCCAGATGTTCTTCGTAGGTTTTGGAATACATGATGACGTCGTCCAGGTATAAGAGCACCGTCTCGAAGTTCAGGTGTCCCAGGCAACATTCCATGCATCTTTGAAATGTTCCCGATACATTGCATAACCTGAATGGCATGCTGTTGAATTCGCATAGGCCCATTGGGGTTGTGAATGCTGTTTTCTCTACTGTAGAGAAATAATTAGCAGTCTTTAATACAGCAAGAGACTCCTCTATTCGGGGTAACGGGTAAGCATCTTTGTGAGTGATCTTATTGATTTCCCTGTAATCCACACACCCTCATAGTGCCATCCTTCTTTCTGACTAGAACTAAGGGGGCTGCCCAGGAACTACAGCTATCTCTTATAACCCCGGCTTCCTGCATGACCTGCAGCATTTCTTTGGCACACTGGTAGTGGTTTGGTGGAACGAGTCTGTGTCTCACTCTAATTGGGGGATGATCTCCTGTGGGTATGCGATGGTGTACCCCTTTAATCCTCCCAAAATCTAATGGATGCTTACTAAATATCTGTTCGAATTCTTGTACTATCCAGTAGACTCCGTGCTTCTGGTGGGAAGGGGTAGCATCAGTTCCTACGTGCAATTGCTGACACCGCTACTCCAGCTGTCCTTTGGAGTTGTTATCCTCTGCCTAGTTTGACGGGGTAAGGGCTCTACTGTCTGTATGTTGTTGTCACAAACTTTGTACAGCTTCGCTACAGTAGCATAACGGGTAGTTTTGCTTCTTCTTCCCCACAATTTAATACACAAATTAGTACTCTTCCCTTGCGCACATCCACCACCCCTCTGGCTGTCAGTAGTGTAGGTCTATGCTCTGAATATACCGGCTCCTCAACTGCCTGTTATTCCTTTCCTCTGAGACTTATAGCTGCACGACACCATATCATCATTTCACTTTTCGATGTTAACACAATGGGAAATGGGTTTGTTACCCGTACACTGCCAATCTCTCCCCCAGTCAGATTTACCTGTTGCTTGTGAATGAGGGCTCGGATTTCTTTCTGGATGACTCTCATCCGCCCATAACCAGCAGTCACAGCATTCTGTCGGAGTACAAACAACACTTCTCCAAGGCAGTTTTCAATCACATTAGTACAAATTACCATGTAGGGTATTTTTCGTCAGGATTATCTTCTACCACAAATAACCCTTGGCCTTTTAACTCCACCCTCTCCAGCTTTATTGTCACTTCACTGAACCCGACCTGATTCTGTGGTTGTCCATTAGCTGCAAGAATGGCAAAGTTAGGGTCTGGGGGGTCTAAGATCAGGGTCAGACCAAAATTGTTTGTAAAGGATATGTGGGATGGTGGTAACCTGTGACCCGGTGTCCAGTAGGGCCGACATGGGTATTCCTTCCAGCGTAATGTTGAGGTACGGATGACCTCTCACGTACCGATTATGCCAGTCATATGGGCCCAGTCATCCTACTCCTGGGGGATGGCCCTCGGGCCCAGGAATCTCGGGTTTAAAAGACATCCTCTTGCAAAGTGGCCTGGCTTGTTGCAACGTAGGCAGATGTGTTGTCCTGAAGAATCCATGTGGTCGCTGGCTCTGCATTGGAATGGTGCATTACTCCCCTGAACGGATGACTTGTTGGTGCCCTTCACGGGCAATTTCGGCTTCCTCCTCATCCACGGGACATCCTCAGGGCAATCAGCTAGCTGGATTTTGCTGGGTGGTTGTGCCCCCAGCCTGGCTTGCAAGAGTTTTAGTACATAGTCCATATTTTTGGTTAGCTGCAGCACCTGGTTACGTATGTCATCATCAGGGTTGGGTGCCACAGCTTGCCCTACTGCTTTTGCAGGGCCTTTGGGGGAAGGTTCAAAGTCTATGGGAGAGGTGTTAACTTGCCAGGATTGGGCTGCTGGCTCTGCAGGCACCGGGTTTCGTAGCACAGTTATAGCTCGGTCTTTTAAATAATTAAAGTTCACATCAGGATGATTCTAAACCCACATGAGTACCTGCTGGCGATGGTAGTCTGACCTCAATCCATCCATAAACTGTCCCGCAAGTATTTTATCTTCTTCTAGCACACTTGCCGGGTCTACTTGCTTTAAGGACCGGAGTGACCCTTGTAAACGCAGGGCAAAATCTCTGATGGTATCCTGCGGTCTCTGTTTGCATTGGTAGAACAGCATCCTCAGTTCAGACAGTGTGCATTTTTCAAAAGCAGCTTTGAGCTTGTCAAAAAGTTTTGTTACAGAGTCTCTGTCAGCATCACTCCAAGACTCGACCTCTAGCTCCGCTGCGCCTGTTAATTGTCCCAGCACAACGGCGGCTCGCTGCTTTTCCGTCATTGCATACATGTCCAGCACTGCACACATCTTTTGTTTAAAGGCTGCTAAGGTATCAGGCTTAACTTCATAGGTAGGCAACCATTTTGCGCCCAGTATGTATGGCAAGGCTATAGGCATTATCGGGGCCATTGCTCCGGGTGCTGCATTCCGGACATCTCTTCTGTTAGGGACCTGTGCATCACCCGCTTCACTCATGGTGGTGCCCCCCTAGTTAACCGCTGCCAGCCAGTGCGGTTAACTTTTTCGGTAGTCGGCGGCTTTACAGGGGATGTGGAGCACCTCCAGTATTTCCGGAAATAGACGCTGCACTTCGGTGATATCCGGCAGAGCGGAGGGACGGGGCTTATCTTCGCGCTCTTTTAGCTTTTAGCAGTCGCAATGCTCTTCCCGCTCTGTGACGCAGTAATGGCGGCCCGATTTTACAATTCACAAACAGTCAATAAAGTCTATTTTAACTCGTGCAGAAAAAATTCCATAGACCGGGCACTACACACGTGGAGCTCTGCTAACAGCCTGGGACCCGCAGAAGTATCACCACACTATACGAAACGGTACCGTCGTTCCGACGGCCTCTCACTCCCTCTCCCCACCGCACCAATAATGTTTTAATGGACTAAACTACCTGGATTAAAACATTCTTTCACCAGCCTACATGGTGAGTGCCGCCTTCCTTTATTCACTTCTTTATGAAAGTCTATTTTAAGTACACAGTACTCGGTTTTACCGGGCACGGGATCCTGTTCGTGATCCCAGAAATGAGTAAGTCGAGAGGGTAGGGGGTACTCGGATACTGGGACAGATGGTCACTTCGATGGAGGATCATGGCTCTTCGGTTCCGGGTTCCATGCCCTGGACCCTCAATGGCGGGGATGGTGGGGGATGATGATTTTGGATGGGGAAAGGGTAATGTGACGCCACCTGTGGTACCTGGTAACGGCCTCAGAGGTGATGGAGGTGCAGCTCAGAATAGTACAGCTTCCCACATTTGGAGTTTCACCTCAGTGCAGCGGGGTGGAAGAGGGGAGTAGTAATTGGGGTTCTGTGGTGAACGCTGCAGGCTGCGGTGGTGAAGTAGGCATACACACACAATAGTCTCTGTTTCGGTACCTCTTTTACTGATGTCCGGTAACAGGTACGTTCTAGAAGAGTAACCAGGTTCTCGGTGTAATTTGGGACTTTCACCTTGGGGAGTTGTGAGGCTTCCTCTGTCACTGTGTGCAGCGGTTGGGGTAAGCTCTGCCTGTAACTGAACTTGCTGCTCTTTCTCCCTTTCAGGGAACTACTCCATAACCAACAATGAGGACCTTGCTGTGGGCTCCCTATTTTCCTCTTGGGCGCCTGGTCCTATACTTGGTCAGGTTTCGGTGTCTCACTTGCGGTAGCTTCAGGGGGACTAGATCCTCCTGGTCTGTCCAGGCTTTTCCTGCTACACTTTAGATTATTAGCAGAATTGGACTCTGGTGTCCAGGTGGGCTAAAGGGAAACCAGGTATGCTCCCTTCTTCCGTTCTCCTACTTCCTCAACTGGCCTCCGTCCCTCTCCCTAGGGTGCTGCACAGCGGTTCAGTGTTCCATGGTCCTGGGCTTGGCTTGATCCCAGCAACCAGCTCCTTCCAGTCCCTTCTCCTTGGCTCTCTGACTGCAACTTACTGCTCCCTTAACTGTTCAGGGCAGACTAACTGACTCCTCACCTCAGACCTGGATCCTTATAGGGGAACTTGCTTAAGACAGCAAGTAGAGCTCTCCCTCCAGGTCTGGGGTGGAATGTGTTGTGTGCTATGTGTACCAAGGTGTATGTCTCTCCTTGCACCGGTGGGTCCTGTGGCAATCTCCTGCAGGGGTGCCACACTAAGCAGTCAGGTTTTCAGGTACATCTCTGAAATACGAGATTCATATGAAACCTCCAATTAATGCATTCACTAAAGAATACTCCGAACTCGGTTTGACCTCTGTTCTGTAGTGTCAGTCTTTTCAAAGGTGCCTAAAAAGATGCGCAAAAGGTTGGACACAGCCGGATCACAGGTCAGATGGGAGATCAAAGTGACTCTTTCTTAGGGATGAGCGAGTACCTTAATATTCGTGCTCGCTATACTCGCAACGAGTAGGTATCGGTACTCGCTACTCATTGTGAGTATAGCGAGTATGAATACTTTCGCAGTGTATCTATAGATACACTGCGAAAGTAGCCTAAAAGTGAATAAAAGTTGTTAAAAAATAATAAAATTACATATTCACCTGTCCGACACCTGCACTGGGACTGGCAGATAAGACATCCGATTGCTGGAAAAGGACCTGTCACTACCAGCCAATCAGATGGCTGGTAGCAATCTGGCCAATCAGATGGTGCCACGTCACAACTACGTCATCGCTAGCGGCCACCTGATTTGCCAGTTTGCAAGGTCCTGACAGTACATCTAGGACCTTGCAAATTGGCCAATCACGTGGCCGCTAGCGATCACGTGGTTGGGACGTGGTGCCATCTGATTGGCCAGATCGCTACCGGCCATCTGATTTGCTGGTTGTGACAGGTCCTTGTCCAGAGATCGGATGTCTTCTCTGCTGGTCCCGATGCAGGCATCGGAAGGTGAGTATGTCATTTTATTATTTTTTAACAACTTTTAATCACTTTTAGGGTACTTTCGCAGTGTATCTATAGATACACTGTGAAAGTATTAGGACTACTTGCTACTCCCGAGTGCACATAAGTACTCGGCGAGTAGAGAGTAGCCCGAATACCGCTACTATTCGGTGAATACCGAATAGTAGCGAGTATACTCGCTCATCCCTACTCTCTCTGCCTTATTAGAGAGAATTGTCCACAGAGCGCAGGATAAATGTATGTCGAGCCTTACTGCTATCTTTGAACGACAGAATAAACTAATCAGCAGCAGTTGAAGTATTGACTTTATTACTATTTTTATGCCATTTACCTTGTGGTATAAGTGATTAGGCAGCTTTATTCGTCAGGTCGGTATATCACAGTAATATCAGATTTATATACCGTATATACTCGTGTATAAGCCGACCCGTGTATAAGCCGACCCCCCTACTTTTGCCCCCAAAATCTGGGAAAACCTATTGACTCGTGTATAAGCCGAGGGTGGACCCCAGCACAGGTATACAGCCCCCAGCAGTGTGGTATACAGCAGCCCCAGAGGTATATACAGCAGCCCCAGTGGTAGTATACAGCAGCAGCCCCAGTGGTATATACAGCAGCAGCCCCAGTGGCAAGGGCGTAACTAGAACTGGCAGGGCCCCATAGCAAACTTTTGAACGGGGCCCCCTCCAAGACACGCCCCCAATGACATGCCCCCTTCAAGACACACCCCCTTACCGAATCGGTGTTAACAGTCTGACGCCACCCAGTTTACCGTATATACTCGTGTATAAGCCGACCCCCCTACTTTTGCCCCCAAAACCTGGGAAAACCTATTGACTCGTGTATAAGCCGAGGGTGGACCCCAGCATAGGTATACAGCCCCCAGCAGTGTGGTATACAGGCCTCCCCAGTGGTAGTATACAGCAGCCTCCCCAGTGGTATATACAGGCCCCAGCAGTATATACAGTAGCCCCAGTGGTATACAGCAGCCTCCCCAGTGGTATACAGCAGCCTCCCCAGTGGTATATACAGGCCCCAGCAGTATATACAGCAGCCCCAGTGGTATACAGCAGCCTCCCCAGTGGTATATGCAGGCCCCAGCAGTATATACAGCAGCCCCAGTGGTATACAGCAGCCTCCCCAGTGGTATATACAGGCCCCAGCAGTATATACAGCAGCCCCAGTGGTATACAGCAGCCTCCTCAGTGGTATATACAGGTCCCAGCAGTATATACAGCAGCCCCAGTGGTATACAGCAGCCTCCCCAGTGGTATATACAGGTCCCAGCAGTATATACAGCAGCCCCAGTGGTATACAGCAGCCTCCCCAGTGGTATATACAGCAGCCCCAGTGGGTAAATACAAGCCCCCAGTGGGTATATACAGGCCCCAGTGGGTAGTTTCAGGGCCCCAGTGGGTATATACAGTCAGGGCCCCAGTGGGTATATACAGTCAGGGCCCCAGTGGGTATATACAGTCAGGGCCCCAGTGGGTATATACAGGCCCCCAGTGGGTATATACAGGCCCCCAGTGGGTATATACAGGCCCCAGTGGGTAAATACAAGCCCCCAGTGGGTATATACAGTCCCCCAGTGGGTATATACAGTCCCCCAGTGGGTACATACAGGGCCCCAGTGTTTATATACAGGCCCCCAGTGGGTATATACAGGCCCCCCACTCCTCCCTTTCTGCTGCACACGTCACCTGTAAAGGAATACATCATACTTACTTATCCCTGCCGGCTGCCGCTGTCGCGGCTCTGCACTGCGCTCCAGCTTCATCCGGCTTCTTCCTGGTTGTGACCGGCGGGTGCAGGCAATGACGTCACAACCAGGAAGAAGCCGGATGAAGCCGGAGCGCGGTGCAGAGCCGCGACAGCGGCAGCCGGCAGGGATAAGTAAGTATGATGTATTCCTTTACAGGTGACTTGTGCAGTAGAAAGGGAGGAGTGGGGGGCCTGTATATACCCACTGGGGGCCTGTAGTTGACCGGATAGAAGCGTAGCGGCGCTGGGTCCGGGCCCCCCACAAGCGCCGGGCCCCAAAGCGACCGCTACGTCTGCTATGCCGGTAGTTACGCCCCTGCCCAGTGGTATATACAGCAGCAGCCCCAGTAGTTAGCATACAGCAGCCCCAGAGGTATATACAGCAGCCCCAGTGGTAGTATACAGCAGCAGCCCCAGTGGTATATACAGCAGCAACCCCAGTAGTTAGTATACAGCAGCCCCAGAGGTATATACAGCAGCCCCAGTGGTAGTATACATCAGCAGCCCCAGTGGTATATACAGCCCCAGTGGTAGTATACAGCAGCCCCAGAGGTATATACAGCCCCAGTGGTAGTATACAGCAGCCCCAGAGGTAGTATACAGCCCCCCCATCAGTATACAGCAGCCCCAGAGGTATATACAGCCCCAGTGGTAGTATACACGCAGCCCCAGTGGTATATACAGCCCCAGTGGTAGTATACAGCAGCCCCAGAGGTAGTATACAGCCCCCCCATCAGTATACAGGCCCCCCCGCTTTGTGCACAATCCTGTAAAGGAAGAGAATAGTATACTTATCACTGTCCCGCTGCCGCTGTCCCGCCGCCGCCATCGCGCTCCTCCGTCTTCTTCCGGTTTCCTCCTCGCTCGCGCAAACAATGACGTCATTGCCTGCGCCGACCAGAGGAAGCCGGAAGAAGACGGATGAAGACGGAGGAGCGCGATGACGGCGGCGGGACAGCGGCAGCGGGACAGTGATAAGTATACTATTCTCTTCCTTTACAGGATTGTGCACAAGGCAGGGGGGCCTGTATACTGATGGGGGCGGGCCTGTATACTGTATACAGTGTATACAGTATACAGTGACTCGCGTATAAGCCGAGGGGGGGACTTTTCAGTCCAATTTTTGGGCTGAAAAACTCGGCTTATACGCGAGTATATACGGTAGTTTTGTTTTTTAGGTTTAACTGTTATTACACTAAAAACATGTTTTTTCAAAATAATGGCTTTTTGCATCACTGTATTTTGAAGGCTATAGTTTTTTTCTAATGCCAACTGTCATGTGAGTGTTTGATTTTTGCAGGCACATAATATTTTTTGATCACTTTCTATATGCGTTTTGTAAGGCAAAATCAGCAAGAAACAGCAATTCAGGAATTGTTTTCTTTTGTTTTGTTTTTTTTATGCTGTTCACCATGTCATAAAATTGATAAGACAACTTTATTCTCTGGGTCAGTACATTTACAGGGATACCACAGTTATTTAGTTTTATTTGTGCTTTTCTGCTTTTAAACCATACATACTATTTTATAGAAATGAAAAAGTATTTGCATTGCTGATTTCTGCTGTTTTATTTTTTTTGGTGCTGTATGGCAGCTTGTTTTTTGCAGGACAAGATGACGTTTTTAGTTGTACAATTTTTATTAATATATGACTTTTTGATTGCGTTTTAACCCACTTTTTGGTCAGCTGTATGATGAAAATACATAGTTCTTGCTATTTTCTTTAAGTTTTTTTGTATTCACTGGAGGGGTTAACTAGTAGTTTAATAGAGCAGCTTGTTATAGACGAGGTGTGATCCACCTATGACCACTCTCCCCAGATTCTTTCCGTCCATCAAGGTTGAGGAGTCGTCTCGGTAAGATCCCTACGCTGTCCTTGAATTGCAGCAGTTAGGGTTTTGGAAGAGGGATTATTTTGGCTAAAGGTTATGCAACCAAGTATTAGGCTGAGGGTGCCAATACTTTTGTCCGGCCCATTTTTGGAGTTTTGTGTGAAATGATTCATGTTTTGCTTTTTGCTTCATTCTCTTTTGTGTTTTTTCATTGATGACAAATTAAATGAAGATAATAATACCAAAGAATTTGTGATTGCAATCATTTTCAGGAAGAAACTGAGTATTATCTGACAGAATTGCAGGGGTGTCAATACTTTTGGCCAACACTGTATATTCTTTAGTCACCAGGGCGGGCTGTTTTGCAAGCTCCAGGATCCACCTTCTCTCTCTCTGTGCTACTTTGCTTGTGCAGGCTTTACCCTCCCCCTCTCTATCACTCACAGAATGCAAATCATTAGTCCTGCCTTCAGCTGCACATCCCAGCAGCACAGGCAGAGAGAGGGTGGATCCTGGAGCCTGCAAAACAACATGCCCCGGTGACTAAAGACTATAGCCCCTGCTAATTATAATCACTAATGAGTGAGTATTAAAACGTTTTTCTTCACTTTCAAAGGATGCTTTTAGGAGACAAAAGAAGTGTGAGATTAGTGATGGGATGCTGCAGGGACGTGTTTTGATAGCTTAGGAGGCGTTTTGGAGGTGACAGGATCCCTTTAAGCCATGCAGTGACTACAGGGTCACATTGACAGGGGGTCAAGATCAACTTTTCCCAAAGAGTTGAGGGCTGTCTGCTTCTTATGCCCTGCAACATCAGACAAAATGAGAAACCCAGGCAGGGAACACTTTTTAATTTACTTTTATTTATTTTTGTCAAAGAATATAACAGATTCTATAAATTTGTAAAAATGTATTAATAAAAGTTAGGCCTTAATTAATTCAGTGACTTCAGAAAACTATTTTCAGTGAAGTGTACTTTATATAAATCCAAATATTCCTTTTCATCCTGTGAAACACATAACATACATTATGTCACTGTGCTGAGAAATGCTTATTATGCCAGCGTCAGTAATAACGTGCTTTGTAAGATTGTCCTTACTAAGGATTATTTCACTAAACGTATGTTAAATAGTGTGAGAATAAAACACAAGATGGTTGTTTGTCATCTTAAAGAATCCAGTTTGAAGGAGAATAAACGAAATTTGGCCATCAAGTTCAATTTCTAGCGGTATTTTATTAAAATCAGTAAATACATTTATTGAAATATTATACACTAGCTGTGAGCCCGATGCAAATGCATCGGGATTCTAGAACGTACGTTAATTTGATTATAGTAGTTATAGCTGTTAGACTAATGCAAATGCATTGGTTGTCTAGAATATGTTTATTGTTTTTTTAAAGATTTTTAAATAATCCAATTATTCCAATGACATCTTTACAGCAACTATATATATTTGTATTGTTGATATCATATAAGGAAAATTGAATAATTATGTTGTAAGGGTCTTAGAACACAAAGTAGCAATACTTCTTAATGCATCAATCATTAAAATTGATGAATTAACAGTAATAGGTGTATCAGCCAGTTTGTGTCAGCCCACCAATCGCGTCAAGATGCCCTTACGCCTGGTGAGTCCTAATCTAACTAAATCCGAATTGATATAATTTAAATATTTTTTATACCTGAATTTTTCTTAGATTTTTTGAGGATTGTGATGTAAATAATAAAATTTTGTAAATTGATACAGAAGGAGTTACCAGCTACAGACTTGCAGCAATATCCATGCAATAACAAAAAAACTTGTAGTTAACCTACGGTAAATGGAGTTAACGTAGCTTCAGCAGGTGCATAAGATGCATCGACTAACTAACCACAGGTGACTGCAGTTGATGTGGATGACACTGCTGCAACTATGTTGTCTGCACAAACCGCAAGTTAAGTACAAATTACATATATGCAATTATGAAAATTACAGCAAGTATGTTGTTGGTGAGTCCTTCATGATCAATTATTATCATTTAGTATATTCCTCAACAAAGTGAAAAAATCTAAGAAAAATGGTGTGGTACAATCTAATTAATAATTTATGTTTGTCCCTATCTATCTAAACATGTGGAACACACCTTGCTAATGAGATGTGTGTGAACAGCCATCCCACCCGTCTCTTAGCTGTTCACAAAAACCTCTCCCTGTAAAGAGTGACAATGAAATCTCTCAGCACATATAGTGCTGGAGCTTGAAATAGTGGTTTCTATCACCCACTGTAGAAATGTGGATGATACACATCTCTCATATTATTTTAAATGTGTGTTCACAAAAATATAGTAGAAATCAGTATATAAAAGAATAAAATGTAAAACAGTAAAATTTTTTTTTTTTTTTTTTTTTTCAAAAGATAAATAAACAGAAGAATAGTCATAGGGAAGAGTTCAGTGCAAAATATTCTTGTAGACAATATTTTTGGTAAAAACTTTGTCACTGTTAGGCAGCAATTTTCCTTGGATTGGAGTGTCCACCACTTTCACTTTTACATTGGATCGTCTTCTCACTCTTGAAAAAGCCACATACAATTGTCCATGTCCAAAAACAGGTTCTGGCAAAAAAATGCCTACTTTCTCAAGTGTTTGTCCTTGGGATTTGTTTATTGTCATGGCAAAAGCTGGCTTCAGAGGAAATTGGCGACGTCTTAACTTAAAAGGCAAGCCGGTTTCTGATGGGCACACATCAATCCTGGGAATGAAAACCACATTTCCTCCAGCAGACCCAGTAATGACTCTTGCTCGAATCATGTTGGCAAACAAACCGGTGACAATTAAGCGAGTCCCATTGCAAAGACCTTTTCTGCTGTTGAAGTTCCTCAAAAGCATTACAATGGTGCCAATTTTTAATTTCAGACGATGAGATGGCATCCCCGTGGGTGTAAGTGAATTTAAAAATTCAACAGGGTATTGCTCTGGGTCCTCTGTCTCGTCCGGATCAATGGAATCATCACTAATGTATTCTGTATACTCTCCAGCAATGCAATCCATGATCTTAGAGTTGACCTGATCCACATCATCATTTTTGGGGCAAAGAATGGCATGTGATGCTGCTGTATGAATGCTTTCATTGTCATTGACATCAATTACAATGTTTTCACCAAAAATGTCAAATATTAGTGAACCTGTGCAAATCATATCTTCAGGGATTTCTATAACATCATCTCCAAGGTTATAAGAATTGGTCAATTGTCCATTTCCCAGCTGAAGTATCCAATTGCTGTATTCTGGATCAACAGAGCGCATGTTGTCAAGTAGTGGCAATTGAGTGAAAATCTGCCATTGTCTGGAATATTTAATGCAGCTCTCTACGATATCAGTTCGTGTTCCATGAGGAATAATAGGAAGACACTGACGAAAGTCTCCTCCCAGAACAATGACTTTCCCTCCAAAGGGTGTTTTATTTTTGTTCGAGATATCTTTGGTCATAACATCTTTTAATAGTTGGTCAATGACATGCAGTGCAAATTTGGATAGCATAGTGGATTCATCAATAATAAAAAGTTTAGTACTTTTCAAATGGTGTGCAGCATCAGTATCATTTTTGATTCTTGACACAGACGTTTCATTAATTGGAATAGGTATCCCGTAAAGTGAATGGATGGTTCTTCCTCCTTCCAATAAGTTGGCTGCAATCCCAGTACTGGCAGCAGGTGACACAGTTTCTCCTTCTCCTCTTATTTGACGAATTAACAAATCATACAAATATGTTTTCCCACTGCCACCTGGGCCATCAATGAAAAAGCACTTAGCTTGCTGACTTGTATCCTGTAATGCTTCATTTATGGCATTATAGGCCAGAAGTTGTTGTTGATTTAAAGTTTCTTTCATTTCTTGGGCTCTTCTAAACTCCTCCTCTTTGTCGTATTGTGGTTGTAGTTGTTGTTTTCTTTTGGGGCGTGGTAGATTAAAATCCGTAAAGCTTTTGCCATGAAATTTTAACACATTTTGAACATCTGTCATTGCATAGCCTTCACAATGCTCACAGTCCTCATTGTTAGGGTGATATGCACGGCAGTAGTCTTCAATAAAATCTTTTTTAAATTCTTGCCACAACTCCAATGGATGAGCAGGAGGACCAAAGATACATATGTAAGCAAACATATCCCGAAGCTGTGCAGGCATGTTTAGAACACAGCCATCCAGTAAGGTATTTCGCCAAACACTGTCATCCAAAAGTAATCCAAGGGCTATTGCTGCCTGTTTAAAAGTTGGGTACTCGACTTCATTAACGGTCTTAATGTGCTCAAAACTTGTTGCTCCTTTTACATGTAGTAACAACAACCGTAAATAGTAGCGTTCTTCATCTTTCATACTGACCGTATACATTCTTCCAATGACTGTTGTTCCACGTTTCTGCCTAATTTCCCATGCACCAGCTTTCCAGACATAGTGCTCAGGAATTTGGCGGTAGAAGTATTCATGAGCACGTGGGTCATTCTCATTCAGTTCAAAGTAGGCCATAAGAGTTGATTTTTTATGTGTCATGGCAGCAATGTTCTCAACAGAAGCATCTTCATGAAAATAAAGGGGTTGTGACTGTGGCAGATGTACGGCAAGGCGAACAATGCTGTGTGATTGTTTATGCATTGGATAGGCAAAAATTCTCCAAGCTGCCTCCGGTGCACTGACGTATCTTGAGTCCATAAATTGGTGAGGTTCATCATGTTGTATGTTTGTTTGAGAAATTTCCAGATTGGCTTTATCATGCCCCTTGTAAACATATTTGAATAGATACTTGACACTTTGAATGGATGCACAGATTTCCACATTTATATGACACTTATACTTTAATAGTAAGAAAGGGTTATAGGGAACAACCCAAGAATTATCAACCATGTGAGAACGTTGTGTAAATGAAGGTCCTGCATTGCGTTGATAAGTTGGGTAGGCATCGTGTGGTATTACAGTTTTTGGTTGGAAATCTTTTGGGAATCCTTTTTTACACTTTCCAATATCCATACATGGAGAATTGGGGTTCAATTGTCCACAGGGTCCATGAATCATATGTTGCATCACAATTTGATGGAGCACAGGATACTCGGATGGGTCAGGAATTTCTGCCCAAACAGTACGATCGACATCTACCTCAGTGCGTAATTTGGAATTGCTATCCAGAATAACCAAAATGTGAGCATGTGGTAGTCCTCGCTTTTGGAATTCTATTACATGAATCATTGCACAAATCTTGCCAAATAATCCACTGTTTATATCTTTTAATAGGGCTTCTAATTTTATTTTGAAGACACGGGCGACTAAATCCGGTCTGTGTTCCACCCTCTGCCATGGTTCTAAATTATGGATAATCTCGCTCCATTTGGGATTACAGGTCATTGTTATAAAAAGATCTGGCCGTCCAAATTTTGTAACAATAGCCATGGCATCTTGATACCTCTGCTGCATGTTTCTGGGACTGCCTTCAAATGACGATGGTAAAATGACCGTCTTGCCAATAGGAATTCCTTTTTCAAAAGATTTTCTTTGCAGATGTTCCTGTAGTACGCAATAGTCTTCCACTTTTAAGTCTTTTTGATGTTGACGTATAAAATTTAAGCGATTAGCCTCAATTTTTATATACGCATCTACTAAATACTGTTGCGTTAGTTTTCCACCATTTAAAATAGGATTGAACCCAGGACGTACAGATAGCAAATAACAGTAATACTGCAATTGTGTAATTCTCCGTGGATTTTCACCTTGATGCTTCAGTCCCTCATGCCAGCCTTGTTCACCATGCGGAAAAAATAACGGATACAGTAAAGCATCCAAATTACTGTGGAGAATACTGACTTGCTGTGTTTTTGGAGCTAAAGGATTGCTTGGGTCAGGTTTCAGATGAATTAAAATGTCTCTATTGAAAGGCGGCTCTCCATCAGCATTTTCAAAGACCACAGCAACTTCATTAACAATTGGCTTATTATAACGTCTTGGGTCTTGTTCTCGATCCTGTTTAAGAGCCATGATGATATTAGGCATGACAGTACCATTTTCAATTGCCTTCTCCTGTTCCTCTTGTTCAACAAAACGTAACATTTTGTATGCGGAAACAAAAGGATTAATGCGATCTAATAAGTTAGCAATGAGCCGCATCAATTTAGGATGACATTTCTTATTTTCATCACACTGTAAACGTTGGTCATTAGCAGTGGCAGTATCTAAAATATAGAGTTGGGCATAAGCAGGAGCTTGATCTGGAGCAGGATGTAGTGTTCCAGTACGGTGATAAATTTGGCCATGAATCCGGAAGCAATAAGGGCCATGTCCAGGTGGGGGAGCAATACTTGCACCCATAGAAGCAAAACCAAATGAACTATTAATACTTCTGATGTTATCCATCATATTCCGACTGTATGGACTCTGACCTTTAAGAATACATTCCAACATCTCTGGATACTGAGGTAACGGAACCTTGACCTTCCCTTGTGACAACAGAGAGTATACTGTTTATCCGATGGCATCTCATCCATGAAATGTCGAGCTTCACAATGCTTACATATGAATATCATAGAGCCACAGGTATGTTCCACAATGCCAAAATCACTATCTGTAAATCCAGGTGGATTATGAGAGGGAGGTGTAGGTAGGTAAATACGATTTTCTTTCTGCAAACCGACATAGATGAGACGTTGAAGTAATAAAGCAGAAAAAGAGTCAGGATCCACTTGTGTAACAGTAGAAGACGTCTTTTTGCGGTGTTGACGACGGGAGGCACCACTTTTACGTAAGCGGCTCTGTTTGGATAGTGAAGACTCCTGAGCAATTTGTGCCTCCAAAGGAGTTTGTTGTTGTTCAAGGCGAAAACGTTTTGTGCGTGACGTCTCCTCAGCACAATGTTTACGCTTTGCTGTTGCTTTACGTGGTGATGAAACTTGAGGAATTGTGCTCCTTTCATCCGGTGAACTGCTAGAAAGAGCTAGAGCAAACTGTAGTACTGGTGAGCTTACAGTTGGATCAGCAGACTGTAGTACTGATGAGGTTACTATTTGATCAGCACACTGAGTTACATCAGCAGAGTATTGTACAGGTGAGCTTGTAGTTTGATCAGCAGACTGTTGTACTGAGGAAGTTACTGTCTGATCAGCAGAGTGATGTACTGGTGGTGTCGCTTTTTTTTTTTGACGCCGTTGATGTAGCTTCTGAGCATTTTTGCCCAACCGTAGTTGTTTTTGTTCCAGCGACTCCGTTGCAATGCGTTGCTTATACTCAGCTTTAGACTTATCCAAACGACATTGTCGCTCTTCTTCAGTTTCTTTAGCACGTGTCTTACGCATCCATGCGGCTTTGTACCCGCCAACATCCTTGCTAGTATCCTTTGAAGTCATGTTAGAACATACAAAGGTAATACTATGCTTGGAGATGTATAGGTACGCAAGAGCTTTTACAAAAGCTTTTTGGGAGAAAAGAATTCTTGAAAAGTATAGAATAATTATTAAGGAAAATAATAAGTTCCAGATAGACAATGAACATATTTAAATATCATGTTTTGTATGTCCTTTAATTTACCCTACAACGTATTACAAATATATAAACATGTTTCTCATTCATATCAATAATAGTAAGAGGTCACTGAATACTTAAGGACATTAAATGTGCATACATAATACCAATACCATAAATATCAAAACCATCATCAAAACCATCATCAATAGCATCATCAATAGCATCATCAATAGCATCATCAATAGCATCATCAATAGCATCATCAATAACAATAATATTAGCAATAGCATTATTATTAGCATTAATAGCATAATTATAAGCATTAATAGCATAAATATTACCATTAATAGCATAATTATTAGCATTAATAGCATAAATATTACCATTAATAGCATAATTATTACCATTAATAGCATAATTATTAGCATTAATAGCATAATTATTAGCATTAATAGCATAATTATTACCATTAATAGTATAATTATTTGCATTAATACCATAATTATTAGCATTAATAGCATAATTATTAGCATTAATAGCATAATTATTATCATTAATACCATAATTATTAGCATTAATACCATAATTACCATTAATAGCATAATTATTAGCATTAATAGCATAATTATTAACATTAATAGCATAATTATTATGTGCATACATAATACCAATACCATACATATCAAAACCATCATCAATAGCATCATCAATAACAATATTAGCAATAGCATTATTATTGGCATTAAAAGCATAATTATAACCATTAATAGCATAATTATTAGCATTAATACCATAATTATTTGCATTAATACCATAAATATTAGCATTAATACCATAATTATTAGCATTAATACCATAATTATTAGCATTAATAGCATAATTATTGGCATTAATACCATAATTATTGGCATTAATACCATAATTATTAGCATTAATACCATAATTATTACCATTAATAGCATAATTATTAGCATTAATACCATAATTATTAGCATTAATAGCATAATTAGCATTAATACCATAATTATTAGCATTAATAGCATAATTATTAGCATTAATACCATAATTATTAGCATTAATAGCATAATTATTAACATTAATAACATAATTAATTATTGCATACATAATACCTAATACCATTAATAATCAAAACCATCATCAAAACCATCATCAAAACCATCATAAATATGCATCATCATAAACCATCATCAATATCATTCATAGCATCATCAATAGCATCATCAATAGCATCATCAATAACAATAATATATAGCAATAGCATATATTATTAGCAATTAAATAGCATATTAATTACCATTAATACCATATTAGCATTAATAACATAATTATTAGCATTAATACCATATATTATTTGCATATCTTAATACCATAATGTATTTGCATATTAATAGCATAATTATTACATTAATAGCATAATTATTAGCATTAATAGCATAATTATTAGCATTAATAGCATAATTATTAGCATTAATAGCATAATTATTACATATATACCATAATTATTACTCATATATATACCATATATTATTAACCATTAATAGCATAATTACCATTAATAGCATAATTAACATTAATACCATAATTAGCATTAATACCATAATTATTAGCATTAATACCATAATTATTAGCATTAAATACCATAATTATTAGCATTAATAGCATAATTATTAGCATTAATAGCATAATTATTACCATAAATACCATAATATATTACCATATATTACCATAATTATTACCATAAATACCATAATAATTATTACCATTAATAGCATAATTACCATTAATAGCATAATTAACATTAATACCATAATTAGCATTAATACCATAATTATTAGCATTAATACCATAATTATTAGCATTAATACCATAATTATTGGCATTAATACCATAATTATTGGCATTAATAGCATAATTATTACCATTAATAGCATAATTATTACCATTAATAGCATAAATATTACCATTAATAGCAATTATTAGCATTAATACCATAATTATTAGCATTAATACCATAATTATTAGCATTAATACCATAATTACCATTAATAGCATAATTATTAGCATTAATAGCATAATTATTAACATTAATAGCATAATTATTATGTGCATACATAATACCAATACCATAAATATCAAAACCATCATCAAAACCATCATCAAAACCATCATCAAAACCATCATCAATAGCATCATCAATAACAATAATAGTAGCATTAATAGCATAATTATTACCATTAATAGCATAAATATTACCATTAATACCATAATTAGCATTAATAGCATAATTAGCATTAATACCATAATTAGCATTAATATCATAATTATTAGCATTAATAGCATAATTATTACCATTAATACCATAATTATTACCATTAATAGCATAATTATTACCATTAATACCATAATTATTACCATTAATACCATAATTATTACCATTAATAGCATAATTAGCATTAATAGCATAATTAGCATTAATACCATAATTATTAGCATTAATACCATAATTATTAGCATTAATACCATAAATTATTAGCATTAATAGCATAATTATTAACATTAATAGCATAATTATTATGTGCATACATAATACCAATACCATAAATATCAAAACCATCATCAAAACCATCATCAAAACCATCATCAAAACCATCATCAAAACCATCATCAAAACCATCATCAATAGCATCATCAAAACCATCATCAAAACCATCATCAATAGCATCATCAATAGCATCATCAATAACAATAATATTAGCAATAGCATTATTATTAGCATTAATAGCATAATTATTAGCATTAATAGCATAATTATTACCATTAATAGCATAATTATTACCATAAATACCATAATTATTACCATAAATACCATAATTATTACCATTAATAGCATAATTACCATTAATAGCATAATTAACATTAATACCATAATTAGCATTAATATCATAATTATTAGCATTAATACCATAATTATTAGCATTAATACCATAATTATTGGCATTAATACCATAATTATTGGCATTAATAGCATAATTATTACCATTAATAGCATAATTATTACCATTAATAGCATAAATATTACCATTAATAGCAATTATTAGCATTAATACCATAATTATTAGCATTAATACCATAATTATTACCATTAATACCATAATTACCATTAATAGCATAATTATTAGCATTAATAGCATAATTATTAACATTAATAGCATAATTATTATGTGCATACATAATACCAATACCATAAATATCAAAACCATCATCAAAACCATCATCAAAACCATCATCAAAACCATCATCAAAACCATCATCAAAACCATCATCAATAGCATCATCAATAACAATAATAGTAGCATTAATAGCATAATTATTACCATTAATAGCATAAATATTACCATTAATACCATAATTAGCATTAATAGCATAATTAGCATTAATACCATAATTAGCATTAATACCATAATTATTAGCATTAATAGCATAATTATTACCATTAATAGAATAATTATTACCATTAATAGAATAATTATTACCATTAATAGCATAATTATTACCATTAATACCATAATTATTACCATTAATAGCATAATTATTACCATTAATAGCATAATTATTACCATTAATACCATAATTATTACCATTAATAGCATAATTAGCATTAATAGCATAATTGGCATTAATACCATAATTATTAGCATTAATACCATAATTATTGGCATTAATACCATAATTATTGGCATTAATAGCATAATTATTACCATTAATAGCATAATTATTAGCATTAATAGCATAAATATTACCATTAATAGCATAATTATTAGCATTAATACCATAATTATTAGCATTAATACCATAATTATTAGCATTAATAGCATAATTACCATTAATAGCATAATTATTAGCATTAATAGCATAATTATTAACATTAATAGCATAATTATTATGTGCATACATAATACCAATACCATAAATATCAAAACCATCATCAAAACCATCATCAATAGCATCATCAATACCATCATCAATAACAATAATAGTAGCATTAATAGCATAAATATTACCATTAATACCATAATTAGCATTAATAGCATAATTAGCATTAATAGCATAATTAGCATTAATACCATAATTATTAGTATTAATACCATAATTATTAGCATTAATACCATAATTATTAGCATTAATAGCATAATTATTACCATTAATAGCATAATTATTACCATTAATAGCATAATTATTACCATTAATAGCATAATTATTAGCATTAATAGCATAAATATTACCATTAATAGAATAATTATTACCATTAATAGAATAATTATTACCATTAATACCATAATTATTACCATTAATAGCATAAATATTACCAGTAATAGCATAAATATTACCATTAATAGCATTATTATTAACAGTAATATTAGTATTTTTTTTTTAATTATTTTTGTATTTTTTTTTTTAATTTTTAAATTTTTTTTGTATTAAATTATTTTTTTATTTTAATTTTTTTTTTTTTTTTAAATTATTATTTTTATTTAATTATTTATTATTTTTTATTTATTTTTTTATTATTTTTAAATTATTTTTAAATCATTATTTTTATTATTTAATTAATTTATTTTTTTACTTGCGAGTGAGACAGTTCTCATTGCGGTCCGCCTTTTTTTTCCCATTGACATACATTACCGGTGTGTCGGCGATTTTATGGCCGGCCACCTGGTTCTATTCGTCGGCCCTAAAATCGCGGACACACCGCTAATGCATCTCTATGAGCAGTCAGCTCGAATTCTGATTGGTCGGCGTTCAATCCGAAATCGGGCTGACTGCCCATAGAGATGCATTAGCGGTGTGTCCGCGATGTTAAGGCCGAGAAATAGAACCATGTGGGCGGCCATAAAATCGCCGACACACCGCTAATGTATGTCAATGGGAAAAAAAAGGCGGACCACAATGAGAACTGTGTCTCACTCGCAGTAAAAAAATAAATAAATTAAATAATAAAAATAATGATTTAAAAATAATTAAAAAATAATAAAAAAAATTAATAAAAAATAATAAATAATTAAATAAAAATAATAATTAAAAAAAAAAAAAAAGGCGGACCGGAATGAGAACTGTGTCGCAGTCTGACTTTAAAAAAATAAATAAATTAAATAATAAAAAAAATGATTTAAAAATAATTTAAAAATAATAAAAAAAGAGGGGCTCTTCTGATTGGCTGAGGGCAGTATACATCAACCAATCAGAAGAGGAAGAAGACGTCGGAGGTGAAAGTTAGCGAAAAGAAGACAGAAGATCCCCGGGGCCGGACGAAGAGGCGGAGATGGCGGAAAGAAGAGAGAAGACCCCCGGGGCCGGAGGAAGAGGACGCCTGGCCGGACGGACGATCAGATGACTTGAAGGCATGTAAGTGATCGACGGGGACGTTAGGTTAGGGGACGGCGGGGGCTTCGGGTGTAGGGCCTTAGGTGACAGCGACGTTAGGTTAGGGGACGGCGGGGGCTTCGGGTGTAGGGCCTTAGGTGACAGCGGCGTTAGGTTAGGGGACGGCGGGGGCTTCGGGTGTAGGGCCTTAGGTGACAGCGGCGTTAGGTTAGGGGACGGCGGGGGGGTTAGGGTTTAGGGCTTTAGCGAGAGGGGCAGGGGACAGCGGCGGGAGCGGGTGTGCGGACATGGCGGCGGGTGTGCGGACATGGCGGCGGGTGTGCGGACATGGCGGCGGGTGTGCGGACATGGCGGCGGGTGTGCGGACATGGCGGCGGGTGGGCGGACATGGCGGCGGGTGGGCGGACATGGCGGCGGGTGGGCGGACATGGCGGCGGGTGGGCGGACATGGCGGCGGGCGTGCGGACATGGCGGCGACGGCGGCGGGTGTGCGGACATGGCGGCGGCGGCGGGTGTGCGGACATGGCGGCGGCGGCGGGTGTGCGGACATGGCGGCCGCGGCGGCGGGTGTGCGGACATGGCGGCGGCGGGTGTGCGGACATGGCGGCGGCGGCGGCGGGTGTGCGGACATGGCGGCGGCGGCGGCGGGTGTGCGGACATGGCGGCGGCGGGTGTGCGGACATGGCGGCGGCAGGTGTGCGGACATGGCGGCGGCGGCGGCGGGTGTGCGGACATGGCGGCGGCGGCGGCGGGTGTGCGGACATGGCGGCGGCGGGTGTGCGGACATGGCGGCGCGAGTTGCGGCTCAGGCAGCGACTCGCTCCATGGTCCCGGAGTAGGTATTGGCGGGGGGCTGGGGAGCGGCGGCGGCGGCGGTGCTGTGAGGGCTGGGGAGCGGCGGCGGTAGTGGTACTGTGTGGGCTGGGGAGCGGTAAAATAAAGAAAGGTTTTAGCTCTAAAAGGATATCTTAGCTGTAGGGTAGTAGCGGTCGTCTTGAAGCTTGCTTCGGTAAATCCAGAAGCGAGTCTTCTTGCGGCCTCGGTATCCGGCAGTCCGTCTTCGAGGTAGCGGGTAGACGAAATGATTTGTGTTTTCAAATTTCGCGCCTTATAAACTGGTCTGTGAAATTTGAAACCACAAAATGGCGGGGGGGCGTAAACTGAGTGCTGATTGGGCGTTTGAAAGCACAAAATGGCGGGGGGGCGTAACGTAAGTGCTGATTGGGCGTTGAATGGACACTCTTTCCAAAGAGTCTCCATTCAGGTCCGCCTTTTTTTTTTTTTTTTAATTATTATTTTTATTTAATTATTTATTATTGTTTTTTTTTTGTTGTTTATTATTTTTTAATTATTTTTAAATAATTTTTTTTATTATTTAATTTTTTTTTTTTTTAACTCAGACTGAGACGCAGTTCTCATTCTGGTCCGCCTTTTTTTTTTTTTTTAATTATTATTTTTATTTAATTATTTATTATTTTTTATTAATTTTTAATTATTTTTAAATCATTATTTTTATTATTTAATTTATTTATTTTTTTTAAGTCAGACTGAGACACAGTTCTCATTCCGGTCCACCTTTTTTTTTTATTAATTATTTATTTTATTTAATTATTTATTATTTTTTATTAATTTTTTTTATTAATTTTTAATTATTTTTAAATCATTATTTTTATTATTTAATTTATTTTTTTTTTTTAAGTCAGACTGAGACGCGGTTCTCATTCCGGTCCGCCTTTTTTTTTTTTTTTTTAATTATTATTTTTATTTAATTATTTATTATTTTTTATTATTTTTTTTTATTATTTTTTAATTATTTTTAAATCATTATTTTTATTATTTAATTTATTTATTTTTTTACTTGCGACAGTGAGACACAGTTCTCATTGCGGTCCGCCTTTTTTTTCCCATTGACATACATTAGCGGTGTGTCGGCGATTTTATGGCCGGCCACCTGGTTCTATGTGTCGGCCCTAAAATCGCGGACACACCGCTAATGCATCTCTATGGGCAGTCACAGCTCGAATTCTAATTGGTCGGCGTTCAATCCGAAATCGAGCTGACTGCCCATAGAGATGCATTAGCGGTGTGTCCGCGATTTTAGGGCCGAGAAATAGAACCAGGTGGACGGCCATAAAATCGCCGACACACCGCTAATGTATGTCAATGGGAAAAAAAGGCGGACCGCAATGAGAACTGTGTCTCACTGTCGCAAGTAAAAAAATAAATAAATTAAATAATAAAAATAATGATTTAAAAATAATTAAAAAATAATAAAAAAAAATAATAAAAAATAATAAATAATTAAATAAAAATAATAATTAAAAAAAAAAAAAGGCGGACCGGAATGAGAACCGCGTCTCAGTCTGACTTAAAAAAAATAAATAAAGTAAATAATAAAAATAATGATTTAAAAATAATAAAAAATTAATAAAAAAAATTAATAAAAAATAATAAAAAATTAAATAAAAATAATAATTAACAAAAAAAAAAAAAGGCGGACCGGAATGAGAACTGTGTGTCAGTCTGACTTAAAAAAAATAAATAAATTAAATAATAAAAATAATGATTTAAAAATAATTAAAAATTAATAAAAAAAATAAATTACAAATAATAAATAATTAAATAAAAATAATAATTTAAAAAAAAAAAAAGGCGGACCGGAATGAGAACTGTGTCTCAGTCTGACTTTAAAAAAATTAATTTTATTTTATTATTTATTATTTTTTTTTTTTTTTTTTTTATTATTTTTAATTATTTTTAAATCATTATTTTTATTATTTAATTTATTTATTTTTTTAAGTCAGACTGAGACAAAGTTCTCATTCAGGTCCGCCTTTTTTTTTTTTTTTTAATTATTATTTTTATTTAATTATTTATTATTTTTTATTTATTTATTTTATTCTTTTTTAATTATTTTTAAATCATTATTTTTATTATTTAATTTATTTATTTTTTTTAAGTCAGACTGAGACGCAGTTCTCATTCCGGTCCGCCTTTTTTTTTTTTTTAATTATTATTTTTATTTAATTATTTATTATTTTTTATTATTTTTTTTATTATTTTTTAATTATTTTTAAATCATTATTTTTATTATTTAATTTATTTATTTTTTTACTTGCGACAGTGAGACACAGTTCTCATTGCGGTCCGCCTTTTTTTCCCATTGACATACATTAGCGGTGTGTCGGCGATTTTATGGCCGGCCACCTGGTTCTATGTGTCGGCCCTAAAATCGCGGACACACCGCTAATGCATCTCTATGGGCAGTCACAGCTCGAATTCTGATTGGTCGGCGTTCAATCCGAAATCGAGCTGACTGGCCATAGAGATGCATTAGCGGTGTGTCCGCGATTTTAGGGCCGACAAATAGAACCAAGTGGACGGCCATAAAATCGCCGACACACCGCTAATGTATGTCAATGGGGAAAAAAAAGGCGGACCGCAATGAGAACTGTGTCTCACAGTCGCAAGTAAAAAAATAAATAAATTAAATAATAAAAATAATGATTTAAAAATAATTAAAAAATAATAAAAAAAATAATAAAAAATAATAAAAAATTAAATAAAAATAATAATTAAAAAAAAAAAAAGGCGGACCGGAATGAGAACTGCGTCTCAGTCTGACTTAAAAAAAATAAATAAATTAAATAATAAAAATAATGATTTAAAAATAATTAAAAAAGAATAAAATAAATAAATAAAAAATAATAAATAATTAAATAAAAATAATAATTAAAAAAAAAAAAAAAAAGGCGGACCTGAATGAGAACTGCGTCTCAGTTTTGAGGGGCTCTTCTGATTGGCTGAGGGGAGTATACCGCGACCAATCAGAAGAGGGCCTCAGATCTCATTGAGGTAGAATGGCGGATTTGTCGTCCATTCTATGTTAATGATAACAGAAGAGGACGTCGGAGCTGGAAGTTGGCGAAAAGAAGACAGAAGATCCCCGGGGCCGGACGAAGAGGCGGAGATGGCGGAAGGAAGAGAGAAGACCCCCGGGGCAGGAGGAAGAGGACGCCTGGCCGGACGGACGATCAGATGACTTGAAGGCATGTAAGTGAAAGACGGGGACGTTAGGTTAGGCGACGGCGGGGGCTTCGGGTGTAGGGCCTTAGGTGACAGCGGCGTTAGGTTAGGGGACGGCGGGGGCGTAGGGCGGACATAGGGCGGCGGGCGTAGGGCGGACATAAGGCGGCGGGCTGTGCGGACATAGGGCGGCGGGCTGTGCGGACATAGGGCGGCGGGCTGTGCGGACATAGGGTGGCGGGCTGTGCGGACATAGGGCGGCGGGCTGTGCGGACATAGGGTGGCGGGCTGTGCGGACATAGGGCGGCGGGCTGTGCGGACATAGGGCGGCGGGCTGTGCGGACATAGGGCGGCGGGCTGTGCGGACATAGGGCGGCGGGCTGTGCGGACATAGGGCGGCGGGCTGTGCGGACATAGGGCGGCGGGCTGTGCGGACATAGGGCGGCGGGCTGTGCGGACATAGGGCGGCGGGCTGTGCGGACATAGGGCGGCGGGCTGTGCGGACATAGGGCGCCGGGCTGTGCGGACATAGGGCGGCGGGCTGTGCGGACATAGGGCGGCGGGCTGTGCGGACATTGCTGGGGGCGGGCTGTGCGGACATTGCTGGGGGCGGGCTGTGCGGACATTGCTGGGGGCAGGCTGTGCGGACATAGGGCGGCGGGCTGTGCGGACATAGGGCGGCGGGCTGTGCGGACATAGGGCGGCGGGCTGTGCGGACATAGGGCGGCGGGCTGTGCGGACATAGGGCGGCGGGCTGTGCGGACATAGGGCGGCGAGCTGTGCGGACATAGGGCGGCGGGCTGTGCGGACATTGCTGGGGGCGAGCTGTGCGGACATTGCTGGGGGCGGGCTGTGCGGACATGGGGGGGGGGGGGCGAATTGTGGGTAGCGGGGAGCGGAGGCGGCAGTGCCGCCTCCGTTCCATGGTCCCCGGGTAGGGATTTGCGGCTCAGGCAGCGACTCGCAATGGCCTCGCGGCCATTGCTCGCGCTACCTGAGCGGTAAATGGCAAAGGTTGTAGCCGGGCCTGTGGATCGATTTTGGGCCAGCGACTCGCAATGGCCTCGCGGCCATTGCTCGCGCAGCATTGGGCGCTTCGCGCCCAATGTTAAATTCGTATCCACATGACGACATCGGAAAGTGCGCGTGAAGGGGCGCTTTTCCGATTCGCGATTATATAATAGATAGCGAGGCACAAAGCAATTGATCAAAGTGGAATACAATACACTACTGGTAGAGTAATGGTATCCATCATAATCTTTGATAGGATGAATACTACAAAATAGAAGACAGACATGCAGAAGAAGCAGCATGTTATTTAGATGATGTAGATGGTTGTAGTTCATGATATGAGGACATGCACGTTACTGACACCCTATCAAATAGATTTACAGTTACTTGCAAAAGTAGGCACCCCTTGCTTTTTACCTATTTTGTTGTATCACAACCTGTGTTTAAATATTTTTGTAATCCGATTTGTGTGTGATGAATCAGCATTAAATAGTCTAAGTTGAAAAAGTGAAGTGAGAAAAAATATAGCCAAAAAATTTAATTTATGGGATAAAATAAATAAAATATGCCATGTGCATATGTGTTCTCCTCTTTTGCTATGAGTCCCCTAAAACGTTCTGGTGCAAGTAGTTACCTTCATAAGTAACAAGCTTAGGCCGGCTTCACACCACGATTTGTCGGGTCCGGGGCTGTCCGGTGTTTACCCCCCATGTCTCCCTATGGGGCCGGATGGCTGTTATTTGCCATCCGGTTTGGGGCTTTTCCAGGAGAATCCGGTTTTGTCCGATTTTTGCATCGGACACAAAATCGTAGTCTGCAGCATTTTTTGTGTCTGATGCAAAAATCGGACAAAACCAGATCCTTCCTGATACGGTGCCCATGTCATGGGAGTCTATGGGCGCCGGATCACACCAGATCCAGCATAATATCATTCCGGGTCCCGGACACCTGGCGCTGAAAGAATGGGTGCTGTTAAAAGCAGCCGCCTCTGAATTCCAGCACCTGGAGAGCTCCACGGCTGACATTTCAGCACCACGGCCAGCTCCCCTGCAGCCGTGGTGCTAAAATTTCAGCAGTGGACAGCACCAGCAAAAAGTAGGATCGGAGGGCAGATTTGCCTTCCGGTTCTACTTGTCCAGGGCTGTCAGGTTCTGCCTGGTGCATCCTGCAAAACACCGGACAGAACCTCAGTCAAAAATCATGGTGTGAAGCTGGCGTTAGTGAAAGGATGTTCACCTGTTTGCAGTCTTTGCAGTCTAAGTGACCCGTGGTCAGGGATATACATAGAAATGATGGAGTCCCATAGCAAAAGTCCTAATGCAATTCCCCCCCCATTCAAAATAAAAAATATTGTGTGGAGTAGGATTGATCATAGTGAATAGGCACAGACACCGAAGGGTATGCCTCCATTGTATTGTGGCACCTATAAAGTAATTTTGCCCCTATTGAACCCATTTAAAATCACAAGCTTGACTTATGGACTCTATAACGGCCTCGTGGCTTGCCACGATTAGTGATAAGCTAATACTCCATAGAGTGGGTTTGCTGGCTCTGATTACGGTTGTAAGCACACCATCAATAGTAGCAGCATTTTGGACATATTGAATTACCGCTGCATCCAAAACGCTGCATTCAACAATGCAAGCACAGTGGATGGGATTTCTAGAAATACCATGCCCACTGGGCTTCTTTCCTCTGCAATGTGATCCCGCCTGCAGTGCGGGTTGTCGCACGTCCACATCTCCACAGCATGATAATTCATTGCTGAGGAGTCTGAAGCGAACCCTAGCGGGTGAATGCTGGGAGTAGATGCTCTGCACCAAACGCAGATTGTGGGCACAGGGCTTCTGATTTCATTTGCGGCTTCCCTCTAGTCTGGAGACACTGCATCCAGGACGCAGTGTCTCTGGATCGTCTGTACATACCCTTTCTCCTATTTGTATTTTTGATGTCTAGTAGTTAAACGGAACCTGCCAAGCAGTTCATGCTGCCCAACCAAAGACTTAGGCTTGGGTCACACTGCCACTAGTCCTGGGGGTTCCATTTAAAACAGAATTTGTCAGCATTGCTGAAGTTTGAAATCTTGTGCTATTAACGTAGCGTATAGGTAAACGCAACAAGGAGAGTTATTCCTGTGACTACGAAATAGGGCGAGATTTCAAACTCCGGCACTTACATGCCGGCGTTTGCATTCGCCATGTACTCCGTCATCCATAGAACTCTATTGGCAGCATTACACTATGGTAATGCTGCGTTAATGCTGCGGAAATTCGGGTCTTTGGCGGATCCCCCATGACGGAGGCCACAACGCTATTGTAGCCCTGGCCTTAGAGTAATCAGACTTTGGAATGACAAAAAATAGAAAAATGCAAGGAAATCTGTCTTTTAGGTGTTTGCTTTCCCAGCTGAGGGCACATGCTGAAGGGGCAGAGACCTTGATTCTACCAATATATCACTTACTGCGTGTTATATTTTGGTGATCAATTTTATCTGCTGCAGATCTACCTGTTCTCTGAATGTTCAATTCTGTATATCCCCACTCATACTACTGATAGGCAGATTTTTGTGTACACTGTGCATATGCAGAAAATTGCCAATTAATGGTGGAGGCATAGTAATTCAGATATTTAAAGTACACGGCTGCAGATTTACTATTGCTCTAGTTATAATCTTCTGCTGATAAGATAAGAAAGTTATCAAAGCTACAATAAGCAGCCCAAGAAGTGATATATCGCTTAGGCTGTGTTCACATTTGCAGACCCCTCCGCAGCGTTCTGCGGAGGGATCCGCAATGTGACCGCAGCGACCGCGAGCTCCTATCTTTATGATGGGAGCGCATGGTGCTGCGCTTGATAGCGCATGACCGTGCGCACCCATTCACTCCCATATGTGATCTGTGCGCAGATGGATGCCTGTGCACAAATCACACAGTCTCGTCTGCACCAGGAATGCAACATGTGGCGCCTGTCACAGACTGTGTGTTGTGGGGTGGTAATAATGGGTGTGCACGGTCTTGCGCTGTCAAGCGCAGCACCGAGCGCTCCCATTATAAAGATAGGAGCTCGCGGCCGCTGCGGTCACATTGCGGATCCACTCCGCAGAACGCTGCGGAGGGGTCCGCAAATGTGAACCCAGCCTTATTCAGTGTTCCTGGCTCTGAATCATTTTGCTCTCAGATTAAGTAGCAAAAAACTGGTGGCAGATTCCCTTTAAAAAGAGGGCTACATATGTTTCTCACATCCAATGGCATGGAGAGCTCTAAGATATTTCTTTATGGGGTTTTCTTGATCTAGGTGAATACTTTTACACTGTCTTGTCGGTTTCCCTTCTGAGGCCAATTACTGATAGTAGTTTTGTTTTGCTTTAGTCTGTCACAAATAGCGAATAAGGCAAAGGTTGAATTGAATTTAGATTTTACATTATTTTGAGAAAAAAAACCACTGTAGCCTTATGGCTTTGTATTTTTTAAAAATAAAAAACTGCATCAAATTCAATTATACCAACATAGTTACAGTCAGTTACATCGGTCTGTAGGAAAATAACACTTCTCTCCGGTGTTGCCTCTGCTGTAGACAGGTAGAGAGCCAAGTGAGCACCAGGGGAGGCAGTCTGAAGGAATGCCAGCAGATTGCCATTCACTGAGCTCATTGATTGCTTTAGCTGCTTGAGCTGTAAAATCAATAAAAATCAATAGAGAGGTGGGGGTGTGCGTCTTATAACAAGACTACATTTTGTGTCTTGAAATGTGTCTTATGTACAAAAGATATATATTAATTTATTTCTTAACTCTGGTAAATCACTGTTGCTGTGGTTCATTGTACAGTTTTTTACCTGCCAACAATCATCCAGATTTTTACATATTTCAGGTAATATTTCACTGTTAAAAGGGTTGACCACTTTGTATCATATCATCTCTTTTACTAAAAAGGGTGTCCCCATGCTGCTGAGATCACACCAATTAAATGTAATCCGCAGACAAACTTGACAGCGTGAGTTCAGTATCACTGCATGATCATTACAAGAAAAATGAAGAGTAAAATAATGTGGATTGAAATTAATAGGCTGTCCATTTAGTAAATTGTCAAATGGGCGCTTATAAGAAATACAGTAGACTCTTATATAGCCATTCTCTACTGCTGCCAACTGATGGGTCCTGATAAATGCCATATTAACTCTAACATTTGAAAAAAATATTTTTTAATGAGACAACTTTTAAGGAAATCTATCACCAAGCTTTTTCAAAATAATCTGGGAGCAGAATGATGTAGGAACAGAGAGCCTGATTCCAGCAATGTGTCACTTCTTGGGGGCTTCTTGCTGTTGTTTTGATAAAATCACTTTAAATCATCGGGAGATTATCAGTAGAGGATGAGTAAAACTGTGCACATAACTGTCATGGCGGTGTTGGGCTCTGTTCAGATTGCAAATTCTGATGCTCTACTTCAGGGGTGGGGAACTCCAGTCCTCGAGAACCGCAAACAGTTCAGGTTTTCACGATTTCCTTAGTATTGCACAGGTGATAGTATAATCACCAGTGCAAGTGATTATGTTATCACCTGTGCAATACTAAGGAAATCCTGAAAACCTGCACTGATTGCGGCCCTCGAGGACTGGAGTTCCCCACCCCTGCTCTACTTGATGATTTCTCTGGTATCTGGAATTCACACCTGCACATTCAGGCATTGACTTGCTGTGTGCTGATTCATAGGCAGGCTAGCAAGAGTTAATCTCTACTGGTGTGCTTGCTTCTTTTATCACATGTTGTGGGGAGGCCTATCACAATAGCTCCTCTTCTATTTATGCTGGTGGACTCCTTCTAACCATGCCAGCTATAGTTTATCCTATGTTGACCTGTTAGGTGAGGTGTCTGAGACTCTTTGGAGAAAGTTGTGCTATTTAATTAGTGTGGTTGTTGATGTTCTCCCTTGATGTTCTGTAGCTACCTTCCTGCTTTGTTTTTCCTCCTGCTTTTAGTATTACCTTCATGTGTGCGTGCTTTGGGGGTGAGTTTTGATTTTCCCTATCTATGGGTTAACTTACTCCCCTGCTCTAGGGGGTTGGGCCGAGTGAAAACCAGTTCAGGGCTGGATATAAGTAGGGCCAGGAAAGAGAATAATACCTCTTCATCATCAGGAGTACCCCTGAGAAAGGAATAGTTCAGAGCTTCGTATCTTAATGGGCAAATCAGGGGTCCCAGTTCCACATTTATTCATAGCAGGGGTCCCCAACTCCAGGCCTCGTGGGCTGCCAACAGTGCAGGTTTTCAGGATTTCCTTAGTATTGCACAGTGGTTGGAATCATTACTGTGCAGATGATCACATTAGCACCTGTGCAATACTAAGGAAATCCTGAAAACCTGCACTGTTGGCGGCCCTCGAGACCTGGAGTTGGGGACCTCTGATCCATAGTCATCGTGGCAGTAGTCCTCCATATTCATCAACTCAGCATAATGATGCCATGACCACTGATTTCCATTTTTCTGCCTATGCATTGTGTACACAAAAAGCTACCAATCAGCGGAGCGGGCGGGATTATACAGAGCTCAGTATTCAGAGAACTGGTATATCTGCTCGACATAAAACAGTGATTTTATCAAATAGCTCAAAAAGTGACACATCACTGGAATCAGGCTCCCTACATTATACTGTTCTCAGATGGGGAAGAAAAAATAAGATGGCAGATTCACACTAAACACTATGGCTTATCGGTTTCAACAAAAAAATGTGCTGAATTACAGAGGTTGTTACAACAACATTTAAAACATTTTCTTCCTTGGAGACAACATCTTTACTTTAGGTACTTGGTTAACTCAAATGAAGTCAAATACGTCTTTATAGTGTTAATAAACACTAAAAGTGTGTAGCTTGGCATAGAAGTGAAGGATAGAAGAGAATTGTAAATTCTTCTAAGTATTCAGAACTCATCTCCAAAGTACGAATATCTAGAGATGTCTACGTGAAACAAAACGATATAGAACAAAGTTTCACTCCAGCACTTTTCAGATGTAGAATTTTTCTTGCTACAACTTTTTCAGATATATATATATATACATGTAATTATACTGACAAAGAGGAGCAAAGTACGAAATGTGAGTTAGTTCCTCGGTGTTAGGCGGAATAATGAAGGACTGTACTCCTCTCTACCCCTGAAGACTTCATTTGTACGAATACAATATGTTGCTATGGAGATGTATGGTCGATCTTCACTCCCCAATCTTCCAATTTAAGGTTTTAAACAGTAAAGGATGTATTCCGAAACTATTCCAAAACCGTAAAAGAAGTAAAGTTAGTCATTTATTAAATAAATGGTTAATTTAGTAGCTATGGTGATTTTTCCTTATATCTCTTCTCGAGTGATGATCTTAACAGGATTTTACTGGAGCAAAAGTCATTGTAGGAGCATTGTGTATAATTTATACCAGCCGATGATTACATTTTGTGCAGATAAAAAGGGAAATGTATCCTATATGTGTCAAAATAAAGTCATAATAAGAAATATATTAAAGGAAGAGGCATAAATCAATGAAGATACATTTTGTTGAGCTCGATGTCACCGGTAACCTTCATGGTAAGACTCAGAGGACTGGATACGCTTCCTGTCAGCGTCTGCTCTACATTGTCTAAGAAGTCCTTTGACCCTTGGATCACTTGGACGCTACAGTTCTTAAGTAGAATTTTAAACTATTTGTAAGAAGCAGGATGTGGCAGCAATGGAAGCATGATATATCCACGCCGCCATTACAGGGCAACATCATTATAATTGGTCGTAAATTTATTATATGGGATACTTGATCTGGGTGCGGAATACTGTTCTGTATCTTAAATTGCTATGGAGATTGTAACAGAAAAAATGTTCATTATAACTTGATTGTATTTCTAACTAGATATGAAAATAATAAATATATGCCACAAGAGTTAGAATGAAGTAATACAATGCCGCTTTAGAAATGCGTCACAATTTCTTTTAGTGCCTTTTTTTCTCTAGTTTAGTTCTGTGGTGCATCTTACTGTATATGTATGGCATTATAGTTTGGCTGGAGTTTGCAGTGAAATCTACAGTATTAGGCTATCACAGATGCTGCTTTAAAAAATTTGATAAAGTAAAAAGTAGTCTTGTACCATACCTTGGAAAGTGGAAAAGGTGGTGGAGAAGGTGAAACATTTAAAATTGACATTTTACTAATATTAAGTTTCTCTTTTCCCTGAAATATCACTTTTGCTTAAAGGGGTTGTCCTGTCTGAACTGATAATTCTGCAGTCACTCAGTGTGGCTGCAGTGTTATCAATCCTCCCCACAAACGCACTTTGCGCTGCGAAGATTTGTGGTTTCTAAACCGGGAACAGATCACAGCTATGCGGTATGCATGTTCATGGCCAGAGTCCCCAATTAATGGGTGTGGCCTCACTAAATATGAGTGTATGGAGCAAGGTCGTGCCCACTAGATGGTCATGCCCACTAAGCAGACATGCCCGCTTCATACACTTGTATTGAGTGAGGCCATGCCCACTAGTGTTGCTGCTAGGAACATGCATATCGCGGTCCGTTCCCGGTTTAGAAACAAGCAAATCCTTTCAGCGTATAGTGCAGGTATTGGGAGGATTTAAAAGTCTGCAGTCACATTGAGTGACTGAAAAATTGGCAATTTTAGACCGGACAACCCCTTTAACTAGTGTATGTGTATGTGAACTCTGAATTCAGCAAAAGTATGCTGAAATGAGTGTATAAGGCTGCCTTCACACTTGCGCTCCCCGCCACTGCGTATTGCGGTGGGGAAGTGCAAGCCGAGTGCAAACACCGCGTGTTCAGGGTGCGGACGAGAATGTGTGATTTGTACGCAAGCATCCGCATGCGTGCAAATCACACACGGAAGTCAATAGGTGCGCACGGCAATCCGCAGCTGAGCGCATCACCGTGTGTCCCCATGATAAACATAGGGATGGGCGGTGCTTGTGTTTGCATTGCGTTCGCTGTCCACAAGACGCTGTGGAGGCGTTCGCAAGTGTGAAGGCAGCCTAACTCTGCCGAATGCTATCCAAAGTCTTATCAGATAGCACTACAATACTCAACTCTTCACTAGAATAGGCAGTGCAGATGCGTGTTTTTTTTTCTCATGGCAAACTGGCAAGAGAAAATATCACTCCAATATTTAGACCACACGACCATACAAGTCTATGGATACGTGTGAAACATCAAATTGCACTCGAATGACATCCAAGTGCAGTCCGATTACTGTGAACACAGACAATGGTCATGATAGACAAATTAAGTCCTCTGAGAGAGAATCAGATCACAGTAAGGTCACACTCAGATCAAACTCTGGCAGCATTTGAACTGAGTGACATCATAATCTGCCCGTTCTCTTGTATGACAGAATCTATGGCCGTGTGAGAAAACCCTAATCACAAATCTTTGTACTAGAATTTGAGCTAAGCACCAAGGAAATGGCCAAGCAGTTTGGCGCACCTTTCTCCCAACTATCCATGCCCATTGTACATCTCATTTGTATATGCAAAATTATCCATTTGCTTTTCAATCTATAGGTCTCCTTAGAACAAGTTCCTCTACAAGGACTTTTGTTTACTATTCGAACTTGGAGTTATAGGACTCCCTTTAATTTAAACCAGTACTTATTTATTTTATACTGGTATAATAAAGTAAATATTATTATATAATATGCACCGTAATTAGTTATTTTAAAAAATGAAGTTATCCTCAATAAATAGGGTACAAGAGACTTGTTGATCTTACTGCTTGGATCCGCAGTGATCCCATGAACGGTGTACCCTGAGAATCTGGCTCTGCCATTGTAAATGGAATGGTGGTATATATGCATGGCCTGTGGCATATTCATTGTCTATGCAACTGTAGCGCTCTATGCTTGGCTATTTCCAGCAGTCCAACAGAGAAAGAATGGAAGTCTGCACTGGCACACCTCAACTTCATTCATTACAGAGCCTCAAAGTCCTGTTCTAAATGGGTCTAGAACCACATTCTTTGGATAATAATAATTTTATTTATATAGTGACAGCATATTCCGCAGCACTTTACAGTTCAGAGGGAATAGAATACCATACTATATGATAATACAATACAATACAATAAAATACAGACAATATGAGACAATACAAGAGAAAAAAAAAACATTCAGATACCATGAGGAGTGAGGTCCCTGCTTGCAAGCTTACAGTCTATGAGGAAATAGGGGAGGCACAAAAGTTAAATGGTAAAAGAGCCATCATATTTGATCTAGTCATCAATATAATAAATAGGAGATTTACATAATGCTGCATGAACCGGTCACCAGCCAGGATCTGTACAAGTACAGATAAAGTGCTATCACCCTCCTTCACCTGCTGGACTCTGTACGCCTCCATTGGATTTCCAATTGCCTGGACTTGATTGGCACTCACCCGCTTTGCACACGCTTCCTGCTACACCTGTCTCCTGTCGCTCCAGACCCCTGCCTCTATCTCACCCCTCCTGCTGCTCCTTTCCTCCTGTCCCTTTCCTCCATCCCAACCCCGGCTGCGCCTCTTCCTCTCAGCTGCTGTTGCCCCCGCCACCACCACTCCCCATCTGCACCTCACCCCCCTGCTCCACCTCTCACTCCCACTGAGTCCTATACCCCCATGCAATGTTCTCCCTTCTCTTCACACTCACTCCTATCCTACTACACTTCCTACAACTCCCCTCTGTCCCTCCTCCTGACAACACAATAACACTCTCCCCCTCCATCCTACCTAGCCATCTCACCCACTCCTCTGAACTCTTACTCCATGCCCAAGCCTTTAGCGCCAAACATGCCTGCCCGCCTCGCAAGCTCTCATGCCCCCACCTCCTGACCCTGTATCTCCTCCTCCTACTTGCTGGCGACATCTCCCCTAATCCCGGTCCCCCCAACACATCCCCACAATCACCCCCAGCCCACACCCACTCCCCACCATTAACACCCGCAACCCCTGCAACTTTACACCCATCCCCCAAGCCGCCCCTCCCCCAATCCCCCTTTCTGGCGCACTCTGGAATGCCCGCTCAGTATGCAATAAACTTACCTTCATCCACAACCTCTTCATCACCAAAAAACTCTCTTTCCTTGGCATCACCGAAACATGGCTCACCCCCTCCGACACAACCTCCCCCGCCGCCCTTTCCTATGGCGGACTCACCCTCTCCCACACTTCCTGCCCCAGCAAATCCCACGGCGGAGGTGTTGGCCTACTCCTGGCCAACAGCTGCTCCTTCACCCCAATTACACCACCCCCCTCTGCCTCCCTCCCCTCCTTCGAGGCGCACTCCGTGCGTATCCTCTCCCCCTGCAACCTCCAACTGGCTGTCGTCTACCGCCCTCCGGGATTCTCGTCCACCTTCTTCGACCACTTCACAACCTGGCTTCTCCACCTCCTCTCCTCCGATATCCCCACCATCATCATGGGCGACTTCAACATCCCCACGCTGCTGCCTCAAGACTCCTCCCTCTAACCTCCTCCTTCGGCCTCTCCCAATGGTCCTCCTCAGCCACACAAAATAACGGTCACACACCAGACCTCGTCTTCACCCGCATTTCTTCACTCACCAACCTCGCAAACTCAACCCCCCTTTTAACCGACCACAACCTGCTGACCTTCTCCGCCCTCCCTCCCCCCCCCCCCCCGCCACGCTCCCCCCTCTCCGGAAACTCCCTCAACCCCGAAGAAACCTCAAGCTCATTAACTTCCACTCACTCACTGAGTCCCTCCTCCCTCTCTTTGACTTAGCCTCCTCTCATGATGCTAACGCTGCCGCCACCCTCTACAACACCACTCTCGCCACGTCCTCGACCAGGCCGCCCCTCTCTCATACAACAAAACCCGTGCACACAGACAACCCTGGCTCACCGCCAGCACCAAAAAACTTCGACGGACGTCCAGGGTAGCTGAACGGAGATGGAAGAAATCCAACTCCACAGCGTACCTCGCCTTGTACAAACAGTCCCTCATCGGCTTCAAGACAGCACTGACCACCGCAAAACAAGCTTTCCTCTCGTCTCTCATTAGCTCCCTCTCCCACAATCCCAAGCAACTTTTTATAACCTTTAATGCCCTACTCCGTCCCCCCGCACCCCCTCCCTCTCCCCTCATCACCGCCGACGACTTTGCCAGCTTCTTTAAACAGAAGATCGACAACATCAGAGAAAGCTTCGATTCCCAATCCCCTCGGCCCTCTCTCTCTCTATCACCCAACCCCCCTTGACCAAAAGTAACTTCTCCTCCATGACTGAAGTGCGCCTCTCCTCCCTTCTAGCACGATCACACCTCACCACTTGTGCCCTCGACCCTCTCCCTTCCCATCTCATCCCTAACCTCACCACTGTCCTTATCCCCTCCCTAACCCATCTCTTCAACATATCACTTGCCACCGGTGTCTTCCCCTCATCCTTCAAACATGCCCTCATCACACCCGTCCTCAAAAAACCCTCCCTCGACCCCGCAACAGTCTCCAAATATTGTCCCATATCTCTCCTCCCCTTTGCCTCAAAATTGCTTGAGCAACATGTCTACTCCAAACTGTCCACCCAACTCCCCTCGTGCTCCCTCTTTGACCGCCTGCAATCCGGTTTCCGAGCCAACCACTCTACCGAAACAGCCCTAACCAAAGTCACGAACGACCTACTGACCGCCAAGACCAAGCAACACTACTCCATCCTTCTCCTCCTCGACCTCTCTGCTGCCTTCGACACAGTCGACCACTCCCTCCTGCTTCAAATTCTAGAATCCCTTGGCATCACTGACCTGACTCTCTCCTGGATCTCCTCGTACCTAACAGACCGTACCTTCAGCGACACCCACTCTCACACATCCTCCTCGCCCCACCCCCTATCTGTTGGAGTTCCCCAAGGCTCAGTCCTGGGAAGCTTACTCTTCTCCATCTACACCCTCAGCCTAGGCCAACTCATTGAGTCCCACGGCCTCCACTACCACCTCTACGCCGACGACACCCAGCTCTACCTCTCCGGCCCTGACATCACCTCCCTGCTATCCAAAATCCCACACTGCCTGTCCGCCATCTTATCCTTCTTCTCCGCTCGTTTCCTCAAACTCAACATGGATAAAACCGAGTTCATCGTCTTCCCCCCAAGTTGCTCTTCCCCCCTTCCTGACCTAACCATCACGGTCAAGGACTGCACACTCTCACCTGTCTCCCATGCCAAGTGCCTTGGTGTAATCCTCGACTCTGCCCTCTCCTTCAAGCCACACATCCAGACCCTTGCCACCTCCTGCCACCTCCAGCTTAAAAACATCTCACAGATCCGCTCCTTCCTTGACCATGACACTGCCAAAACGCTTGTCCTTGCCCTCATTATCTCCCGCCTCAACTATTGCAACCTCTTGTTCACCGGCCTCCCCGCTTCATCCCTTGCACGCCTCCGAATCATCCTTAATTCCGCTGCCCGACTCATCCACCTGTCGCCCCGTTACTCCCCCATCTCCCCCCTCTGCCAAGCCCTCCACTGGCTCCCTACTTCCCAGAGATCTAAGTTTAAAACCCTAACCCTGACATACAAGGCCATCCACAACCTGTCCCTTCTATACATCTCCAACTTGGTCTCCCGATACCACCCCTCACGCAATCTGCGCTCCTCTCAAGAAGTCCTTCTCTTCTCGCCCCGAATCTCCACCTCCCACAACCGCATACAAGACTTCTCTCGTGCATCCGCCATACTCTGGAACTCTCTTCCACACCACATCAGATACTCCCCTACCCTGGGAACCTTCAAGAAAAACCTGAAGACCCACCTCTTCCTTCAAGCCTATAACCCACACTGAGACCTAATCCGCTGCACCATCTCACCTCTCCCCCTCCTACTGTCTCCCACCCATCCCCTATAGACAGGGAGCCCTTGTGGACAGGATCTCTGCCCTAATGTACCTGTATGATTTATTCGTCGTTAGAGGGGTTATAAGAACCCCATTTACATTATGTGTAAGGCCAGCTTCACACCACAATTTTTGGGATCCGGACAGCCCCGGATCCGATTTGGCACCTATTATATCCCTAATGGCATCGGATAGGGCCGGATGGTAGCTATTTGCCATCGGGTTTGCTGTCTGTCTGGCTGGATCCAGGGGATTTCGTTTTTTGCCCCGGACACAAAATTGGAGCTTGCAGCATTTTTTGTGTCGGGGCCAAAAATTGGACAAAATCGTATCCTCCTAGATCTGGCGCGAGTTCCCATACCATGGGAATCTATGGGCGCTGAATCACCCTGGATCTGTCAAAAATTCTGACCGGTTCCCAGATGCCGGGTATTGAATGAGCTTTGAAATTCAAGCCGCGCTCATTTAGCACCTGGACAGCGCAGCGAAAAGAGCTGTCGGCTGAAATTTCAGCACATGGAGAGCTCCACTGCTGAAATTTGAGCACTTGGACATTGACAGCCGTGCGCAGACAGGATTCTGGAAGAACACAGAATCTGAGGACATATTTGCCCTCCGGTTCTGTTTTGTCCAGGGCTGTCAGGTTCTGTGCGGTGCATCCTGTAAAACACCGGGCAGAATCTGACAGCAGAAAACCATGGTGTGAAGCTAGCCTAAGCTGGTGGGCACAGTTTAAAATGCCCAAAGGGGGTGACAGGTTCTCTTTAACCTTACGTTCCAAAGAGTATTATGTTCACACAAAACAACAAAGTATACTACTAGATTAGATCTGCTATTGTACTTTAGCAGCTCACCTTCACTTTTTCTTAATAGTCACACAGTTGAGGAGAACAAGCAAGCCTTCAGGCTCTGTCCTTTTGTATGTATCTGTGGTGATAATCTACATGTATTAAATGTATATTATATATTCAGTCAGATTTTACCAATTTCCAGATCCTCAAAAAAGTTTTGGAAGACATTAATTGAAGACATTAGGCCTTTTTGTAATTGATTTACAATATTTTAAAGTTAAAACAAAAAAAAAGGCTAATCGTTTTCTGACTAAGGTGCCCTCTGATTCAGGATTTTCAGTCAGTGATTTGCAAATAATATGTGACTTTGAAAAGAATCTTACCTGCTTAAAGAGCGCATAATTTAATTATCATCATTACAATAAGGTAATATTGACACTAATATGTGAATATGAGTTATGCCCTGATCAAGAGCTATTTCTAAAGAGTGTATGGTAAAATATCACAGCGGTCATGTATCAGACACTTATTTGAAGAAATCTAGCAATATTAATCAGTTTTTTTTTTAAAAATAAGGTATATTGCGTAGCATTTTTTTCAGAATCTCTGCTCATTCTGAGGAATAGGAAGGTAGACTAGCTTCTTAAAAGACTTGCTAGCCACCTATGCGTATGTCATGCATATGACATGCATTTTTCAACATGGTCTTATTTTATGCTGGTCATGATCATGGTTTTATGCTGTATAAAGTTAGGATGGATAGATAGATAGATAGATAGATAGATAGATAGATAGATAGATACCTAGAAAAAAATTAGAAAAAAATACTCTGCAGCACTCGGTTACTACCAATGATGTACATATGCTAATAAGCTATATATATATGAGAAAAAAGTTAAAAACTTACGTTTTTTCAAAAAACTCAAAATCTTATCTTTTTATTTCTGAAGTTCTTGGTACACACATTGGCCAATGTCTGTTTGCTCGTCGACTGCGACAAAGTGACTCCAGGTCCGACGAGTCCTAACGCTGACATCCCTGTCCTCCTTGTCCACCCCCCACTTCTCAGTGGGCAGACTGATAGATAGATAGATAGATAGATAGATAGATAGATAGATAGATGGGCATACATTTAGTCAGTGAGGTCAACTGAGGACACAGCTATGGTACCATGGTAACTGCTGACCATGGTCAGCTGAGGTGGTTACCATGGTACCACAGCTGTATCCTCAGGTGACCTCACTAACTTCTTCGCTGATATAGGCGCAGTTCTAAGTGCCAACATCATGTGCTTGGAGGCTGCAGTGAAAGGATTCTATCTATTTTAGTGCAACCTCTGATGCAGCACAGCTGAGATGCGACAAGAGACACTGTTGTGGATTATCATCGGAAGGTATGTTTGGGGTTAATAAATGGGAAAATGAGGGTTGTCAGTGTGTTTGTCAGCCTTCTATGGCCCCGATGCCCCTGTACCAGGGCACCAGGAAGAGCAAAGTAACTCGCTACCTTACACTATCTATCTATCTATCTATCTATCTATCTATCTATCTATCTATTCTAACTTTTTACAGCATGGAAAATATCATGTTAAAAATGCTATCCATGTGCTGTCTGATTTTTTTCTGGCACCCATTTACTTGCATTGGTGAATCTCAAGTGAGATACACTGCCATACGCAGCACACTGCAAATTTTTCCATAATTTTTATGACACGGTGATCAGTGTAAAAAAGATAACATTTCCTAAATTGCTGTTTCTTCTTGATTTTGCCTCACATAATGTGGATTAGAAATCAAACGAAAAATATTATGTGACCCAAAGTGGTACCAATAAAAACTCCAACTCATTCCGCAAAAACCAGCCCCCAAATTACTCTGTTGGCAGAAAAATAAGAAAAACTATGGCCCTTAAAATTCAGTGATGCAAAAAACCTTTGTTTTGTAAAAAAGTGTTTTAGTGTGATAGTAGCCAAACTAAAAACTGTATAAATTTGGTGTTGTTGTAATCGTACCGACCATGATGAGTAAAGCCGCCTAATCACTTATACCGCAAGGTGAAAGGCATAAAAATAGTAATAAAGTAAATTCTTCAACTGCTGCTGATTAGTTGAGTCTGCCTCCAAACATCACACAATAAAACAAAAAGGAGAGGCTCTAATGAGAGGGACCCGCTGCCATTATGGGGAAAAAAGACACACTTATAGGTGGACTCTCACCTTTTGAGGTTGTGCTGTCCCCGCACAACCTCGGTAATGTGACGTGAGAAACCGCTGTGGGGAGCGGTGGCTCCAGGGAATCCGGCAGTGTTATGATGGCCCTCAGGTCACGTGGTTCTCCCCAGTTGACTGGGCTATGACGTCAGATCAGGTCCTTGTGTGCTGGTAGCACAAGTTCTGTGTTATGCAGCTCCACACGATCTCCCAAAGGGAGATAGAGAATATCTTTACAGAGAAAAATTTGTGTTTTAGCAGCGCTCACACAGGGGGACCCAAAGAGTTATTATCAATACTCAGCTTTTTTTTCACAATGTGTTTCAATGGCAGCACGCCATCTTCATCAGGTGGGGGTTACAAAGGAGAAGGGAATGGCATTATATAGATATTTAAAAATTCACAACCAATCATGAACAAACAATTGGTGCAAATTAATTTAACCCTTACTTCCCTTAACACATAATTTGATTCCAAAGCTACAAAATATTGCACATGAGGTAATTATATAAAATAGAATATAATGCTGTGAGATCACTATAAAACTGTGAAATTAATACACACTACAATTCATTCTTTGTTGATTAAAACCAGAATTACAATCAATAAAATCAATAGGAAAAACACTCAAAAATAAAAATCAGGCATCATTTTTCTACTATGATAAAATCTAAAAAATGCTAATAGTAAAATTTCATCTAACAAATTCTCAGAAAATTCTTACAAAGAATATATAGTTAAATATGCTTATTAATTTGCTTTTTTATTATTTTACCCATTACAGTTAGAACCGTTTTGAAAGTAAATAATTTATTGCAATTTTCATATGGAAAAGAGAGTAGAAGAGGGAAAAATACGTGTATAGAAAAAATCCTTTGTAAGAATTTTCTGAGAATTTTTTAGAATTTTTTTGATTAAATTTTACTATTAGCATGTTTTAGATTTTTTTCTGTACACATATCCCAAACATCACAGTAAGGCTAGGGTCACATTAACGTTAAAGGGGAGTTGTGTTAAAAACATAGATTTTGGCAGCCTTAATGCAGTGCTACCACCATGGTAGCGCCGCGTTAACGCTGTCAATGCTTACCTGTGGTGATGCAGCCCCTAGCGCGACTCAAACACCGGCATCTGAGTGAAATCTTGCGCTTTTTCCTAACGCGAGAAAAGATGTTGTTGAAAACATCTAGGGAGTCTAGATTCCAGAATGGGGTCAATTGTGAGGGAATGTTATTGTTTAAGTACATCAAGAACTAACCAAACGGGACACAACACCAGATATTTCCATTAAAATGTGTTCTCCAAAGCATCGCTCCATCCCTCCCAAGCCATGCCATGCACTCAAACAGTGGTTTTCCACCACATAAGGGGTATCAACATACTCGGAAAAAGTTGCAAAACAATTTTGGGGTCCAACTTCTCCTGCTATCCATTCTGTGAAGAATTTGGTGGTTCAAGGTGCTCACTTCACATTAAGATAAGTTCTTTGGGGGTCTAGTTTCCAGGACAGAGTCACTTGTGACACCCGCAGATCATTCCATCAAAATCTGCGCTCAAAGACGTTGCTCCTTTCCTTTTGAGCTCTGCCGGTTGCCCAAACAGTGATTTTCCACCACATATCAGGTATCGGCTTACTCAAAAGAAGTTGCACAACAAATTTTGTGGTTTATTTTCTCTGGTTGGCCTTGTGAAAATGAAAAAATTTGCGCTAAACGAACATTTTTGTGATAACCATTTACTTTTTCATTTTACAGCTCAAAGTTATAAAAATTATGTGAAAAATCTGGAGGTTCAAAGTGCTCACCAAACATTTAGATAAACTCCTTGTGGAGTCTAGTTTCTGAAATGGGGTCACTTGTGGGGAGTTTCCACTGTTTAGGCACATCAGGAACCCCAGCCCCATCTCTCTCATTCCCTTCTTTTGAGGTCCACACCATTAGGCTATTCCATCCCCTCCCCCTCAAAGTAGCAGTGGTATACCGTCCCCCAGGGTCACCCACCCAGTTCCTCGACCATTCTCCGTGTGGCTGCCGCATTTTATGTCCTCAGAATTACCAACCGTTATTCTGGGAGACTTTAACATTCCCACAAACAGCCACATCTTCCCATCTGCATCCCAGCTCTTATCTCTAACCACCTCTCTTGGCTTCTCACAGCTCTCAACCTTTGAGACGCACAAAGACGGTAACACCCTTGACCTGGTCTTTACCCGACTCTGTTCTACCTCCTGATAACTCACCTCTTCTCTCTGACCACAACATTCTCTCCTTCTCATTCACTAACCCTCGACCACCACATCCCAATCCTACCTATCACACATCCAGAAATCTACAGGCCATTAACCCTCATGCACTCACAGATTCCCTCATCTCATCACTGTCCCCAATCTCTTCAATCTCCTGTCCAGATCAGGCAGTAAATCCCTACAATGACACTCTCAGAAGCTCCCTGGACCAAGTAGTGCCCCTCACCCTCAAAACCTCCAAACATAGAACAAAACAGCCTTGGCTCACATCACAAACTCGATTCCTCCAGCGATGCTCTAGGAGTGCTGAACGTCTATGGAGGAAAACTCGCTCACCAGGAGACTTTATCCATTATAAATTTATGCTCAAAGCTTACAACTCTGCCCTTCACCTTGCCAAACAGACCTACTTCACCACCCTGGTCTCCTCAATATCCAACAATCCAAAAAAACTCTTTGACACTTTTCACTCTCTTCTCAGTCCTAAAGTGCAGGCCCCCATCACTGACCTCTGTGCTGATGACCTGGCTTCTTACTTTATGGAGAAAATAGACAACATCCGCCAGGAAATCAGCCCCCAGCCTCCAAGCGCCCCACTTCCATTTTTCCCCATATCTCCTCTGGTTCACTCTTCACAGAAGAAGAAGTCTCCAGGCTCCTCTCTCTCTCTCGTCCCACCACATGCACTACTTACCTCATTCTCTCACACCTACTCCAGTCCATCTCTCCAGTCGTCAACACTCATCTAACCAAAATCTTTGATCTCTCCCTCCTCTCGCATCTTCCCCTCCTTCTTCAAACTCTCGATCATTACAACATAATTAAAGAAAACCTCTCTCGACCCATCCTACACAAATATCTACAGACCAGTCTCCAATCTCCCCTTCATCTCTAAACTCCTGAATGACCTGGTCTACTCCCGCCTCACCCGTTACCTCTTCGCTCACTCTCTTCTAGATCCATTACAGTCTGGTTTCCTCCCCCTTCACGCTGCTGAAACTGCCTTCATCAAAGTGACCAATGACCTTCTGACGGCAAAACGTAATGGTGACCACTCTCTGCTTATTCTCCTTGACCTCTCTGCAGCTTTTGACACTGTTGACCACCATCTCCTACTCTCCATGCTGCACTCCATTGGCATAACTCTCTCATGTCTCTCCTCCTATCTTTCTGACCGCTCTTTCAGTGTATGATTTGCTGGCTCCACTTCCTCCCCTCTTCCTCTCACTATTGGGGTCCCTCAGGGCTCAGTCCTCGGTCCTCTTCTCTTCTCTCTCTACACAGCCCCGATTGGACACACCATAAGCAGATTTGGCTTCCAGTATCATCTTTATGCTGATGGCACGCAATTATACACTTCAGCCCCTGACCTTACCCTGCGGTATTAAACAACACCAATTACTGTCTAGCTGCAGTTTCCAACATCATGTCCGCTTTCTATTTGAAACTAAACCTTTCCAAAACTGAACTCCTTCTGCTCCCACCCTCCACTAACCTCCCTAAATCTGACATATCTCTCTCAGTTCTCTCTCAGTTTGTGGCACCACGATAATGCCTAGGCAGCAGGCTCGCTGTCTGGGTGTTATGTTTGACACTGATCTCTCCTTCTCCTCCCACACATAATCTCTCATCCACTCCTGTCACTTACACCTGAAGAATATCTCTAGAGTCCGCCCCTTTCTCACCATGGAAACAACAAAAACCAGGGTGCGTGGCCTGCTGCTAATGGCGCTGAACGCAAGCTAGAGGAGCTCCTCACTCAAGACGGACAAAGCGGCATCTAAACGGCGATCCCGGTCCCCTAACCTGCAGACACTACCAGAGGATCGAGCCAGGAACTTGCAGACATGCCGAGGGCTTCATCCAGACACCGCCTCACTGAAAACAAGGTGACTCATTACTTTGAGGCAGAGCGGCAGCGTGTGCCTTCTGAAAACATGCCCGCTGCCTCAGTGCACCAGCCTCCTTCTTCCCCACTCGGAGGTCCCCGCTCTCCTCGCTCCCCTCCCTCCTCCAGCTATGAGGGAAGAGACGCTGGCAACAGCGATCTCGCCCCAGTCACACAGGGAGCCCTGAGACAGCTCCTGGATGCCTTAAGAGCTTCAATAATGGAAGATATGAGGGGTCTCATTGGCACAATGAGGGAGGACATAGGGGCATTGGGGGAGAGAACCACTCTCCTAGAGAGCAAAATGGGAGAGTTTGCTGCTGCACATAATAGCCTTTCAGACAGTCACTCAGACCTGGATAAAGAAATGGGGTCTGTGAACACCACCCTGTGTCACCTGGAAGACAAGTTAAGGAGAAATAATATTAAGATAAGGGGTCTGAAAGAAAGCACTGAGGATACAGATATTGCTAAAGTTGTGACTGACTTTCTCAAAACTGCCCTGCCGGAGACCCCGGTGGCAGATCTTGCAATTGAAAAAGCTTTCAGGATCCCCAAGCCAACGAGGTTACCTCCTGAAGTCCCGAGGGATATACTGGTACACTTGGTGAGACCGGGAGTGCGAGACCACCTGATGCAAAGAATGAGACTGGGTCCCCCTTTGCAAGACCCCTATACCAAAGTGGCGATTTTTCCTGATTTGTCCCCCGGAACCTTGTCCCGTCGACGTGAGTTTGCATCCAGCTGCAAAACCCATCGGGATGCAGGTATTTTCTGCAACTGGGGGTCCCCGGTCTCTTTGAACTTTAAATTCAGGGGTAAGAGACATTCCTTTGCGTCCCCTACTCAAGCAAGGAAAACCCTCAGATCGTGGAATCTGGGATCCCCTGGCAAGACAACGCCTCCTCGTCCTGGTCCAGACCGAGGGTCTGGATCACCCCAGGAGAAAGAAAAGGGCTCATGAACGAAGGGAACGAATGGCACGTCGGTCCTGAGTGACTAGCTCTCTATTTGTTGTTGTGAGACTTAAATCGGCTAAGGATCTTCCGAGTGAGCCGGTTTGATCCACATGCCTGTTGTGACTCCACTGATTTGGTGGGGTACGAGTGGATCGATATTGGAGTGAATTTCCCCCTTCACATCCACTTGTTCCGACTAAGTCAGGCTTACACAGTTTACATATTTGTTTTGTTTGTTTCCCTATTGTAGTCCTGTCGGACATTGTTATCGTTATGATTACCTAACTGTGTCTTGTTCTCTTTTCTTCCTTTTCTCTTCCCACTCCTGTTACTTCGTCCCTCTCTCTGCTCGTTTTCACTTTTCTTTCTTTCTATTTCCTCTAAGGTTTTTCCTTCCCTACATCCTTCCCTCCTGCCCCCCTCCCCCCTCCATTTCCCTCCTCCTTGGGGTGGGACGGTTGGCCTCACTTTCGCCCTCTCATGTAAACATGTCTATCAAGATTCTATTGCTTAATGTCAAGGGGCTGAATTCCCCTGTGAAAAGATCCTTTTTGTGGAGGGAAGCTAGGAGATCCTCAGCAGATATTATGTGCGTACAGGAAACGCATCTTCTAGAAGCAGATAACAATAGACTGCAATGCCGATCATTCCCACACATTTTTCACGCCAACCACTTGGAGAAAAAGGCAGGAGTGAGCATAATGGTAAAAAATACGGTCCAATTCCGCATGGTTAGGGTGATTCCAGACCAGTCGGGGAGATATATTATTTTGATATGTGAAATAGCAGGTTTAATCTACATTTTTGTGAACATTTATGCCCCGAATAGTGGTCAGCTTAAATTCCTGAGGTCCTTGTTTGGGAGACTGGGGGAGCTGGCGGACGGTAGGCTAGTTGTTTGTGGCGACTTCAATGCGGTCATGGAACAAAGGCAGGACTCCTCCTCTCCAGTTGTTCGGAGAGGTGGGACTCTGGGCCCCCTCTGCCGAGAGTTCCATCTCCATGATATTTGGAGATATTTGCATGCAGAGGAAAGGTACTATTCCTTTTTCTCGCATAGCCACTCTTCTTATTCCAGAATTGATCTTTTTCTTGAAAATGACGCTATCTTGGAGTCATGCGTGGCTTCAGAGATAGGAGTCATCACGTGGTCGGACCACGCCCCGATCTCCTTGGAGATCAGGCTGGGAGCGGAAGGTGGTCCGACGCGGCATTGGAAATTGAACGTGGGTCTATTATCGGACCCCCAGACCATCCTGGAGTTTGAAAAAAAGCTACAAGACTTCTTCGCCTTAAATGACAACAAAGAGGTCATGGACGACACGCTGTGGTATTCCCACAAAGCGGTTCTCCGTGGGCTCTTCTTGCAAAGGGCAGCTCTAGAAAAAAGGAAAAGGGAGGCTTTGAGAACAGAGTGGACCTCACGTATCCAGACTATGGAGTCCGCTAACAAGGTTGCTCCGTCATCTCGCCTCCTCTCTCAGATACTGGACCTGCGGAATAAACTTAGAGCACTTCTTCTCCGTCAGTACAAGGTCAATCTTAGGAAATTTAAAACTAAATTTTATGCGGCGGGAGACAGAGTGGGGAGGCTGCTGGCTCGCAGACTTAAGAGGAGAGCGGCTATGTCCATGATCTCTGCTATGGAGTCCCCGGGGGGAGGGTAGGTACGGGATCCGCAAAAAATAGTGGAAGTATTCGCAGAATATTATGAATCGTTATACAATTTAAGACATGATGCGTCCACTCCCCAACCTACAACAGAAGCGATACAACAGTTTTTGCGGGCTCTGGACCTCCCGTCCATCTCTCCGGATGACCTGGAAAATTTGAACAGGCCGTTCACCCAGCTGGAAATTGAATCGGTAATTAAATCTTTAAAATCCAACTCGGCCCCAGGTCCGGATGGATTTGCAAATGAGTATTATAAGACCTTTGCCCCTGTCTTGGCCCCATACCTACTGCGATTGTTCACCATGTGGCAATCTAGTGGCTCGATCCCAAATTCAGCCTTAGAGGCAACAATAACAACAATTCCCAAAGGTGGGAAGGACCCAAACAGACCTGAAAGTTATCGCCCAATCTCCCTTTTGAATTCAGATTTGAAAATATACTCAAAAATACTGGCCAATAGAATGGGGGAGGTGATACCTGGTCTGGTCCACCCAGACCAGGTGGGATTTGTGAAAAATAGGCAGGCTCGGGACGGAACTAGGAGAATGCTAGATCTAATTGAGATTGCTGAGAGGAGGGGGGGCCCCTGTGTATTCCTGTCTTTAGACGCAGAAAAGGCGTTCGACAGGGTACATTGGGGCTACCTCCGGGAGGTCCTCGTTGCCTTTGGCTTCTCGGGACCGATATTACAAGCAATTCTCGGTCTGTACTCGCACCCTTGTGCGAGGGTATTCTCTTCTGGCTTCCTGTCTAGAACCTTTGCAATTACTAACGGCACCAGGCAAGGATGTCCCCTTTCGCCCCTGATTTTTGCTCTTTTGATGGAACCCCTTGCGGCGTCTCTCAGAGCGGACCCGTCTATTTCGGGCATATCGGTGGGGGAAGGGAGACACGTAGTTGGTTTATACGCAGACGATGTCATCATTGCCACCGCCGACCCCGCATCCTCTCTCCCGGGGATAGTTAAAGCTCTAGATTTGTTTGGACAAATCTCCTATTATAAGTTGAATGCTAGCAAGTCCATGATTTTTCCTGCCCACGTCCCCGCCGCTGAATCGGAACAGTTGGCAAAGATCTACCCTTTCAAATGGTGTCCAGGGGGTATTTCATATTTGGGGATCCTCCTTGGCCCCTCTGTTAAAATAGCTTCTGATAATCTCAATTCACTGTTGGGAGAGCTCGGTAAAGCGCTGGAGACGTACCCCCTTATCACCATGTCATGGATGGCAAGAGTTCAGGCTGTTCGGATGATCTGGCTACCGAAAGTTATTTACTTATTTAGGTGCCTACCAATAAAATATCCTTCTGGGCTGCTCTCCCGTCTACAAGCTCTGATCAACAGATTTGTTTGGGCCAATAAAACTCCTAGGATACAGAGGAAAACAATGTATCTTCAGCTGGCCTGGGGGGGTATGGGAGTCCCGGACGTCGCCTCTTATTTAAGGCGATTATACTGGAGGCGGCAAAAAACTGGTGGAGGGGGAATGGAGGGGAGAGATGCCTGCAAATTGAGGCTAGTGAAACTAAAGGGGCCCACTTAAAAACCTCTTAGCGGCCACTTCACTGGGCTCTCTGAGGACACGGGGAATGTTGCAATCGGCCCGCGCCCTCCTAGAGGTTTGGGGGGGTCTTGGGGACAGGTGGTCTTGTCTTCCGGTCTCTGAGATTCCTCTTGCGGCCCTTCGGCTCCTCGTCCCCTCGCTGAGTTTACCCGGCTGGCGGGAGAGTGGTCTTGAGAGGCTGAGTGACCTGATGGTTCGGGGCAAACTATTTTCCTTTGCGGAATTTGTAGCCAAGCACCCGAAAATGGCTCACTTTTTCCTACAGTTTGGCCAGATATCGCATTTCCTCCGCTCTGCCTCCTGCCGCCATGACCTCAGGCCCCCTGGGGTGTCTCCCTTGCTGCAATTTGTTTTATCAGGTCCTGAGTTAACTAAGGGCCTCTCATCCATATACGGGGGTCTATTAAATTGTAATACGCCAATAAAGCTGCAATGTATGGAGAGGTGGGAGGTGGATCTGAAGTTCGCCGCTGACTTAGACGAATGGGAAGGGGCAATTAGAGTGACCAGGAATGCAACCCATTGCATTAATCATATGGAACTTTTAAAGAAAATACACCTTCGCTGGTATACTCCCCCCTCCAAACTGGCCAGATTCAAACAGGGCCTTTCTCCCTTGTGTTGGAGACAGTGCGGACATAAGGGAGATCTGGCACACATGTGGTGGGGCTGTCCTAAACTGGCTCCTTTCTGGAGTTTAGTGGCTGGCCTGGTAGAGTCTCTCACAGGCATTGGGGCCCCTATTGCCCCTCAACTCGCTGTTCTCCACATAGGGATTGAGGCCTTTCCTCCGATTCCCCGTCTCCTCATCACATTCATTTTGACTTCTGCTAGAATATGCGTTGCAGCCAAGTGGAAGGAAGTAACTCCTCCGAACATGAGGGATCTCACTGATAAATTAAATTCAATATTCTGCCATGAATACTACTTAGCGATGGACTCTAAAAGCAGGAGATATGTGGCAGAGGTGTGGGACGTTTGGAGTGCTCATCCCCTGGCGATTCAGATCCCTGGTTGAGGCCTCCTGCTCCTCCCCCTGGTGTTCCCTACTTTTCCCTTGACTTTTCCAGTTCATGAATCTTACCTGCTGATTTCTAAGCTGTTATGACTGATCAGTTAAGTCAGGCATCCCTCCCTCATTTCACTTCTTCTTTTCTTTTCCCGCCTCCTTCCTTCCTTTTTCTCCCTTTCCTCTATTCTGATCTCTCTAAGATAGATTCTTGCCACGTTATTTCCTCTCTTGCCGGTTTTGGTAATTGTTATAACTACATGTTATCTCTGTGTGATCAAAATTGATAATTATCACAATAAAAAATCATTAATGGATACAACAAAAACCCGAGTATAAGCCGAGGCCCCTAATTTTACCCTCCAAAACTAGGCAATCATATTGACTCGAGTATAAGCCTGGGGGGGAAATGCAGCAGACTGATCACGATATATACAGGCCCTCTCATCAGCAGGAATACAGGCCCTCTCATCAGCGGTATACAGGCCCTCTCATCAGCGGTATATAGGCCCTCTCATCAGTGGTATACAGGCCCCCATCAGTGGTATACAGGCCCCCAGCAGTGGTATACAGGCCCCAACAGTGGTATACAGGCCCCCAGCAGTAGTATACAGGCCCCCAGCAGTAGTTACAGGCCCCCAACAGTAGTATACAGGCCCCCAGCAGTAGTATACAGGCCCCCAGCAGTAGTATACAGGCCCCCAGCAGTGGTATACAGGCCCCCAGCAGTGGTATACAGGCCCCCTGTTTATTATTTTATGTGGGGCAGCAACGGGGGCTTTAACCAGTGACGGGGGAGCGAGTACACATAGTGTATTGTACTATGCACCACTCCCCCTGCCGGTGATGGACAGGGGATGCAGTGCATATTGCAATACACTAATGAGCGGGGTCAAGTGACCTCCTACTCCCTCTTTAGCCTCCCCCCACCTCCTCCAGCCCCCGGACATCGCTTCTTCCCCATACTGACTCGAGTATAAGCCGAGGGCTGTACTTTTCAGCACAAAATTTGTGCTGAAAAACTTGGCTCATACTCGAGTATATACGGTAAGTGTATTTTTTCGTTTCCACATTGCTTTAATTCCTTTGAAGCACCTTAGGGGTTAATAAACTTGTTGGATGTGGTTTTCAATAGTCTAATGGGTGCAGTTTTTAGAATGGTGTCATTTTGTGGTATTTTTTGTCATATAGGCCCCTCAATGTCTCTTCAAATGTGATTTAGTCATTAAAAAAATGTGAAATTGCTGATGAACTTTAAACCCTTCTAACTTCCTAATATAAAAATGTAATTTTAAGAACTTTTTCTGGGATAGACTGAAAAATACTGGAGAGCCCTATGTGTTTTTTTTTTACATTATTTATTTAACATACTATGATGGCAGGTTGGTTGCCGTACATGAATATGTATGGTAACCAAGCACAATAACCATCCAGATTAAGGAAATACAGCCTGATTGCAACAACCAATCACAGACACTCTCACAGAGAGTGAGCGTCTGTGATGGGCTGTTGCCCATCAATGCAGTGAATATGCATGAAGCTTAATGGGCAACCCTGGAAGCAGCAGCATGACACTGATAAGATGTTCTAGCTATTCTTATCATTTTCCAATGTATCATCTCTATGTGTCTATTCTATTATAACTTTTTCGAGCTTGGGAAAGACCATGCTAAAAACTATGCTATCAGTGTGCTGTGCAATTTTTTTTATCACACTCACTGACTTGCATTGGCGATACTCTTGCATGATACTCCCATACTCTCGCACCATGTTGCTACTTTTTTCTCATACAGAACCTGGATAAAAAAAAGTTGTAGACAAATGTTCGTCTGATCTAAATAATTTCTTAAAGGGAACTTGTCAGGTTGTTCTACCCCCCTTTCCTATCACTACCCGTCCTTGCACCTTCCTTGCTGATCCCTAATCATCCCTGTCTGCTCTAAAAGTGCACTATCTACTTATATAATCGGGAGTTTGGAATTCGGGCACTGTAGCCGAATCCCAGACTCCTTTGCGCGACTGCGAGTGATGACGCGTAGCGTCATCACGAGCCGCAGCCGCACTGCCGTCTCCGCCACCCGCCGTCTCCGCCGCCCACCCGTCCGCCCCGCCGCCGCCTCCGCGAGGTCACCGCTGCCCCTCGCTGCTCTAGCAACGCTGGGGCCTCGGTGACGCTATGCAGCTGGAGGAGCACTGTCCTTGCGGCGACATGTAATTTCCAACATGGCGTCCAAAATCTCGCGAGATTTTGCCGCCATCTTGGATTTTACATGTCGCCGCACACACTCCGCTATCCTACCAACATCGCCCCCGCCGAGGTGACCGCCCAGTGCCCCTCGGGAGATCAGCCGCTCATGGGCACAAGCCGCTGATCTCCTGACACTACATACCACTCTTCTCCCCGCCGCCCGCTCTCCCCCGGCCGCTCCGCACTTACCCCTCCCCGCTTTGCTGCCTGCAGTAATACTTTCTTTTTGGAGCCGATCATGTGACAGGCCCTCTGTGATGTCACATTAGCCCGCCCTGTCACATGACCGGCTTCAATGCCGGTGGAAGGAATACAGAGAGCAGAGGACAGGATGACAGGGGCACACATGACTCGGGAATAAAGAACTGTGCCAGAGGACAGGGGCACACAGGACATGGGGACACAACAGGCCCAGAGGACAGGGGGACACAACAGGGGCAGAGGACAGGGGCACACAGGACAGGGGGACACAACAGGCCCAGAGGACAGGGGGACACAACAGGGGCAGAGGACAGGGGCACACAGGACATGGGGACACAACAGGCCCAGAGGACAGGGGGACACAACAGGGGCAGAGGACAGGGGCACACAGGACATGGGGACACAACAGGCCCAGAGGACAGGGGGACACAACAGGGGCTGAGGACAGGGGCACACAGGACATGGGGACACAACAGGCCCAGAGGACAAGGGGACACAGAACAGGGGTAGAAGACAGGGCCACACAGGACAGAGGAACACAACAGGGCCAGAGGACAGGGGGACACACAACAGAGGCACACAGGACAATGGCACACAGCACTGGGGGACACCGGACAGAGGCACACAGGACAGGAGGACACACAACAGGGGCAGAGGACTCGGGCACACAGGACAGTGGCAGAGGACAGGGGAACACACAACGGGCACACAGGACAGAGAGACACAGAACAAAGGCAGAGGACAGGGGGACACCGCACAGGGGCACACAGGACAGGAGGACACAGAACAGGGGCAGAGGACTCAGGCACACACGACAGGGGCAGAGGACAGGGGGACACAAAAGGGGCAGAGGACAGCGGAACACACAACGGCCACACAGGACAGAGGGACACAGAACAGAGGCAGAGGACAGGGGCACACAGGACAGGGGCACACAGGACAGGGGCACACAGGACAGGGGCACACAGGACAGGGGGACACCGCACAGGGGCACACAGGACAGGGGGACACCGGACAAGGGCACACAGGACAGGAGGACACAGAACAGGGGCAGAGGACTCAGGCACACAGGACACGGGCAGAGGACAGGGGGACACAAAAGGGGCAGAGGACGGGCACACAATTATATAAGCAGATGTACATATACAGTTTATACACATATCTACTTATATAACATAGTAACATAGTAACATAGTTTTTAAGGTTGAAGGAAGACTTTAAGTCCATCTAGTTCAACCCATAGCCTAACATGTTGATCCAGAGGAAGGCAAAAAAACCCCATGTGGCAACACTAAGCTCCACATTGGGGGAAAAAATTCCTTCCTGACTCCAGATACGGCAATCAGACTAATTCCCTGGATCAACGCCCTATCAAAGAATCTAGTATATATAACCGGTAATATTATAGTTTTCAAGAAAGGCATCCAGGCCCTTCTTAAATGTTAGTAGTGACTCACTCATTACAACATCATGTGGCAGAGAGTTCCATAGTCTCACTGCTCTTACAGTAAAGAATCCACGTCTGTGATTATGATTAAACCTTCTTCCCTCCAGACGTAGAGGATGCCCCCTTGTCCCAGTCTCAGGCCTAAGAGTAAAGAGATCATTAGAAAGGTCTCTGTACTGCCCCCTCATATATTTGTACATTATTATAAGATCACCCCTAAGCCTTCGTTTTTCCAAGCTAAATAACCCCAAGTTTAATAACCTGTCTTGGTATTGCAGACCCCTTAGTCCTCTAATAACTTTTGTCGCTCTTCTCTGGACCCGCTCTAGTTCAGCTATGTCTTTCTTATACACCGGAGACCAGAATTGTACACAGTATTCTAAGTGTGGTCGCACTAGTGACTTGTATAGAGGTAAAATTATGTTCTCCTCATGAGCATCTATGCCTCTTTTAATACATCCCATTATTTTATTTGCCTTTACAGCAGCTGCCTGACACTGGCCACTAAATGTGAGTTTGTCATCTACCCATACACCCAGGTCTTTTTCAGTGGTAGTTTTGCCCAGTGTTTTATAATTAAGCACATAATTATACCCTTTGTTTCCTCTGCCCAAGTGCATGACTTTACATTTATCCCCATTAAAGCGCATTTGCCATTTAGCAGCCCAAGCTTCTAGTTTACATAAATCCTCCTGTAATATAAAATTGTCCTCCTCTGTATTGATTACCCTGCAGAGTTTAGTGTCATCTGCAAATATTGAGATTCTACTCTGTATGCCCCCTACAAGGTCATTAATAAATATATTAAATAGGAGCGGGCCCAACACTGACCCCTGTGGTACCCCACTGTTAACTGTGACCCATTCTGAGTGTGTTCCATTAATAACCACCCTTTGTTTCCTATCACTAAGCCAGTTCTTAACCCACTTACACATATTTTCCCCTATCCCCATTGCCCTCATTTTATGTATCAACCTTTTGTGTGGCACCGTATCAAAAGCTTTTGAAAAGTCCATATACACCACATCCACTGCATTTCCTTGGTCCAGTCCAGAACTTACTTCTTCATAGAAGCTTATTAGATTAGTTTGACAGGAACGGTCCCTCGTAAAACCATGTTGATAATGGGTCATGAGGTTATTTTTGTTCAGATACTCCAGTATAGCATCTCTTAGAAAACCCTCTAGGATTTTACCCACAGTAGAGGTTAAGCTTACTGGCCTATAATTTCCAAGTTCAGTTTTTGTCCCCTTTTTGAATATTGGCACCACATTTGCTATACGCCAGTCCTGTGGTACAGACCCTGATATTATGGAATCTTTAAATATTAAAAATAATGGTCTATCTATGACAGTACTTAATTCCTGCAGCACTCTGGGGTGTATCCCATCTGGGCCCGGGGATTTGTCAATTTTAGTGATTTTTAGACGATACCGTACTTCCTCTTGGGTTAAGCAGGTGACGTTTAATTGAGAATTTTTGTTATCACTGATCATATTGTCTGTCATGGGATTTTCTTGTGTAAATACTGTTGAAAAAAAGTCATTTAGCATATTTGCTTTTTCCTCATCCTCATCCACCATTTCACCCAGACTATTTTTAAAGGGGCCAACACCATCATTTTTTAGTTTCTTACTATTTATGTAGTTAAAAAATATTTTGGGATTCTTTTTACTTTCTCTGGCAATGAGTCTCTCTGTCTCAATCTTTGCTGCCTTGATTTGCTTTTTACAAATGTTATTTAATTTTCTGTATTTATTTAATGCTTCATCACTACCTACTTGCTTTAATTCCCTAAATGCTTTCTTTTTGTCACATATTGCACTTCTTACCGCTTTATTTAGCCATAGTGGTTTCCTCCTATTTCTAGCATGCTTATTCCCATAGGGTATATATTGTGCATAAATCGGGAGTTTGAAATTCGGACACTATAGCCGAATCCCTAAGTCATTCACGGCACTGCGAGCGATGACGCCATACCGTCATCGCGAACCGCAGCCGCACTAACTCACACCACCGCCATCCTGCCAACCGCCGTCGGCCCCGCCGCCAGCGCCTCATCGTGAGCGCCCTCCGCGAGGTCTACGCTGCCCGGATGCCGCTGCTGCCTTCCGCCCCTCCCCGCTCTCTCTCTCACCGCTAGCGCCTCGGTGTCGCCATGCTGCTGCTGTAGCGGTGTAGGGGCTGTGGGCGGGTGTCGGGAGCCAGCGACGCCGGCCAATAGGAGTGAACGCGGCGTGTCAGGCTGCAAAGCCTAACACGCCCCGCTCACTCCCATTAGCCGCCACCCCTGCAAGCGGATTCGGCGTTCTGTTCTAAACACAGACCGCCCATCCCATTGCCCAGTACTCCGCGTCCTGGGCCAATCGGATGGCCGTCCTCTCTTTACCACACAATGCCCAATCCGCTCCTTCCCCTCAGGTCACATGTGTCACCTGAGGGGAGGGACTGATCCCTCTCTGCAGCCCACCCCCCGCCGCAGAGGACAATGCCGGGGCTACGATCACCCCCAGCACGCAGCCACGTCCTGCCGCCAAGCGCTCATGTCGCCGCTCCAGCCGCACCTCTCCTCACCCTTCAAGCCTCCCGCCACATCATACTCTGCTACCCACAGAGCCCCCTCTATACTATGCTACCCACAGAGCCCCCTCTATACACTGCTACCCACAGAGCCCCCTGTATACTCTGCTACCCACAGAGCCGCCTGTATACTCTGCTACCCACAGAGCCCCCTGTATACTCTGCTACCCACAGAGCCCCCTGTATACTCTGCTACCCACAGAGCCCCCTCTATACTCTGCTACCCACAGAGCCCCCTCTATACTCTGCTACCCACTCACCCGCCTGTATACACACAATTCATTTCACCGCTCTCCTGATGCAATTGCATCGGGCCTTTTTACTATCTCCTCACCCTTCAAGCCTCCCGCCACATCATACTCTGCTACCCACAGAGCCCCCTGTATACTCTGCTACCCACAGAGCCCCCTGTATGCTCTGCTACCCACAGAGCCCCCTGTATACTCTGCTACCCACAGAGCCCCTGTATACTCTGCTACCCACAGAGCCCCCTGTATAATCTGCTACCCACAGAGCCCCCTGTATACTCTGCTACCCACACAGCCCCCTCTATACTCTGCTACCCACAGAGCCCCCTCTATACTCTGCTACCCACAGAGCCCCCTGTATACTCTGCTACCCACAGAGCCGCCTGTATACTCTGCTACCCACAGAGCCGCCTGTATACTCTGCTACCCACACAGCCCCCTGTATACTCTGCTACCCACACAGCCCCCTCTATACTCTGCTACACACAGGGCCCCCTGTATACTCTGCTACCCACAGAGCCCCTCTATACTCTGCTACCCACTCACCCGCCTGTATACACACAATTCATTTCACCGCTCTCCCGATGCAATTGCATCGGGCCTTTTTACTAGTAAAGGTTATAAAAATGACTTATATACTTACATACAGTCTCCATTCAGAGACTAGAAAGGCGGACTTTAGGGCTCCATTCTCCCTCCTCGCTTGCTCTCTGCATGCCCCGCTGGGCGTCATCAGTCTTTCTTCTGTTCCACCCACTGTTTGAAATTCCCAACTCCTCTGCTACTGTGATGCCCCACCGTAATGTGATATCCGGCTTAATGCATCGTGGGGGCTGATCATGTGGTACGGATCGGCTTTAATATGTGCACTGCGCATGCGCCGTGCCGTGCCACGTGATCAGCCCCCACAATGCACTGGGTCGGATATGACGTTCCGGCCAGGTATCACAGTAGCAGAGGAGGCGGGAATTAAAAAAAAAAGGCTGAAGAAAGACTGATGATGCCCAGCGGGCGTGCGAAGAGCAAGCGAGGAGGAAGAATGGAGCACCGGAGCCCGCCTTTACAGTCTCCGGATGTAGACTGTATGTAAGCATATAAGTCATTTTTCTTAATTTTTATAGGGTACTTTTAGAGCAGACAGGGATGGTTATGGATTAGCTAGGAAGATGCAGTTGTGGAGCCCACTGGGATGGGGTGCTCGGTACCGGACCGGGTACTGCTGGGGAAATCATGGTGGTCTTCGTCCGGACCGTGTCCCGGGTTCCGCAAGTAAATGGGGGAATATTTACAGGGGAGTTTGTTGTGACGCCACCCATGGGTTGTGGTCAGGGTGACCACCACTGCTGCAAAACCTCCGGGGATGATGTTTGGCAGCTGGGGATGTAATGGCTCTCCGCAGGTAGTGCTTGGTTCCCCGGGGCAGGGATAGTAACAGTCTATAGATGGTGCTATGGATATTGCAGGATAGGGGTAGTAGTAGAGATGATAGCTGCTTGTGAGGGAACGCAGGATTTGAGCACAAGGATCAAACAATCTCACAGTTTTGAAGTTTTCCAAGTCTTTACTGCAGATGATGTTGTTAGCAGAGTACTGTCCACAGAGTCTGTACCGGGGCTGGGTTGCTCCCACCCTGTGCGGGTCCTCAGCTTCCCTCTCCTGCGCTGTGTGTGTGGCCCTGCTGCCGCTTCAGCTAGGCTGCTGGCCTGTCTCTCCTTACAGGTACCCCTTTGCTAGGCAACTTGAGTCTTTCCTCTGTATTTCTGACCCCGCCGTGTTGCTTCGCTGAGGTACAGTGTAGATATATAACCTCCACTAGTCTGGTGTTTACTGTGCTGCGTGTGTCAGTCACAGTTTCGGATCCAGTATCCAGTCTGTGCGCTCCTCCGGGGCGAGTTATGAGGTAACTCAGTCTCCCAGATGTGTTCTCCTGTTTCTCTTACTCCTTCCCTCAGACCCTGGCTAGGCCTGGAAGTGGGTAGCAGACTGTGGAGAGGCCTGTCACTGCCACTCTGAGGTAAACAACATTAGCTCCTCCCACCACTCTGCTCTTCCCCTCTCCACACCAGAATATATAGGGAAGCAGCTTTAGCTCCCCCTTCTGGCCTGGAGGCGCTAATGTAGTGTTGTGGGTTGTGTGGGGAGTTAACCCTTTGTGGTGTTACTGGGGCACATTAACCCCTGGGGTGCCACACAGGCACCGGTAGTGCTAGCAGAGGAGGGTAGAACGACCTGACAGGTTCCCTTTAACATTGGTCTGAGTGCAATGTGAGATTTTCTAAAACATGAACAAACTGATTAATTTGCAAAGCAAGTGCACAATCATTCTGAAGGACACTGTTCACAAGCCCTGGCATTCCTATCCACTAGTTCAGCAGAACATTTAACCTTCATTTCTGAGACTGCTACAACCATCTGAATATACTGATGTGTTGAAAACAAAAATAGAAAAATGACATAGACTTCCTTTGCTAAAAGGGTTGTGTGAATGAAAAAAATGACTAATTTTATCACTTAGTGTACCTTTTCCATGTACACTGGATTGTACCACAAGATCCTTTATTTAAATGAGGTAACAATACTGTAAATAGCTTTCAATAGGTTTCTCTGAACAAGTATTAATAGCTGACAGTTGCTACATTTGCTTTACTCTTCAATTGTTGGCTAACATTTGCATTACCTATAACAGTCTGCCTCTGTCAACTCTAGTGCAACATTCCGCAGTTACTTACATTGGAAGCACAACCAACAGTTACCCTGCCCTCTTCCCCAACCTCGCACAACAGAGATGTGATCAAGGTCTCCCTCATCTGCTGAGTTTTCCATGCCCATCGCCAGTTCATTCACCACTTCTTCCTTGGCTCCTGCACCTTCCTCAACAGTTTGGCTGCTACCATGCACCCTCGTTAATCTCTCTCCCCTACCCTCCCATGCCTGCCGCCTTGGTGCTGCCGACCGTCTGTGCCTTGGAGATCTTGTTATCCCTTCCATATGACTCCTCCAGTAGTTCCTCCCCCTCCTCTTGTCTCACCACCTGACTCAGAATATTGTTTAGAGTGTGCTCCAGCATGTAGATGACCGGAATAGTCATGCTGATAATGGCATTGTCAGCACTAAACATCTTCGTTGCCATTTCAAAACTGTGCAGAAGAGTGCATAGGTCCTTGATCTGAGACTACTCTTGCAGCGTGATCAGCCCCACCTCTAGATCTCGTTGGCCCAGGCTAAACGTCATAACATATTGCACCAGGGCTCGTCAGTGCTGCCACAGTCACTGTAACATGTGCAGAGTTGAATTTCAGCATGCGGCACATCGCATTTCAGACGTTGCAGGCCGAAAGACTTCTGGAGCGATGCAAGTCGTTGAGCTGCGGGATGCAAATGGAGAATGTGAGCACACGGCGACTATGCCCTTTGCAGAAGCCCATCTTGGCTAGGATAGTGGGTTAAAAATTGCTGGATAACCAGGTTCAAGACGTGAGCCATACAAGGCACGTGTGTCACATTGCCCCGGCGAGAGCAGCACCCAGGTTTGCAGCATTGTCGCACACAGCCTTCCCTGGCTGCAGGTTGAGTGGAGACAACCATTGATGAAACTCGGTCTCCAGAGCTGACCACAACTCCTCAGCTGTGTGACTCACATTTCCCAGACATTTCAAGGTAAAAACCGCCTGATGCCGTTGAGCCCTGCTGCCAGCATAGTAAGGAGGTGTGCAGGATTCCTTGTGCGCAGATACAACGCGGGTGGCCTTACTAGACAGGCATTGGGTGGAGGTGGAGCACCGAGATGGGGTTGAGGAGGCCGAATCAGTGGAGGAACGTCTACATACAGAGGATTGACGCACAACTCTTGGGGAAGGCAAGACTTGTACAGCAGACCCTTCTCCAGCTCTCACCATAGTTACCCAGTGCCCAGTCAGCGACATGTAGCACCCCTGTCCATGCTTACTGCTCCAAGTGTCTGTGGTAAAATGCACCCTGTCACACAAAGAGTTTCTCAAGGAAGCGGTGATGTTGTGTGCAACATGCTGGTGTAGCGCAGGCACACCATTCTTGGAGTAATAATAATACTGGGCATCTGGTACTGCGACAGACATAAGGTCTCAAAATCCTCTGTGTCCACCAGCTGGAAAGGCAGCATTTCTGTATCCGACAACTTGCAGATGGCGAAAGTCAACCTCTTAGCTTTGTCATGCCTAGGAGGAAATGGTCATTTACTTGTTTACATATGAGGGACCGAGGGCTGGCTGCTGGGCTGAGACAGGGTTGAGTAGGGTGTCCCCGGCAAACTGCTAGTCTGTGAGGAAGGTGCAGGCGGAGATATAATGTTGCCTTCATCCAAAGGTGGTGCTCTTGATGTCGGAGAGAGCTCAACACCAGCAGGTGTTTCCACTTCTAAAAGAACTGACGACCTGCCAATCACATTGCCTGTTGCGAGTAAAGAGGTGGAAGGTCTGTGTCCAAAAGCATGTGTGACTGCTGTCCCCACAGTCACAGAGGATGAAGAGCACGCAGATGTACTTGATAGGGCAGATGGTGGTTTGCCCTGCTAGGCCGCATTGTTGAACAGTGAGCTTCCCAGTGCGAATTACTGTTGTGGCCAAAAGTATTGATACCTCTGCAATTCTGTCAGATAACACTCAGTTTCCTCCTGAAAATAATTGCAATCACAAATTCTTTGGTATTATTATCTTCATTTAATTAGTCTTAAATGAAAAAACACAAAAGAGAATGAAGCAAAAAGCAAAACATTGATCATTTCACACAAAACTCCAAAAATGGGCCGGACAAAAGTATTGGCACCGTCAGCCTAATACTTGGTTGCACAACCTTTAGCCAAAATAACTGCAATCAACTGCTTCTGGTAATCATCAATGAATTTCTTACAATGCTCTGCTGGAATTTTAGACCATTCTTCTTTGGCAAACTGCTCCAGGTCCCTGATATTTGAAGGGTGCCTTCTCCAAACTGACATTTTTAGATCTCTCCACAGGTGTTTCTATGGGATTCAGGTCTGGACTCATTGCTGGCCACCTTAGAAGTCTCCAGTGCTTTCTCTCAAACCATTTTCTAGTGCTTTTGGAAGTGTGTTTTGGGTCATTGTCCTGCTTAGGGAGACCCAGCTTTCTCACACTGGGCCCTACATTATGCTGAAAAATGTGTTGGTAGTCTTCAGACTTCATAATGCCATGCACACGGTCAAGCAGTCCAGTGCCAGAGGTAGCAAAGCAACCCCAAAACATCAGGGAACCTCCGCCATGTTTGACTGTAGGGACCGTGTTCTTTCTTTGAATGCCTCTTTTTTTCTCCTGTAAACTCTGTTGATGCCTTTGCCCAAAAAGCTCTACTTTTGTCTCATTTGACCAGAGAACATTCTTCCAAAACGTTTTAGGTTTTCTCAGGTAAGTTTTGGCAAACTCCAGCCTGGATTTTTTATGTCTCGGGGTAAGAAGTGGGGTCTTCCTGGGTCTCCTACCATACAGTCCCTTTTCATTCAGACGCCGACGGATAGTACGGGTTGACACTGTTGTACCCTCGGACTGCAGGGCAGCTTGAACTTATTTGGATGTTAGTCGAGGTTCATTATCCACCATCCGCACAATCTTGCGTTGAAATCTCTTGTCAATTTTTCTTTTCCGTCCACATCTAGGGAGGTTAGCCACAGTGCCATGGGCTTTAACCTTCTTGATGACACTGCGCACGGTAAACACAGGAACATTCGGGTCTTTGGAGATGGACTTGTAGCCTTGAGATTGCTCATGCTTCCTCACAATTTCGTTTCTCAAATCTTCAGAAAGTTCTTTGGTCTTCTTTCTTTTCTCCATGCTCATTGTGGTACACACAAGGACACAGGTCAGAGGTTGAGTCAATTTTAATCCATGTCAACTGGCTGCAAGTGTGATTTAGTTATTGACAACACCTGTTAGGTGCCACAGGTAAGTTACAGGTGCTGTTAATTACACAAATTAGAGAAGCATCACATGATTTTTCTAACAGTGCCAATACTTTTGTCCACCCCCTTTTTTATGTTTGGTGTGGAATTATATCCAATCTGGCTTTAGGACAATTCTTTTTGTGTTTTTTTTTCATTGAAGACAAATTAAATGAAGATAATAATACCAAATAATTTGTGATTGCAATCATTTTCAGGAAGAAACTGCGTATTATCTGACAGAATTACAGGGGTGTCAACACTTTTGGCCACAACTGTATGCTTCATATCCATGTGACGGTTCATGCATGAACTACTCAAACTATTGATTTTTTTACCTCTACTTAGATTTTGGTGACAAATCTTACAGATAACATGGGGAGACTAAAGGCTTGTGGATTTTGGAATGTGCTGCATGAAAGTCACCTCACCAACCATTTTATGCTTGCAACTGTGGAGCAATTGATGCCACTGAAGTGGTGTCTGGGCCGAAATTTTTTGCCTCTACTTAGAGATTGGTGACAAATCTTACAGATGACATAAGTTGGGTGAACCTTTGCGATGTCAAAAAAGGCCCAGGCTAGACAAGGCTTAGAGCCCATGCAACCTGCAGAGCCACCACGACTTCTGCTCAGAGGCAGAGTTGTGGCTGAGGATGCAGTTGTTGACGTGCTTTCAGTACTTCGTCTCTGTTCAGGAAGGTGCAACCTAACCTCATCGTTACTATCATCCTCCTCCACCTCCTCTGCTGACCTCATCGACTGGCTGACTGTGGATTGACAGTAAGTGAGATCTCCAACCTCATCATCACCCTGTGTGTTCTCACACCCCTCTCCCTTAGAGACAACCCTTCCTGCCCTGACCGAAAAGTCAAGTTGTCGTTCCAATCAGGTATATGAGTCTCATGAGCATCTTCCTCATTGTTTCCACCAAGAGGAGTTACAGTTTGGGAAGGAGGGTCTACATTATACTCAGAACCTTCTTCAGCTGGGCCTGGATCTGACTCACAAAGCTTCTGGGCATCAGTGCAGATCATTTCCTCATCTGGACTCACTGCAGCTTTGGAGCAGACCTCTGATTCCCAGGCTATAGTGTGACTCAATAGCTCTGCAGACTTAACCATCTGTGTTACCCATACTCAGTAGGGCGGCTGGAGACTTGGGAGCTGGGAGTAAGCAAGTGCAATTGGGGTGACACCTCACAGGACTGGAGTATTTGGAATGTTGAAGTTGAGGTGGAGGAGAGGCTACTTGATGGCGCACTTGAGATCCATTCAAGCACCTGCTCTATTTGTGCCACATCTACAATTGGTAGTGATGGTCATGTCTGTACGAAAGGGATCATATCAGATTGTCCACGGAAATAAGTAGACATCTTACTTTGGCTGGAAGATGGTCTTTCTTCAGCAAATGTTACTGTTGCTTTACCACCTACCACATGGACACAAACTTTTTTTCCCTTTCCACCACGCCTATTCCCCTTTCCACCAGCAGTAGTCCTTTTGCCACTCATTTTGTATGTGAACAAATTGGCAACTCTGCAGTTGTTGGCAAAAAAAATTTGGATGGAAATCAAACAGAGCTGAGTGGCCAAACAGTGCTACTAGGCCCAAACTATTACCTGGGCTAGATGCAGTTAAAATTAGTATGAAATAGACAGGCGATGTAGCTTGGTTCACAAGTGAGCTACACCACTCACCAATAGACACTGCTACTAGACCCAAACTATTACCTGGGTTAGATGCAGTTAAAAATTAGTATGAAATAGACAGGCAGTGAAGCTTGGTTCACAAGTGGGCTACACCACTGACCTAACAGACACTGCTACTAGGCCCAAACTATTAACTGGGCTAGATGCAGTTAAAAATTAGTATGAAATAGACAAGCAGTGTAGCTTGGTTCACAAGTGAGCTACACCACTGAACTAACAGACACTGCTACTAGGCCCAAACTATTACATGGCTAGATGCAGTTAAAAATTAGTATGAAATAGACAGGCAGTGTAGCTTGGTTCACAAGTGGGCTACACCACTGACCTAACAGACACTGCTACTAGGCCCGAATTATTACCTGGGCTAGATGTAGTTAAAAATTTGTATGAAATAGACAGGCGGTGTAGCTTGGTTCACAAGTGGGCTACACCACTGACCTAACAGACACTGCTACTAGCCCAAAAGGATTGCCTGGGCTAGCTGCAGTAAAAAATTGGCTACGGGATAGACAGGCAGTGTAGCTTACTTTACAGCTGGGCTACCCACTGACTACCAGACACTGCTACTAGCCCAAAAGGAGTGCCTGGGCTAGCTGCAGTAAAAAATTGGCTACTGGATAGGCAGGCGGTGTAGCTTACTTTTCAACTGGGCTAGCCCGCTGACTACCAGACACTGCTACTAGCCCAAAAGAATTGCCTGGGCTAGCTGCAGTAAAAAATTGGCTACTGGATGGACAGGCGGTGTAGCTTACTTTACAGCTGGGCTATCCCACTGACTACCAGACACTGCTACTAGCCCAAAAGGATTGCTTGGGCTTGCTGCAGTAAAAGATTGACTACTAGATAGACAGGTGGTGTAGATTACTTTACAGCTGGGCTAACCCGCTGACTACCAGACACTGCTACTTGTCCAAAAGGATTGCCTAGGCTAGCTGCAGCACAAAATTGGCTACTGGATAGACAGACGGTGTAGCTTACTTTACAGCTGGGCTACACCACTGACTACCACACACTGCTACTAGCCCAAAAGGATTGCCTGGGCTAGCTGCAGTAAAAAATTGGCTACTGAAGACAGGTGGTGTAGCTTTCTTCACAGCAGTGCTACACTACCTGCCCAAAAGGATTGCTGGAGCTAGATTTGGCCAGATAAAGTGAAAAACACTTGCACAGCACTGGCATACACCTGCCTGGCAAAAACTGCTAGGAACTGCTCTAACATAGCCCTCAAATGGGCTGAAATTACAACTAGGACCTACTTCTATGAAGTAGCCCTCAAAAGGGCTGATATTCCAACTAGTCCCTACTCCCTAAACCTATCTAGCTAACTTGATATTCGCTCACTATCTGTCTAAGTCACACTTTATAGCACCCACAGCAGCAGTAGCGGTGCCTGACTGACACACAACTGCAGCACTGAGGAAATGGTGGCAATGGGGAAAATGGCCGGGTCTTATAGGGCAAGGACATGTGATATACACAGCCAATGACACATGCCCTTGCTTGTGTGCAAAAAATGCACTTTGCTGTGTGTGTGTGATTGGCTGACAGCCTGCGCAGCTTGACTGTATATGCGGTTAGGAGAAAAAAAAATGGAGATCGGCATTATTTCAGCAGCACTGATCTAAACCCTGCGTCCCCCCCCCGCACACTATACACTGAAACTGGATCTTAACTTTCAATAACCGTATTACTGTGAAAAGCCAGTTACACTTTTGGTGAACGAACCGTTATCGAACATAACCTCAAACTGCTAAATGACTCGAACAACGCCCAAAACAGCTCGAATTTGAGAGTGGCAAACATTTCGAATCGAACACCACTCAACTCTAATTAGGAGTTCTAAGTCTGCTCATGCACTGCTTCCAGCGCTATTTTTATTGAAGTTTCAAAAACCTCCGCAGAATTGCACTGTGCACAGACTGTCCACTGCAATTACGGCACTGGCGGCGATAAATTTAGATAAAAAAGAAGAGTCAGCCAGAGGAGAGGAAAAAAAAGCAGAAGACCCTACCCATACATTGCTCTTCTATGGTGGCATGCTCTCTTGCAGGCAGCTGATCCTTCATGTGGGAAAAACACCAGCTAAAGCAGACAATTCTATTTTGTCCTACTGTGCCCTCTCAATACGCTGGAGTGGTGCACCTTAAAGAGGATCTATCAGAAAGTTTTTGCTATGAAATAATCAAAAATAGAGGGAACCCCACATAATTTTTTTTTTATTTCCTATCCACATTTGTTTGCAGGTCAATTGTCCTGTTATTACCCCCATATTGCTTTCTTTGCAGCTCCCTAGGTCTTATTACAACCATTTTATAGCCATTTTATAGAACCCAAGTTTGGGACCACATTGATTTAACCCCTTAGTGACGAAGAAATTTGTAATTTTTCATTTTCGTTTTTTCGCTCCTCGGCTTCCAAGAGCCATAACTTTTTTATTTTTCTGTCGACACAGACATATGATGGCTTGTTTTTTGCGGGACGAGTTGTACTTTCAGATTCAATCATTTGTTTTTAGTGTACAGGGAAATTGCAAACAAATTCTAAATGCAGTGAAATTGCGAAAAAAAGTGCAATAAGACATTTGTTTTTTGGGTTTTGTAGTCGCCGTGTTCACTATATGGTAAAACCGACATGACCGTGTGATGCCTCGGGTCAGTACGAGTTTGTAGATACCAAACATGTATACCTTTATTGGTATCTAGGTGGTGGAAAAAAATTCAAAAGCATGAAAAAAAAACCATTGCACTTTTTGCGCCATGTTCTGCGACCCGTAGCGTCCTCATTTTTTCAGGATCTGGGGCTGGGTGATGGCTTATTTTTTGCGTCTCGAGCTGACGTATTTAATGATACCATAATTGGGTGGATGCGTTGTTTTGATCCCCCGTTATTGCATTTTTTAGCATTGTTGCAGTGACCAAAAAAACGTAATTTTGGCGTTTGAACCATTTTTTGTGCTACGCAGTTTACGGATCTCATTATTTGATTATTTATATTGATAGATCGGGCGATTCTGAACGCGGTGATACCAAATATGTGTTTTTTTGTTTTTTTTAATACTTTTATTGTGGATGGGAGAAAAGGGGGTGATTTGAACTTTTATGTTTTTTATTTTTTTTTCAACTTTGTAAAAACTTTATTTGCTTATTGATTCTTACTTTTACACAGCCCCTGTGAGAGGCATGCAGCTGCACAGTCCGATCGCTTCTGACAGATACAGAGGAGCTGCAGCTCCTCTGTATCTGTCAGAATTGCGGACCTGTTGTGGTTGGCAGCCCCTGCCAACCACAACCAGGAAATGCTCAGTGACAGGCTCCGGGGTCAAGCCAGGACCCCGGCCTGTCTCGTCAGCACGGGAGATCTTGCGATACTATCGCGAGATCTCCCCTGGAGCCCGGTAAGCGCGCGCTGCCCGCTCCGGCTCCCTTAGATCCCGCTCTCAGAGATTGAGGGCGGGATCTAAGGGGTTAACAGCACCAATCAGATGGCGGGACCGATTGGTGCTGTTACTCCCACATGTCAGCTAGTGAGATCAGCTGAGATGTGGGAGGTTTGGAGTGAGCTCCACGCCGGAGCTCACTTCAAACACCGGGTAACGACAGCCTGACGTCTAGAGACGTACGGCTGTCGTTAATGTATTTCGAGGTCCGGGATCCAGTTTGGATCAAGTGCGGGTACAGAACTAATCTTTTAAATAAAATTCACAGGTTCCTTCAGCCCTATTTACAATTCATCTAATCTGATAATGAGATCTAACTATATGGTAGTTCTGGATATGTTATATATTCTCTCTGTGACCTCATGACCTGAGAAATAACCCACAACACAGGCCAATTCAAAGCTGTAGCCAAGTTCTCAGCTGCTCCCTCATATATACTCTGGTTATTGATGGTTGGGTTCGGGAGACCTGCTCTGACTTTTTTAAAGTCTAAATTTGGGGCCGAACATGACTCGAGCTTGAGTCCAGACCCCAAACTTGGACTTTAAATTTATGAGATGAAGTGGGCAGATGATAAAAGAAAGCTGATAGTGATTAAACAGTATCATTATACTGACCAGTGACCCGCTGCTTGTAGAGTGGGCGTCAATGGGAGCCTGCTAGTTGCTGTGGACAGACCTTTGTCTGCTCACAGCGATGAAGCAGTGCTGAACATGTTCACAGAGGGACAGACCTGTAGATTATCATCGGAGGGTTTGTTTTGGTTTATTAAAAATGGGAATCAGGGATGTCTTTTGTATTTTATTGCCCTTAAAAAATTTTTCTCTGTGTTGTGTTATTTTTAATGTTTACTGGAGATTCATAGTGAGCAAGTCTAAGATTGGCCCTAGACATTATGAATCTTGGGCTTAGTACCAGCTGCTAATATAAAGCTGGCATTAACCCCTTTATTACGCAGCGTGCCAATGCCACCAGGACCTCTGGAAGGGCAAAGTAAAAAGCCTAAAAGTGGCACTGTGAAAGAAGGCACTATTTCAGGGGTGGATGAGGGCTGCAATTGTGGCACCCCTGTGTCCAGGGTGGCCACAGGTAGGACTGCAGCCAGGTAGGAGGGTAGACAGTTTGTTTAACAAACCCCTCGCACACATATCCACTGCATGGGGACCTAACCCTGAGTCTGGGACTCTAGGCAGACAAGGGGTAATAGGCTAGATATGAGTGGATGGAGCGTAGTCATGGTAACGGATGGGTATATAAGGGAGTGACAGGAAGCGGTTAGCCAGTAGGCAGGTGCCGAGCAGTCAAGGCAAGACCAGTACCATCAGGTCCAGAAAGGTAGTGAAGACCAGCAACTGACTGACAAGAAAGTTTCCCTGATTATACCAAGAAGTTACACAGAAAGGAAAGGGACCCGGTAATCTCTTGAGAAATAGGGATACCTGTGGTTTGGCTGAAAGCAGAGTGTCAGCTCTGAAGGGGACTGATGATTTACCCGGTGCCCCAGACAACCTGACGGGGAATACAGATTCCAGATCTATATTCCCACCATAAGATTGGGGAGCACAGCAGCATAGATAGGACCCGGCTTACCGCCTAAATAATTAAAGGGGGAAACTGCCAAAAGGGACCGAGCTGCCGCTCCTCAGTCCACTTTGAAGAGAAAACACTGAGAAATAGCCTGAAAGGACACGTAGAAAGACAGAGGAGTCTAGGAAAGATAACCTGGCTGCAGTGTTTTCAGTATACCGGATTCAATATGGCAAAGCTGTAAAGAATTGAATTGTACCGTGCCTGTTTGACTTAAGGATAAGAACAGTAAACCCGGGTGAACCCTGCTACGTTGTCTGTGTTTGATTTCAGGTATGAAAAGCTGTCAGTTCTCCATCTAGCCCCGTCAGGAGCCATCTCCACATCACCCCTTTCTCCTGCACAGCCTACAATTACCATCACTGACCTCACTACCACTGCCCGGGGAACCCAGTTCAGCCCACAAGAACTACACCATCCTAGCTGCTGTCTCATCATCCCCGGAGGTTCTGCAGCAGCAGTGGTCCCCATTATTGACCACACAATGTGGGTGGCGTCACGAGTGACAAATCCCCTGTAAATAACCCCCATTTTATTGTGCGGGCCCGGGACACGGTCCGTACCAGGACCGCCGTGACATCCCCCAGCAGTACACCGGTCCGGCACCGAGTACCCCGTCCCAGTGGGCTCCACACAATTTTTTAGTGTGGTGGGCCCAGAACACCAGCCACTCCCTGCTGCCTGGATTTTACCTTGGCTGGCAACCAAAGATAAGGCAAAGCCCACGCATTTTTTAAATCAATTATTTAAATAGTTAAAAAACAATAATGGGCTTCCCAGTATTTTGATTGTCAGCCAAAATAAAGCCAGGCAGCTGGAAGTGGCAGCCCGTAGCTGTCAGCTTCATCTGCGATGAAAATAAAAAATACAGCGAAGCGCTACATTATTTTTTATTATATATAAGTTTACATATACCTATTTCCCTGAAAATAAGACATTGTCTTATTTTTTTTTTGGTCCCAAAGATGGACCATGTCTTATTTTCGGTGGGGGGGGGTCTTATATACCGTACATCCCACTGCAGCCTCCCATATACACACAACACACACACACACCCATACACACCACACACCCATACACACATACCCATAAACACACACATATAACCATACACACACATACCATACACACAAACAGATTTTTCCCGGTCCAGTGTCCCCGCTCTCTGGTGTCCGCGCTCTCCGGTGGCCCCCGCTCTCCAGAGTCCGCGCTTTCCCCACTTCCCGGTGGCCTCCGCTCTCCGGATTCCCGCTGTAGCTGTCGATCTTTGCCCAGGTCAGGAGCCCTGCGTCAATTACAGTGCAGGAACTGTGAGCCAATCACAGCACAGGAACCGCTAGCCAATCAGAGGCCATGCACGACGTCAGCTGGCTGCGGATTGGCTTGCGGGTCCTGGGCTGTGAATGACTCACGGTTCCTGTGCTGTAATTGGCGCAGGACTCCTGACCTTGGCGGAGATCGGTAGCTACAGCGGGAGAGCGGGGAGCCACTGGAGAGCGGGGGCCACCGGAGAGCTGAAGAGGTACGCCTTATAATCGGGGGGTGCCTTATATTATAATGTATTTTCGGGGAAACACGGTATAAATGCTTTATTAAAAAGCATTACAATATAATATAGTATGCCAATCCAAGAAAAACAATGTAAGTAACAATCACTAAAAATTCCAGACAGTGCCGAGCAAACAGCTATTCAGTTTGGTGCTTATAATCATGGGGCTGTTTCCATAGCACCAACATAATACACATAATGGCATTATCAAGGTTGCTCGCTATCTTAGTCAGTAGCTTCAAATTGCATGGCCTTTCAGAGTCAAACTAAGCAACTAACATTAGACAAAAGGGTAAAGAATGTGTCTAAGGAAGAAGTGCTAGAAAAACAGGAGAAACAGTCAGCGAGAAGGAAAGATAAAATAGAGAAAGTAGTTTAAGGTGAGAATGGGAAATCATGGGTTGGGGTTACTAGAGAGAGGAAGGGTGGTCATGGTGATTATAATATACTTTTAAATCTCTTCCAGCAGTGATGTATATTTGCCAGATCCTTTAAAATCTGTCCAATCAAACGAGGTATTAAGGAATTGTTCCTGAGAGCTGTTAATTACTGACATGAAATCCTCCAGCAGCATCATATCATTGATTTTTGCAAACCAGAGGGACATCGTTGGAGGAGAGTCTTTCTTCCACAGAATTGGAATACAGGCTCTGGCAGTCACAATTAGATGTCTAATCAGTGACCGTCAGTACGACTTTAATGGAATGTTACTGTGATAGAGAAGAACCATGACTGGGCTGAGATCCAAAGCAAAACTAGTGACCCTGTGAATTTCCTGTTGCACCTTTTCCCAAAACGAGGCTAGGTGTCTGCTTGACCAGAATATATGTAGAATGCTACCCTCCTCCCCGCATCTCCAAGAGAGAAAACTCATGACGCACCCCAGGGTTATGTGGACTCGGGTATCTGGGCCCTCGGCTGCGGTTGGGATGTCACTGGTGGCCTGCCCAGACCCCTGGCCCTGGTGGTCAGCTTAAAAAGGGGGAACTGAAATAGGAAAAGTTTATCATGACGCCACCTGCAGATTCTGGTGACAGGACACCAGCGCCGCTTCAGACCTCCGGAGGGCGATGGTACTGCAGCTATCATGGAACAGCTCCCTGCAAGTGGAGCTGGGCCTCCGGGACAGGAGTGCACCAATAATGTAGATGCAGTCTGTAAAGGTAAATTATCAGCAATGCAGTAATAGAACAAACACACGGAGACTCTGTCACGCTACCTGGGTACTTTACTGGAACAGTTCTGATGACAATGCAGTTCACAGTGGAAAACAGTCTTTTGCATGAGGTAACTGGCCGGGTAGTCACAGCGGGCTGCAAGGTCTCTCGGAGTCTCCTGTGGTATGCCTTCTTTTGACTATCCCAGGTCCTGCTGCTGATTCCTGTCCTTGCACTATCCCCTTACTACCAGGCCCGTTGGGGTGCTGATGAGTTCCCGTGCTTCCCAGCTCTTAAGAAGGGGGGCCTCAACCTGTAGGTGGGCAATCCTGGTGTGGCGGTGCTGTGTGGACAGGGTGTCGGGGCTGGTAGACTGACCCCCGACGGCCAGTACTGGCGGCTCAGGGGCTAGACTCCCTGCACTGCGTCCTCGGAGCCGCCTCCCTGTGGTGGACCAGGGTTCCCACCAAAGTATGGGTGCTCCGTAGGGATGAGCGAGTACCTTATTATTCGTGCTCGCTATACTCGCAACGAATAGTTAGCAGTACTCGCTACTCATTGCGAGTATAGCGAGTACAATTACTTTCGCAGTCTATCTATAGATACACTACGAAAGTAGTCTAAAAGTGAGTAAAAGTTGTTAAAAAACAATAAACTTACATGCTCACCTGTCCGACGCCTGCACCGGGACTGGAAAACCTCACCTCCGCTCGCTGGACAAGGACCTTTCACTACCAGCCAATCAGATGGCGCCACGTCACAACTACGTCATCGCTAGCGGCCACCTGATTGGCCAGTTTGCAAGGTCCTGATAGTACATCTAGGACCTTGCAAATTGGCCAATCAGGTGGCCGCTAGCGATCACGTGGTGTGATGTGGCGCCATCTGATTGGCCAGATCGCTACCGGCCATCTGATTGGCTGGCAGTGAAAGGTCCTTGTCCAGCGAGCGGAGGTGAGGTTTTCCGGTCCCGGTGCAGGCGTCGGACAGGTGATTATGTAAGTTTATTGTTTTTTAACAACTTTTACTTACTTTTAGGCTACTTTCGCAGTGTATCCATAGATACACTGTGAAAGTATTAGGACTACTTGCTACTCCCGAGTACACATAAGTACTCGGAGAGTAGCGAGAAGCCCGAATACTGCTACTATTCGGCGAATACTGTATAGTAGCGAGTATACTCGCTCATCCTGAGTGCTCCGATATGGGGGTTCCAGCTCTCTTTTCCTGGGCTGCCTTTTCTTCTCTCAGGCCCCCTCTTTCTGAGACCCTTTTTCTCTCTCAAGGCTCCCTTTCCTTCTTCTCCTCGGGGCAAACTAGAACTCTCTCCGTTTTTCTACCTCCCTCCCCTCCAACTCTTCCCCCAGGGACTGGGCTTCAACTATTTGCCTAGGCTCGAGTGTGGGAGTGCCGGGGTGGGAGCCTCCTACAAACCTTGCATTCCCACTGTGACAGGGATAACCGCACACTCTTTTATGGGTGCAGTACCTCAACTGTGATTCCAGACCAGTGGGGTGCCACACTTATTCCCGGGAATATGGAGTGTAATCTGGTTGGGACCCTGTACCATCTGGAGAGTATCCTGCTTCCTGAAAGCGGGAGGAAATAGAGGATTTGTGTGTCAATGCAAAGATTTTCCCCCATTGGTGTCGAGAAAGCTCAAGTTGTAGGTCCTCTTCCCAATCATTTTCTTATTATTATATATTTATTTTTCAAGTACTATGATGTCAGTCAATGGGTGAGGGGCAGATCAGTAAATCACAGATGCTGTCACAGACAATGGCCGTCTGTGACTGGTTGTGGGAGTAACCTGAAAACTGCCCATTCATTCTAGCATCTAGAATGTATTGGCAGTTTCCAGGTTATTCCAATAGCCAATCACAGACGCCCACTCTCTATGACTGTGTCTGTGATTGGCTGTTGAACCACTCAGCAGTGGATACCCAGGGGTTAATGTGTGGCCTGGAAGTACAAGCGGCCGTGTGCAATAAGTATAACACTGCCGTTTACTATTTTCTTTCTTTTCACAGCTCCTGGCCCCAGTACAGAACCCGAACTGAAACACAGACTTCCCAGGGAAGTTCGTGTTCAGGGTCTGTGTCTGAAAACTAGGTGTTCAGTACGGACCCCAAATTTTACAGTTCATTTTCGCCCATCACTGCATCTGATAACACTAATTAAAGTCCTGTGTGTCTCACATTCTGCTCCATCACCCATTGTCACTTAGCCAATTTGAGGATACGAGCACATTATTTCTCTAGCTTTCTACCCTAAGAACTGATATGAACAGTACAGTAATATAACAAAACAAACTACTGTACAGACTAAATATGCCATACACCAACAATATAAAAGTTAATTGCGCAAATGAACAAGGACATTATTTTAATGTTTTTTTGCTTGTACAATCCACAATAAAAATAAGTATAGTTTTAAAAAGTAAAGTAAAGTAAAGTTTCTTACTTTTATACATTTACTAGCTGGGTGCCCGATGCAGATGCATCGGGATTCTAGCAGAGCGAGTCTCTGACTCGCAATGGCCGCTACGCGGCCAATGCTTCGCGCTGCTAAGGCGACTCGCCATGCCGGCTGCGCGGGCATAGCGAGTCGCCTTAGAACTGCTCGCAATGGCCGCTGCGCGGCCAATGCTTCGGTCGTATCCACATGACCACGCTGACTCGCAGCATGAGCGGTCTCAAAAGGGGCAAAAATCCCATTCGTGATTATATAATAGATATATTGTTGATTTCTTCTTGATGTTTTCCCTTTATTAGGTTAATAGTATTACCAGTCTTTCTAAGCTACTTTTAGCCTATTACTGTGGCTCAAAAATACAAATGAATGTGTCCAGATGGTTCCTTAAAAGTATATTACAAGGTTTTTAATGCAGAATTGTAATCAAATTTACAAATATTACTACATAACATATGATAATAACATGCCAAATTTAGAGTTACTATTTAGGGGACTCAAACATATTTACTTCACAGTTACGAAAAAAAAACCTGCACTTGCCACATGTTCGCCATCAAAGTGGATGTACACACAACGTCTTTTGCAGGCGGGCACACTCGGTAACCTGCCTGAAAAAGTGCTCAATAAATGTTAAAAAGAATGAACATATGCACTGAAATGTAAAAATGACTTGGTGTCCATATGTTCAGTCTCTTAAGCTTTTTTTAACAGCTTCAAGTTTCCGAAGTTGTGAAGTTGTTAGAAAAAGTGACCTTACCATTCTTCAGGAAGCTCAGATGTTTTCTATTTCATACATACAAGTAAAAAAAAAAAAAGAAATGTTGGCAGTAAAGCCATTGCAAACCCCCCCCCAAAAATAAAATATATGACAAAAAATGACATTAAGGGTACTGTTACACGTCGCAATATTGTTCCGTTATTGCATACAATTTCACGGGAGCGCGCACGTTATTGGCACTTGTCCAAGATCACATAGGAGATGTCACACAGGAAAATATCGGCAGGCAACGCAACTACGATGTTGAGCGCCCCTTTCCCACAGTGAGTATGAGCAACCGAGGGAACAACCATTTAATATTGGAGTGAATAGGGGAAGTTGCAAACAAGATCGTAGTTGCGCCGTCACACAGCACGATCATGCCAGATTGCATATGCAATATTGTACGGTTGAGGTGCTTGCACAATCTTCATGCAATATCGTACCAACGATTTTTTGAGTCACATTGCCCATTTACAAAACACAACGCACGAACAATATCAACTGCAACGACTGTACCATGTGACTTTTTATCGATGTTGCATTGCGATATCGCAATGTGTAACGGTACCCTTAGAAACAATGCAGTCAGCAAGTTAGGCTGGCGTCACACCTGCGGCAGGATTTTGAAATTGTGATCCGGTTTTGAGCTGTAAAAAAAGCTCAAAACAGGATCAGGAACCGCTGCCCATAGGAGCCCATTATGATAACCGGATTGCACTACATGCAATCCGGTTACCGGCTCCGGTTTTTCAGCCTGCGTTAAAAATCATGCATGTTGCATTTTTCGCAGCGATATTCCTTCTGCAGCCTTTTTGTTATAATGGGCTCCTATGGGAGCCCATGCAGCTGCTGCAAGGAATATGTGAATGCCTGTGGCAGCCGGCGGCTTTGTTCATCCCTGCTGCTGCAGGGATGAACAAAGGGTTAAATATTAATATTCAATGTGGGCAACAAGTCTCTAGGGGGTGTCCACTTTCCCTAGAGACATGCTGTCCACACAGGATGGCATGTCAGGGGTTAACTTTAGCTGCTACTGTCGGCATTTAACTGTAATTTCTATTTACAGCCGTCGTCTCCTGCCTCAGGACCAGTAGCATATGCAATTTGCGTAAGCATTTTACAGAACAGCATCCTCAATGAGGAGCTGTATGTGGTGCTTATGCAATTTGCGTAGTATACTGGTCCTGATCTAGGAGCCGGCGGCTGTAAATAGAAATTACAGTTAAATGCCGACAATAGCGGCTAATGGGTTAACTATAGAATTAACCCCTGACATGCCGTCCTGTGTGGACAACATGTCTCTGGGGGAGGGTGGGCACACCTAGAGACATGTTGCCCATATGGAGTCTTATTATTTAACCCTTTGGTCATCCCTAATGCCGCAGGGATGAGCAAAGGGTTAACTGTTATTAATGGATGTGGGCAACATGTCTGTAGGTAGTGCTCACCCTCCCTACAGACATGCTGACCACATAGGTCGGCATAGGAAGGGTTAATGTGCATCAATTCTTTAGTTGCGGCTATTACCGGCTTTTAATTAAACTAAATGTTTGGCAGCGGCTCCTGTCAGTGAAGCAGATACAGTACGTAATGTACATACTGTATCTGCTGCTCTCCTAGGTCCTGAAAGCTTAAACAGTACTTCTATGGCGGTGTTGCGGCAATAGAACTACTGTATAAGCTATCATACAGTACGTAAATTCCGCTCTCCATGATGCTGATAGCTTATACACTTTACTGACAGGAGCTGCCGCCAAACATTTAGCTTAATTAAAAGCCGGTAATACCCGCAACTAAAGAATTAATGCACATTAGCCCTTCCTATGCTGACCTATGTGGTCAGCATGTCTGTAGGGAGGGTGAGCCCTCCCTACAGACATGTTGCCCACATCTTTTAACAGCATTAACCCTTTGTTCATCCCTGCGGCAGCGGTGATGAACAAAGTATCCGGCAACCGAACTGCACATTCACAACAATCCGGTTGCCGGATTTTGTTCCTAAAATGTGTGTGAAGGCAATTGCGGTTACCGCATCCAAATCTGGATGTGGCAACCGCAATTGCACTTCAAAGTGTGACCCTAGCCTAAGTCCAACTTTAAGACCTTGTTTGCACATACCCTAATCCTTCTACAATTTAATCAGAAAAGTATAAACAGGTATTATATAATCTAAATGGCAAAAGAATGGAATGCTTTCGTCTGTACACAAATCTGGGTCTATTTGGACATTTATCTGAGAACTTCTTGCCAATATATACAAGTTACACAAAAATGTTGTCACAAGTGTCTCATAGTCTGATGTTACCTCAGGGGAAACTAGGTTTAGAAAGTCACAATGTTTAGCTGATTGACAATTATCCTGAGTAGCGGTTTATTTAATTCCACACTTAAAGAGTTAAGGTTTCTTTCTATCCTGCTGGGATTTAACAGGTAGTAATAATCCCAGCAGCAGCTACTCACTTTTGTTAGGTATACCTACACCTTTCTCTCTTTGCTGGCTATAGTTCAATCTATGCTGACCTGTGAAGAAGCTGTCTTTGTAGAGAGCAGTGGTGATCTTTGCAGCTGATGCAGGTAGTCTCTCCCTGAAGAGGAATTGAAGTCTATTTAAAGTCCGTTTTCCTTGTCTGTCCTCCTTCCTTGTCTTGTTTTTATAGCAGTAGGTTTAGTGTCTTGCTGGTCTGTGCACTAGACAGGACTATTCCCTGGCCAGCCAGGGCACATAGTCACACATAAGAGGAAGGATCCATCTAGGGACATTGGGGAGCTCTGATAACAGCCACAGGTGAGTTCAGGTGGTGAACCATCTCCGCTCTACCTATCCTCAGGGCCTTGCTCCGGAGTGACAAATGTACACTTTATGCACACAAACAAATTAAAGGGAATTTGTCACCAGGTTTTTGCTACCTTGTCTGAAAGCTGCGTAATGTAGAAAAAGAGACACCTAATCCAATCATGTATTCATTAGCTTACTGGGTGTAGCAGGTTTGACACAATCAGAGTTCTTAAATGAAGCATGCAGCAGAGCTCTGAAAACTAATCTCAGCCACACCACAGCTTACTGTGTACATTGTCTATTAGCAGTGTGCTGCTTATCAGAGGAGTGGGTATGGTTGGTCTAGCAGGTGCAATGATAAAGTCCTGACTATAAAACCTTCATTATAATCGAAAAACAGTGTACAGCCTGATAAGTGACACATGACAGAATTCATTATTTTAACCCAACTTCATGCTGTCCTCAAATTACATATGCAAGAGCCTGCTGACAGATTCCCTTTAATCATCTATATACAAACTGCACAAATATCTTCATTACACAAATATGCACATTACACACATAAAATGGTATAAAAAGTACATCAACATAGATTTCAATAGGAAAGCACAGGAAATAAAAAAAATGTGCAAATATAAAAGGAAGAAATCACCTGTATGCCACAAACTTTGTAGCAATGGAAATAGGTTTTTTTTTACCTGGCCACAAGAATTTTTTGAATGGTTTCCACCTTAATGACCAGACAGTTGCAATCCTGACCAGTGTCAAGTGATGAGGTAATAACTCTGGAATGCTTCAACGAACCCCAGTGATTCCAAGACTGTTTTTTCGTGACATATTGGAATTTATGTTAGTGGTAAAGTTAGGATGATATTTTGTGTATTTATTTGTTAAAAAATGGAACAAAATTAAAAATTAGAACATTTTTGAATTTTCAAAATTTTTAATTTTTATACTGTTAAACCACAAAGTTATGTCGCACAAAATAGTTAATAAATAACATTTCCCTCATGTCTACTTTACAACAGCACAATTTTGGAAACTTTTTTTAGGATGTTAGAAGGGTTCAAAATTTATGAGCAATTTCTTATTTTTCCATCAACATTTACAAATCCCCTTTTTTAGGGACCACCTTACATTTGAAGTGACTTTCATGGGCCTTTTTGACAGAAAAACAGGCGTCCGCCTGTGCACAGATCACATATAGGAGTGAATGGGTGCGCATGGTCATGCGCGGTCAAGCGCAGCACCGTGCGCTCCCATTATAAAGATAGGAGCTCGCGGCCGCTGCGGTCACATTGCGGATCCCCTCTGCAGAACGCTGCGGAGGGGAACGCAAATGTGAACCCAGCATCACTCAGCTGTCCTAATAGCTGAAGTCAGAGGCTTAGCTGAGGTACTATTTCCTATTTTTTTGCACCTGATAGATTTTGGGTCATAATAACCCCTTCAGCTTTATTTTCTCTGTGGCAGGCCAGTGCGTTGCTGCTCTCCTACCTGCAAATAGCACGTACGCCACCTGCTTGTGCGACTACTTGTGCGCACTTAATAAATTTTGCAGGGACTAGTGTGCTGCTACACAGACACGGACACATTTCTTACTTAAGGTGCACTTTTAAAATATAACCTTTAATAAATATTTGTGTAAATAACAAAAAAGTGTTCTCCCACACCTAATGTCTATAAAACACACATTACAGACAGGGATGGGACAATATCCCTATTAAACCCTGTCTCTTGTTCTCTTATTATCATATAATTTGGATAAAAACCACAGACACGGACACAGCAGCAAAAAACTGTTGCGAGTGGGCAATGCGAGCGCTTTCCGAGACATCTACAATTTGTAAATCGCACATTACTCGCTATTACTCGCTTCCCCATTCATTAACATTCGACTCGCTAGACTCGCAACGAGTAGCGAGTCCCGGGCTCGGACACGCTAGAGTCAAGCGATTCCGAGTAATTTAGGACTCGTCCATCACTAATCCCACAATTGACCCCATTTTGGAGACAAGACCCCTCAAGGAACTTATATAGATATGTGCTGAGCACCTTGAACCTCCATGTGCTTTGTAGAATTTTAGAACGTTGAACTGTGAAAAGAAAAAATAATTCACATTTTTCCCACAGAAATGTTTAAGCCCCAAATTTTGTATTTTCACAAGGGCAACAGGAGAAAATGCACCATACAATTTGTTGTGCAACGTCTCTTAAGTACATTGACACCTCATATGCGATTGAACATGACTTTTGAGGTACAGTGCAAAGGTCTGAAAGGAAGGAGCGCCATATTGGATTTCATATTTAGCTGAAATGATTTGGGGGTGACATGTCCGCTAATAGTTGATTGATGTTGGTGGAGACATGTGTTTGATTTGGATACAAAACATTTTTGATCAGTTCACATTTATCCTGTGCTCAATGCTGAGCACTTACATTCGGGTTTCCAGCTACATATCCGAAATACATGATTCAGGTGAAGCCCCCAATGGATCCATTCATTAATGAGGCAGCAGTTACTTTGGATTCCGTTTAGCTTCTGTTTAGCGATGTCCTTCTTTCCAAAGGTGTACAAAATTGTGGTTGATTGCACTTTTGAGCATGCCTGAAAAAGACGCATAAAAAGATGGACACCACCGGATCACAGGTCAGATGGGGTTCAAAGTGACTCCATCTACCTCATTACATTGAATATTCCTTTGGAAATATTGTCTGAATCACATCATTAACTTTAGCCCTCGATCAGGCCGCCCTCCTCACATACAACAAAACCCGCGCGCACAGGCAACCCTGGCTTACCACCCTCACTAAAGAACTGCGTTGGGCATCCGGGGTGGGCGAGCACAGATGGAAGAAATCCCACTCCGCGATGCATTTCGCCACATACAAACAGTCCCTCACTAACTTCAAGATAGCCCTCACCACTGCAAAACAAGCCTACGTCTCTTCCCTAATAACCACCCTGTCCCACAACCCCAAACAACTACTAACTCAGCGTTATCAAATGTAGTGTGAACCAAAAATAAAAAAAAATTACAAAACCTCTCGCCCCTGTAAGTGCTTTGTTTATGGTCAACTGTATGCGGGCAGAGAGCCGAACTGCCCAGTGACTTCCAATGATCTTTGGGTCAAATTTGAGTCCAGAACAGAGCTTTATATAAAGTGTGGCTGAATCCTCAGAACCTGAATTTCGACAAGTCCGCTCATCTATTTGCAGGACTAATCAATAATTATCAGAAACATTCAGATAGTTCAGAAGTCACACCACATACTTAAAAAAAAGGTTCACATGCTTTTACATCTCACAGACATGATATTTGTTCATATTTGACAAAGACAAATATTTTTGACCCATTTGTATAATTTCTGTTTATCTACTTTTAGGACTTACCGATATGTGAAAGTCTATTTAGGTCAAATTTATGCACAAATATAGAAAATTCTAAAGGATTTACAAACTTACAAGAATAAGTGTAGTTTTAGGTATACATTATGTCCTTAAACAGGAATAGTATTGCACAACAATGCAGTCCATGGCTAACTTTTATGGTACCTTTACACGCGGAACATTTCTAGGTTATCCACAGGTAACTTACTGGCTGCAGTGAAATCATGGAGACATGGTTCTATCTTGTTGCTGTGTACAAATGGAACTATGTCTCCATGATTTCACTGCAGCCAGTAAGTTACCTGTGGATAACCTAGAAATGTTGCCGCGTGTAAAGGGGCCATTAAGGATTTTGCCTTTACACCACAGGCCATGAGTTTAAAACTCACTGGAGATGAGCTACAGGAAGAGCCTGTGAGTTAATTAAATGCATAGAGAAACAGTCTTTAAAAAGTCTGTTACGCCTCATCCCCCCACATTAACAATGTTATGTGTCAGCTATTGTACACAACCATTGAGAAAACCCAACAGCATCTTAGGCAAGGGTCACACTTAGCCCTTTTTAGCATCTCGGCTAGAAGTTTAGATTTTTGCTGCTGAAACGGACACCGATACCGGTGTTCACTTCAGCAGGACAGTAACCCATAGGAACCTATTCCATACCTGCAGAGCAGCCGCACACAGTCCGTTTCGGTGGCCGCTTTTCAGGGGTGCACAGGAAACGTTGCATTAGAGTATGTAAAATTGGTGGTAGACCAATTTGCGCCAGTCTTTAATCCCTTCAGGACATTGCCTTTTCTCTTATTTGCACTTTTGTTTTTACCTCCCCTCCTTCCAGGAGCTATAACTTTTTTATTCTGTCAGTATAGCCGTGTGAGGTTTATTGTGGGATAATTGTCCTTTTAAATGATACCATTAATTCTATCATTACTGGAAAAAGGGAAAAAAATTCAAGTGCGGTTACATTGCAAAAAAAGTGCAATTCCACAATGGCTTTGTTTTTTTTTTTTTTAACATGGTTCACTATATGAAAACTCTGATCTGACAGTACGATCCCCCAGGTCAGTATGTTTGAAAATACCAAACATGTATAGTTATTTTTTTATTTTTTTTTTTATTGGTGAAAAAAAAAATTCAGAAATGTGTAAAAAAAAAAAAAAAAGACACATATGTCACTATTTTCCAAGAGGCGGGACATTCTCGTGTTTCGTGATCTGGGACTAAATAAAGGCTTACTTTTTTTAGCTCTAAGCTTATGTTTTAAAAAAATACCTTTTTTGGGTAGATGCGATGTTTTGATCAGCTGTTATTGTATTTTATTGCAATGTTGCTGCAGATAAAAAAACGTAATTCTAGCACTTTTTATTTTTTGTTATTCTGTTTAACGATTGGAATCATTTATTTTATATTTTGATAGATTCTGAATGTGGTGATACCAAATTTGCGTTTTTTTTTTCATTTCTCTTATTCTTTTTTCATTGGGGCGAAAAGAGCCAGCGCTGAAACCGGACAGCGTTAACGGCATGCGCTGCCTGGAAACGGAAGCCCATAGCAACCTATTGCTTACTTTAGTAGCAGCTGCTGGGTGGCCACTTTTCCTGGCAAGCAGCCATCATGTAGCTCTGTGTGCGGCTGCTACTAAGGTAAGCAAAAGGTTGCTATGGGCCTCCGTTTCCAGGAAGCGCATGCCGTTAACGCTGTCCAGTTTCAGCGCTGGCATAACCCAGTGTGACCCTAGCCAGAGAGAGACTTTTATGGCATTTTAATTACTTTCTGCAAAGTCACAGGTTTACATATATTTTATTAGTATTTGGTACGATTGCTCTTAAACTGTATGAATTTGGGTCAAATGTTTTGGATATCCTTCCATAAGCTTCTCACAATAGTTGGTAGGAATTTGGGCCCATTCGTCCTGACAGAACTGGTGTAACCTTGCCATGTTTGTAGGTCGCCTTGCGCGCACCTGCTTTTTCAGCTTTGCTCATAAATTCTTAATAGGATTGAGATCAGGGCTTTGTGATGGCTACTACAAAACATTGACTTCGTTATCCTTAAGCCATTTTGTAACCAGTTTGGCAGTATGCTTTGGATCATTGTCCATTTGGAAGACCTATTTCCCCCAAGCTTTAACTTCCTGGCTATTGTCTTGAGTTGTTGCTCCAATTTTGCCATGTAATCTTCTTTCCTCATGATTCCATCTATTTTGTAAAATGCACCAGTCCCTTCTGTAGCAAAACAACCCCAAAACATGATGCTGCCACCCCCGTGTGTCACAGTTGGAATGGTGTTCTTAGGCTTCCAAGTTTCTCTCTTTTTCCTCCAAACGTAACGATGGACATTATGACCAATCAGTTCCATTTTGGTTTAGTCAGACCACAGGATATGTCTCCAAATATTTAGGTTTATGTTCCTATGTGCATTTGCAAAAATTAATCTGGCTTTTTTATGTTTCCTTTGGAGTAATGGCTTCTTCCTGGCAGAGTGTCCTTTCAGCTCATGTTTATACAGTACTCGTTTCACTATGGATAATTACACAATCTGAGACTATAACCTGGTGATAAGGCAGATGTCAGTAGCATCTTTTGTTATTGATGTAAAATGAAGTTAGCCCTTAGGTTTACAGTAAGAGCCATGCAAGTAATGCTCTAAATGTGAAAATGCTGTTTATATAAGTGGCGCCCCGCAACGAGTGCGTCACAGGAGGGTATTGCAGCCACAAATGCAGCCGCAATATCCTCTGACTCAGCAATGAAATAGTTAACTTGGAGATCCAACCCAACATGCAACACCTAGAACAGGGGACCAATCATAGGTCCTGGTGGGTGGAGTGTTAGGGTAGTGTAATAGAACACAACAATCGAGAGGAGAGATCTAGAACCTAGAACCCTCGAGATAGGACAGAGTCTGAGGACTTGAACTTGGAGAGGAGCGGGGGCTCCGCACCCAGTGCGGGCCCCTGGGCCGTCACCGGTCGGGTGTCAGCACCTGAGGCCTTAACCACCGGGATTGGGCATATCTACACGGGTTCCCAAAAGACTCCCGTGCCCACAACTCACAGCCGGTTCACTGGTACCGAAGCTGGCAGCAGTTCACCTCTGCTACGCGAACCAGAAGAGTGGAGGATCAGATTTACAGGAGCACCCCACCACCAGCCAGTTTCCAGTCGTCTAACCAGCGGTGTACCCACAGAGGGATCCAAGGCTCCCCAAAGCATCCAGGACGTACATCATGGATAGGGCATTGAAGCAGCCTCCCCGTACCCGACCTGGTATTCCTGGGCGACGCTGGTAAAAGGAACTAAGTAGGTAGAATGGAGGAACACTGCGGATCTCTGAGGGACACTATCACTGCTGAGTCCACCCGGGCTACTACTCAACCACTGTATGCCATGTACTGCCTGCTGGTTACAGTAAAGACCCGTTATAGAGACTTTCTGTGTCTGTGCTTCCTTGTGAACTATCCGTCCGCACAACAAGGTAACCGCAGCTGCCGCACAACATCTTGAGCAGCTCCAGCCCCCAGGGATCACCGCTCAGCCTGTGGGGAGCGTAACATCTTACTGCTGTCCATCCCCCGGGGGTTCCGCAGCGTCGGTAGCCCTTACCGAACTACTCATAGGTGGCGTCACGAATAAAACAAATTAAACCCCTTTTAATCTGTTCCGCAAAGACGTCCTCACTTTTGATCTGCACTACACCGGGCCCTACTACCGGCAGGCGCGGTCCACCCGTGACAAGGAGGGAAGAAGAATCGCCTGTCTAAACCGGAGTCAGACGGCCGCGGTGAGTCAGAAAATGGCGTCACGAACAGGATACGAGCAGGCCCGTTACCCAACGGGTATATTGTGCTTAAAATGGACTTTATTGTCTACAATTTGGACTTTGTTCGTCCCTAAAAGAACTTTCCCGCCTTTTCACCATTGGGTCAAGATGGCGCCCAAGATGGCGTTCCCGCCACAAGAAGCCGCCACGTGCAAGCCCAGGAGTGAGTCAACCCCCCCCTCATCGTGGGAGGGCTAAAGACAAAAGGCGCCAAACTCTTTGTCCGCCCTGATTGCTCGAATCAACCATGGGGGCGGACCCCAAAGACTTTTCCCACCATTGGACTACAAAAGCCCAGAGGAAATGGGAGTGTCACAGACACTCAGACAGACTTCTTCACCAGCTCTACCAGAACGTCTTACCGGTTGAACGGGTGTGGTTTCCCTCCAAGAAGAGAATGGCCAGCACGAGACTCCAAGACCTAATGGGGGAGGTCGCGGCGGAGGCCAGAGCAGCCATAGGCCAACCGGGTCCGGATCCTGCCCTTACCATAGACGGCAGCCCCGACTTCTGGCTAGAGGCTCTACAAGACCTCCGGGTGCGACTACTTGAGACAGTGGAATGGACGATTCGCAGCTGGAGCGCGACCCTAGGCAGAAGACTCCATCATGCGATGCAGCAGAGCCGACCGGGTACAGCTTCTCCAAGCCCAGACGACATCGCCAGCTTTTCAACAGCCTCACCGTCGCCCACCACCTGTCCTGCTTTGTCACCGGAGCTAATAGACTGTATCATTCCTGTGAGGACCACAGCTCGACCCGTTCCAGCGGATGAAACTGCAGCCGACCCCGTTCCAGAGCCGGAGCTTCCAATATGCTCCCACGAAGAAGCTGACATCTACCTGGTTCCACCTGCGGAACCCGCGACTAGTTTCCACATTACCGAGACTGTCGCTTGTTTCTCCCCTGAACCGGAGGCCTCCTCTGCAACTACAGAGGCCTACCTGGTGACCGGGATTGAAACACCACTTCCCGCTGCTACAGAAGAAGAGGCAGGCAGCCTGGAAGTCCTGCACAACGACCCCGAGGAGAACTTTGCCGCACAGCCACCCACCGATCCAGAGGATTCCATCCCATCGTCTTCGCCAGCCGAGCAGCCCGACGTAGTCATCGAGGAGGTCGAGGAGGATGACGAGGAGACCTACAGTCCAGCTGAGGATCTCTACACGGGTTCGCCTGGGGAGACACAAGGAACCCTTCTGCCGGGCGATCAGCTCGGGTGCACTGGTCGGGTGCCGCCGCAACAGTATCTTCTCCGGTTCCGTTGAACCGGGCTCCACTCCAGACTGCCCACCAAGCTCGAGCGGTTCAACAACCAGCATGCCGTAGTGACTTTATCCACACGCCACATCACTCCGACGAAGAGGTACGTCGTATCCGGAGAGACGAGTGGCAAACTCGACTGCAAGCCAACATGCAGGCTCGCGCCGAGGTCCGCCGCCAATCTCCATTACCTGAACAATTCCGGAAAACCGGGTGGGTAAGCACATTTAACTTGTCCACCGGGTGGGGATTCGTAAGGGAGGAGGGTGTGAGTACTGAAGTGTTTGTGGGGCGCCGTGATGTGGAATCGCACCTACCGCGAGGCTATCCAAGCCGAGACTTGTATAGAGGGGACATAGTAACCTATGAGCGCCATATATGCCGTGATGGGTGGTTCGCTATACGAGTCCGGAACACTGCCATCCATCAGTGACTTGAGTTGTTGTTTGAACTTTGCTATTAAAAGAGACTTCTTCCTGTTTCCACCGTAACACCGCGACTTGGCGGCCACAGCCTGAACTTTTATTCTAAGGACAGCCGACCGCCCGCCGGGTCCGCGTAATGTGTTAACCTGTTTATTTACCTTTTCACTTTTATGCATATATGACTTGTCATTAATAAAAGTGTATTACCTGTTATAAAATATAAAAACCTCTGTAATGTGAGTAGTGTGACGCTTGGGGACAAGCGTATTCAACCAAGGGGGAGTGTGGCGCCCCGCAACGAGTGCGTCACAGGAGGGTATTGCAGCCACAAATGCAGCCGCAATATCCTCTGACTCAGCAATGAAATAGTTAACTTGGAGATCCAACCCAACATGCAACACCTAGAACAGGGGACCAATCATAGGTCCTGGTGGGTGGAGTGTTAGGGTAGTGTAATAGAACACAACAATCGAGAGGAGAGATCTAGAACCTAGAACCCTCGAGATAGGACAGAGTCTGGGGACTTGAACTTGGAGAGGAGCGGGGGCTCCGCACCCAGTGCGGGCCCCTGGGCCGTCACCGGTCGGGTGTCAGCACCTGAGGCCTTAACCACCGGGATTGGGCATATCTACACGGGTTCCCAAAAGACTCCCGTGCCCACAACTCACAGCCGGTTCACTGGTACCGAAGCTGGCAGCAGTTCACCTCTGCTACGCGAACCAGAAGAGTGGAGGATCATCTTTACAGGAGCACCCCACCACCAGCCAGTTTCCAGTCGTCTAACCAGCGGTGTACCCACAGAGGGATCCAAGGCTCCCCAAAGCATCCAGGACGTACATCATGGATAGGGCATTGAAGCAGCCTCCCCGTACCCGACCTGGTATTCCTGGGCGACGCTGGTAAAAGGAACTAAGTAGGTAGAATGGAGGAACACTGCGGATCTCTGAGGGACACTATCACTGCTGAGTCCACCCGGGCTACTACTCAACCACTGTATGCCATGTACTGCCTGCTGGTTACAGTAAAGACCCGTTATAGAGACTTTCTGTGTCTGTGCTTCCTTGTGAACTATCCGTCCGCACAACAAGGTAACCGCAGCTGCCGCACAACATCTTGAGCAGCTCCAGCCCCCGGGATCACCGCTCAGCCTGTGGGGAGCGTAACATCTTGCTGCTGTCCATCCCCCGGGGGTTCCGCAGCGTCGTAGCCCTTACCGAACTACTCATAGGTGGCGTCACGAATAAAACAAATTAAACCCCTTTTAATCTGTTCCGCAAAGACGTCCTCACTTTTGATCTGCACTACACCGGGCCCCACTACCGGCAGGCGCGGTCCACCCGTGACAAGGAGGGAAGAAGAATCGCCTGTCTAAACCAGAGTCAGACGGCCGCGGTGAGTCATATAGATGTAACTATAAAGCACATACAAAATGTATGGAAGCTCTAAAAACACACTGAATAATTATACGCTGATACAGATAACTCTCTGGTAAACTACTTGACGGCTTGGCAGGGTGAGCAATGTAGTGTGTGTTTAACAAGGAGACAATTACATGCCGGGGTGGGGGTTTCAACTTCCTGTTCCTAAGAAATCAATAACTTACCTCTCAACATTTGAATCACAAATTAACAGAAGACATGTTTCAGGTGCCACTTACAACTTGATTAAAATAAAACACAGGATGTAAGATTTAAAACAAGACTATTAAGTAGAGAAAAACAGCTAAAGCCATTTTATATAAGACATACCCAATTTTATTTTTCCGCCAGTTGACTAGACTTCTGACGTGTGTATTTGTAATTACGTACTTCTTATTGTAATGTCAATGAGCAGAATCTCATTCTTAATTATTCTAAACTAGATGGTGGCCCGATTCTAACGCATTGGGTATTCTAGCATACCTTGTACATAGGAGTGAACTGCGTCACACTATTACTGACAGCCTTGTAAAGAGTGCGTCACACTATGAGCGGCAGTTCAAATTGTGCATCAATATACCAAGCGTGCTCCGCTGCGCTGATTGGTTGCCGCCAGCTGAGAAGACCAATCAGCGCACTTGGTGCATGTTTTAAAACACGCTTTACTGATTGTTTGCCGCGGGCGGCGGCGACCAATCAGCGAAGCGGAGCATGGCTTGGCAGGGGTTTTGAATCCCACGTCGCTGATTGGTCGCCGCTGAGAGCGGCGACCAATCAGCGGCGCAGGATTCATATTTCCCGCCAAGCTACACTACTTTGCTGGTTGGTCACCACCGAACAATCAAAGAGGTGGCACGGCTTGGCAGGGGATTTGAATTCCGGCCGCCATATAGGAATACCCATAATGTGGGTGTTCCAATTTGTCGGGGTACTACTGCTGCAAGCTGACACTGGTCATCTCTCGGCTGGCTCGCCGCGGACCTCTGTGCGGCAGTAGATGAGCCGCAGCTACCATCGGATCTCCCGACGATAGCCGGGGCCGGACGCGTGTATCCTGGTGATAACGACGCCAATGCATCGTCGTCGTCAGGTTTCAGCTTGGCGCGAGTTTTGAATGCGCGTAGCTGTTTTGCATACGCTGTGTTTATTGGTTGCCGCGGCTGGTGGCAACCAATGAGCGCTGGCGCGCAATTTCCGTGACAGACAGAGAACCTTAGACGATTATATAGTAGATGTACTATTCCTTTGTTCTGCAAGTCAAGGAAAATGAGCCATTGTTTCATGTGAGACTGTCTGGTGCCCTCTTTTTTTCTGCTAATTTGTGGAATGCCTGGTCATTGTAGATTGCATCAGCCAACTGAGGTGTATTAGATTGCATTATTTAGAGGGCAAATAAGCAGTTGGATTGAACTAGGGACCAATTAGAAAACAGCTATCTCCCAGAAATCCTGTAAGGCACAATCTATTGAAATGGGAGCTGGGACATATAAAAGGGGCCTGCTCCTGTCACCGGCTTGGTTCTACACAAACTCAGTATAAAGACCATGCTTCCTGTCAGTCAATTACAAAACTGCTCTGATGCCCAATATTGAGCCCATAAATCAATTTGGAAAACCCAAGGTGGGACAATCAGGTAACCTGGCTACATACAGTACCTCGCTGTGCTCAGTCAGATTCATACATTTTCTGCTACCTCCTCTCAGTGGGTGCCGGCCAAAAGCAGGGTGCTGCTGACCAAGATAGTTAATCCTGAAGATTTTGAGCCAGCAGAAGGGTGAGAATTTACCACATTCAGTATATTGTGTCCTTGCTGGGAATCTACTGTACTTTGCTGACTGTTCGTGATCCAATAAAACCTTACTGAAACTTGGTATATTCATCTAGTGTTTGAGTAGCATTCTGCCCACGGGAAGGGAGTGCAGGTATTCAATGGGAAGAGCCATGGCCCTGGGAGGTCTTTCTAAAAATAGCCAGGCCAGCAGATGATAGCTCCCACTGACCCTCATGTCTCCATACCTATGACTCTGCTTTGTGCCATTATTCTGGCCTTCCTCCCCGAAAAATATATGAATAATTTGTCAAAGAGCCATCACCTTAAACACTTTGGTGCCAATTTTCTTGTTGGTCTTGATGAGGTAGCATGGTTGACATAGTTGCTTCCCTTGAATGTAGAGCTGCACATTTGACAAGTGGCATGTGCCTCAATGTGCTAAACCAGAAATCTTACTCCAGTTGCTGGCATAAGTAACTCCAAAGCTCATCATGAGTTAGATGTCAACCCACGTCAAACCTCAGCTCCACTCATTTTGACGTAGCATGGAGAAAATTGTGTGAAATGCCAAATGTCATATTTTTTTTGCGTACCTTCAAGTAGCGTCAAAATTTAGCAATTTTTCAAAGCTTTTATATCACTGTTCTGACAAAATTGCTTTGATGAGTCGAGGCCTTTAATTGTAAAATAACTTCTGAAAGTGTCAGACTGTTTACGCATGCATGCTATAGATGAAGGAATGATAATAATTAGGGATAACTGAAGAATTGCTCAGTGCAGAGAAATATACATGTGATGCCCCAGAATTGTCCTTTCATGGATACTGCAGGCATTCACTAAAATAGCAAAAACTCCACAGTAACTGTTCACCTTACAATGCTCTTTCCAGTGTACCTCAGAAGATAATGCTCCAGAGTGGGTTTAGTTCGACTTCTAAACCTTTACATGTGTTGTAGGCAAATGGCCATCTCTAACATGTCAGTCATTTTCTTTGCATTAATGTAAATTACTGACACCTTTAATAAATGATGTGCCAGGTCCTGCATTTGCATATAGCGCAAGTAAAGGTCCAGAGGTCAAGAATAGATAATTACATAGCATGAATAAATAAATGTGCTGAGCCGTCATAGAACTATAGAGTAGTCGGTATCCTGAATAGGAATGCTCTGCATAATGCCCGCGTGTTTAATTGAGGACAGAAAACAGGTATAGACATAAAAAAATATATAAATTTATGGTATTCAAACAACATATAAAAACCATCATTATGTGAAAACAGGTAGAAGAAGCAAAAGAGAAGGGCATATTCAGCCACATCTAGGAATAATAGTGGTAGTAGTATTCTATATAAAGAAAACTGAAATACTGTATGTGTGGCACCCCAAGGGTTAATGTGCCACAGAAACCTCAACACAGGTTTACTCCCCACACAACACTACACTAGAAAGTGGGAGGAGCTTAGGTGGCACCTGCACTAGTGGGAGGAGCTAATGTTGTTTACCACAGAGCAGGAGTGACAGTTAGTCAGTTTAGCTCAGAGTTTTAGTTGAGTCTGGAGCAGGAGCAGAGTCAAGTAGAAGTGGAGGTCCTGAGAGGTCTGAGGAAAGGAGACAGAGGAACAGAGGAACATACCCGGGATAAGGAGTTACCCTAAACTTAACCCCGGAGAGGCGCTTAGGACGGATACCGCATCCGAGGCTATGCCTGAGACAGACAGGACAGTAAACACCGGGATAGTGAAGGTCCACCATCTTCACTGTACCATAGCAAAGCAACACGGAGGGGTCAGTGACACAGAGGACTCAAGTTGCCCAGCAGATTGGTACCCGTAAGCAGAGACAGGGCCAGCAGTTCAGCTACAAGCGGCAGCAGGGCCACACACAGCGCATAAGTAGGAAGCCAAGGACCCGGTCAGGGTGGGAGCAACCCGGTACAGACTCCGTGGACAATAATCTGCTTTTACCATCTGCAAAGTACAGACTTGGAAAACTACAGAAACCGTGAGTGTGTGTGATCCTTATGCTGAAGCCCTACTTTCCCTCATAAACTACCATTGCCTCCACTCTCATCATCTCTACAGCTACCCCTACTCTCCTGCAGCATCAATAACCATCCTCACAGACTTTAACTACTACCACTGCCTCGGGGAACCCAGTTCTGCCCACAGGAACTATTTCCATCCTAGCTGCCAAAACATCATCCCCGGAGGTTCTGCAGCAGCGGTGGTCCCCATTATTAACCACACAATGTGGGTGGCGTCACGACTGACAAATCCCCTGTAAATAAAGCCCATTTTATTGTGCGGGCCCGGGACACGGTCCAGACCAGGACCGCCGTGACATCCCTCAGCAGTACCCCGGTTCGGCACCGAGTACGCCGTCCCAGTGAGCTCCACAACCTGGCGTCACGAACAGGATCTACCGTGCCCGGTACCGGGCATTGTGTGCCGTGATTAGTGACCATTTTAAATCTGCCGCCATTGCTGGGCGCGCGCTAAGCTGCATTTTATCTGCACCACAGAGACTGTAAATTTCAAAATCCGCCATTACAGAGCGCGTGACGCGCGGGAAGTAAAACCGCTCTGACGCCATCCGGAAGGGAAGAGAATCCCTGGTGCGCAGAGGAACCTTTGTTAGACATCCGGACGGAAGCGGAAGACGGAGGGCGGACCTTAACTAAGGGGGCACAGGATGTCGCAGCCAGCGGTGCCAAGCAGTGGCAGAGCAGCTGGTGAGAATCCAGCACCGGATCAAGGAGCAGCACCCAGCGGTGCTGTGGCGCAAGGAGCAGCGCCTATTATGCCGTTCCTGATGCCGTATACTCCAGGGGCAATGTGGCTGCCTCAATACTCCGGTGAGCCTAACACTCTTAATGATGTTATTAGCAAGATAAAAGCTTACTATGTGATGTACCCCCTCACTGAAGGACAACGTGTAGGGATGATTATTGGACAATTAACAGGCAATGCACAGCGGGAGGTCACACCCTGGCTGGACACAGATAAGGACACTGTAGAGCATCTTATAGCTGGATTTAAAGCAGCATTTGAATCTACTGCTGATACCCGGGCTAAAATTAGGTTCTTTGCATGTCAACAAAAGCCTGAAGAAAGTGCCAGAGACTTTGCCTTAAATCTGCAGGAAGCACTCAAAGCACTTAAGCTAACAAAACCTGCCTTAGCCCCGGGAGCTGACAAAATGTTAATTGACCAGTTCATAGAGGGTCTCTTATCCCCGTCCCACAGAGGACAGCTGAGTATGATGCTCATCCAGAATCCTAAAATTACATTTGCTGAGTTAAAAGACAGAGCTATTCGTCTGCAGCAGGTAGAGGAGCCCCGGAATCTGCAATCTATACAGGGCCCTGCAGCAGCACCTCAGCAACCTATAGCATCAGCGACATCTGCCATGTCAACGACTGCTGCTGAACACAGAGAGCCTATCTCTAATGAGGCCCTCAACCAAAAGCTAGATGCCCTGACAGACACCGTCATCTCAATGGCCAATGTCATCAAGGAGCTGCGAGAGTCAAAGCCTGCACCCAAGATCAAGTTGGCGACCAGCAAAGAGGATGTCCCGTGGATGAGGCCCAGGAGATATCAATCAACGAGAGGACGACCCAGCGATCGCTATCAGCCGGATGGACAGCCCATTTGCCGCCGTTGCCAGAAACCAGGTCAGTTCGCCCGAGAGTGTGCTTTAAACGGAGATTCCCTGGGCAGGCGGGCCGCTGCTCAGGTATGAACTCTATAGGTCCTTCAGCCTGGTTTGACAGATTCGTGGGAGGACAGCCGGTGATCTCTATCGTGTTGAATGGCATTCCCTTTAATGCCTTGCTGGATACCGGATCCCAGATAACATCAATCCCACATGTTCTATATAAAAGGTACTGGGCTGATTCAGACATTGATAGTGGTCCATCAGACTTTAACATGGAAGTATGGGCTAGTAATGGACAATTAATACCACAGGGTGGGTTCAGAGAAATGACCATTCAGATTGGAAAGGTAGAATTGCAGAACCAGGGTATTATAATTATAGATGTTGACCAGCGAGATCGTGAACCAGTAATGTTACTAGGAATGAATGTAATTGAAAAATGTTTTTCCGAGGTAATTACTGTTTTGCAGCAGATCGCCGAGACTGCCGGAACCGGACAGCAGAGGCTTTTGTACAAAGAAATAAAAGCTCTGATGTTAAAGCAGCAGGTAGAAATATCCGGAGGTGAAAGCGGCAGTGTACGAGTAAGTGATCCAATACCCATTGTAATACCTCCCAAAACTGAAATGTTGGTCTGGTGTAGAGCCGCAATAGGCATTAAAGGCGAGACTATCAAGCCCTGGTAGAACCCGTGTCCTCAGACAGTAGACCCACCATACTTACAGCTAGAGGAGTGGTTGAGGTACACCGAGGAGGAGTGCCATTATGCCTATTAAACTGTGGAGATGATGAGATCACATTACCAAGTATGCTACCATGGCTAAGTTATACACAGTTGATAATAACAACATCACAGCCGTTGAGCCCTTGGACCCATCAAGTCAGGCGGATGACAATGGCTCAAGGGAAAAGCTGGAGGATTGGTGCCAAAAGCTACATGTAGGTACCAGTTCTACACCTTCCCATCAAAAGCATGGAGTATACCGGGTAGTGAAAGAATATGAGCAGATATTCAGCAAACACCCATTAGACTTTGGGCAAATCAAAGGAGTAGAGCACACTATACCCACAGGTAACCATCAGCCTATAAAAGAGAGGTATAGACCATTACCACCCGCTCATTACCAAACCACCAAAGACATGCTCAGAGAAATGAAATCTGCAGGGATAATAAGAGACAGTTGTAGCCCCTGGGCAGCACCTCTAGTGTTAGTTATAAAGAAGGATGGGACCATGAGAATGTGCGTAGATTACCGGCAGATTAATCGCATTACACATAAGGACGCATACCCATTACCTAGGATTGAGGAGTCATTAGCTGCATTAAAATCTGCTAACTACTTTTTCACCCTTGATCTGACTAGTGGGTACTGGCAGGTTCCTGTGGCCGAGGCTGACAAGGAGAAGACAGCGTTTACTACGCCGATGGGCCTCTGTGAGTTCAATTGTATGCCGTTCGGACTCTGCAACGCACCCGGGACCTTTCAACGCCTCATGGAGAGCTGCCTAGGACACAAGAACTTTGAAACTGTCCTCCTGTACTTAGATGACGTCATAGTCTACTCCAAGACGTATGAGCAACATCTACAAGACCTGGCAGAAGTGTTCGAAGCCTTGTCCAAATATGGCATGAAAATCAAGCCATCTAAATGTCACCTTCTCAAACCAAAAGTACAGTACCTGGGACACGTCGTGAGTTCAGAGGGAGTAGCACCGGACCCTGATAAAGTCACAGTGATAAAGGATTGGCCAAGACCTACTAACGTGAAAGAAGTGAGGCAATTCCTGGGCCTGGTAGACTATTATAGAAGATTTATCAGTGGATTCACGAAGCTAGCAGCTCCTCTACAAGACATCCTGGTAGGACCATCAAGAAAGTCTTCAACCCGTAATCCTCCTTTCCAGTGGAGTGAAGAGAAGGAAGACTCCTTCAACAAACTGAAGTGTGCATTGACGGGAGAAGAGATTCTGGCATACCCTGATTACCATCAACCATTCATTCTATACACGGATGCCAGCAACGTGGGACTGGGAGCAGTGTTGTCGCAGATGCAAGGAGACAAAGAGAGAGTTATTGCCTTTGCAAGTAGGAAGCTCCGGCTTAGAGAAAGAAATCCCGAGAATTACAGCTCCTTCAAGATAGAACTACTGGCAGTAGTTTGGGCTGTAACGGAACGTTTCAAGCACTATCTGGCAGCTGCAGAATTCACCATCTACACAGATAACAACCCGTTGACCCACCTGGATACAGCAAAATTAGGTGCATTGGAGCAGCGATGGATAGCCCGGCTGTCTAACTACAACTTTGTCATCAAATATAGAGCAGGCCGCAAGAACGGGAACGCAGATGCCTTATCTCGGATGCCACACCTGGAGAAGTGGAAGAAGAATCGGAAGAGTTGGAAGAAATTGAACTACCGACCTTTCATCGTTCAAAGGTAGACAAGTATCAACCCGGCATCTACCAAAGAGAACAGCAGGCAAGTCTTAACCCGTTAGCACACCATGGATGGGCTGATACCCAAGATAGTGATCCAGCTGTGAAGCTAGTGAAAGAACTGCTTACACAACAAGGTGTGTACCCTAACCAGAACGCCCCGGCAGAGACCCAACAACTCTGGAAAGAGAGAGGCAAGTTGTTCCTGTATCAAGGGAAGCTCTGCAGAAGGCATACCAACCCTAAAACACATGAATTGGTCTGGCAGATAATCGTACCCAAGCGAGACGTCAAAATGGTCTTAGAAGCCTACCACGACGGTGCAGGTCATTTCGGATGGAAGAAGTTGGAAGTGCTCCTAAGAGAGAGATTCTGTTGGGTTGGCATGAGAAAATCAATTGAAGATTGGTGTAGAAAATGTGGCCCATGCAACCTCAGAAGAAAAGATCAACAGAGAGCCCCACTCCAGTCCATAGTAACCAAGCAACCACTAGAGTTAGTTGCATTAGACCACGTCAAGTTGTCACCAAGCCGGTCAGGCTATGTCTATGCCTTAACCATCGTGGACCATTACTCACGGTTCTTAGTGGTGGTACCCGTCAAGGACTGGACAGCGAAGACGGCAGCAAGAGCATTTCAGACCCATTTCTGTAGGCCGCATGGTTACCCGGAACAAGTCCTTGCAGATCAAGGTCCAGCTTTTGAATCAGAGATTTTCCAAGAATTCTGCAATATGTACAGCTGTAAGAAGATCCGCACGACAGCGTACCATCCCCAAACAAATGGCTTATGCGAGAAGATGAACCATATTGTAATAGACCTATTGAAAACGTTACCAGAATCTGAGAGGAATCAATGGCCAGATAAATTACCTGATTTGGTAGACTTATACAACCATGTTCCAGTGAGTTCTACAAACTGCACCCCAGCTTATCTTATGCGTGCAAGACCCGGTAAGCTACCAATTGACTTCGATATGGGAATCGTGAAACCAGACACAGAAGTTGAAGAATCCAATTGGGATACCCTACGTAAGCAACAGTATCGCCTAGTACAAGAGTGCGTAGAGAAAAATCGTCAGCAAGCTAGAGCAAGACAAGAGAGAACCTATAACCAAAGTGCTCAAGCAACTCCATTACAACCCGGTGAGCAAGTTCTCAGAAGAAAGAGACGCACTAACAAATTGGATAATCAGCAGGAAACCAAACCATACACAGTCTTACCATCCAATCTAGACAATGCTAAAATGTGTCTAATAAGCAAAGATGAAGGAAGAACTTCAGTACTTGTGTCAAGAGACCATCTCAAACTGTGTCCTGAAACCCTGAAGATACCAGAAGTGACAGAACCAGTACAGGTCCAACCTGTCAAAGAGAAAGAAGATGAAGTATTTCATACGGTGCTAGGAGATTTCCCCAAAACATGGCCAAATTATCACGGAGCCGTTGTAGTCCCAATGATTGCATTCCCTTCAATGGTGGAACCAACACTAGAACCCGTGTTACCAGAAGAAGTCCCAAGACCAGAAGAACTGGAAGTAGAACCCGTAGAGGAAGAATCAATTCCTGGTCCCAGTGAACTTGCCAGTCCTACAGTCAGATCTCCATCTACAATAGTACCAAACACTACAAGTAGGTACATGCCCACCAGCACCAATAGGCTACATGCAAGTAGTATACCCGTTTTACGCAGATCAGAGCATAGTACCAGAGGGCAGTTACCAGCTAGGTACAGGGATTAAAAGGTCAAATTGACTGTAAAATGTAAATATGTTTGTGTAAATATAAATTGAACCCGGTGAACAAATGTACATAGTTAGTGCAACGTTTAAAAAGCCCAGTACCTACAGAGACTATCCTGTATGAACTTTTTGCGTATTTTTCAAACTTTTCCCTTTTATTTTATTTTTTATGGACCATACTACCACGGACTGGTTGTGGTATAAACTTTCTTGTATATATTCATCAGCCTGGAGGCAATAGACTAAACCCCCAGAAAGACTGCTTTTTGAATTTTTGGACTGTTTTTGAAGTTTAGTGATTTTTGTAATTTTTACTTTTAAGTCTATGTAAATATTAATTGTATTAATTGTTGTTTCTTTGTTGTTCCACAGTCCCGGAGTACTGTCATTAACTAAGGGGGAATGTGGCACCCCAAGGGTTAATGTGCCACAGAAACATCAACACAGGTTTACTCCCCACACAACACTACACTAGAAAGTGGGAGGAGCTTAGGTGGCACCTGCACTAGTGGGAGGCGCTAATGTTGTTTACCACAGAACAGGAGTGACAGTCAGTTTAGCTCAGAGTTTTAGTTGAGTCTGGAGCAGGAGCAGAGTCAAGTAGAAGTGGAGGTCCTGAGAGGTCTGAGGAAAGGAGACAGAGGAACAGAGGAACATACCCGGGATAAGGAGTTACCCTAAACCTAACCCCGGAGAGACGCTTAGGACGGATACCGCACCCGAGGCTGTGCCTGAGACAGACAGGACAGTAAATATCGGGATAGTGAAGGTCCACCATCTTCACTGTACCATAGCAAAGCAACACGGAGGGGTCAGTGACACAGAGGACTCAAGTTGCCCAGCAGATTGGTACCCGTAAGCAGAGACAGGGCCAGCAGTTCAGCTACAAGCGGCAGCAGGGCCACACACAGCGCATAAGTAGGAAGCCAAGGACCCGGTCAGGGTGGGAGCAACCCGGTACAGACTCCGTGGACAATAATCTGCTTTTACCATCTGCAAAGTACAGACTTGGAAAACTACAGAAACCGTGAGTGTGTGTGATCCTTATGCTGAAGCCCTACTTTCCCTCATAAACTACCATTGCCTCCACTCTCATCACCTCTACTGCTACCCCTACTCTCCTGCAGCATCAATAACCATCCTCAGACTTTAACTACTACCACTGCCTCGGGGAACCCAGTTCTGCCCACAGGAACTATTCCATCCTAGCTGCCAAAACATTATTCCCGGAGGTTCTGCAGCAGCGGCGGTTCCCATTATTGACCACACAATGTGGGTGGCGTCACGACTGACAAATCCCCTGTAAATAACCCTTATTTTATTGTGCGGGCCCGGGACACGGTCCGGACCAGGATCGCTGTGACATCCCCCAGCAGCACCCCGGTCCAGCACCGAGTACCCCATCCCAGTGGGCTCCACATATGTGTAAGGCAATGGTTTCACGTAACAGATCTTAAAGTTGTTCTGTAGCATCAATACATTTAGTGTTAAATTGTTTTTATAAGGGAAATAGTATATATTACCAAGAAGATATTTTATGAATAGAACAAAAAGGTTTGTCACATGAAGACATCCCCTCCCTGTCAATATGCCCTATCAGATCCTGATGGACACCAATAAAATACGGTCTATGGGGATCTCATGAAGGTAATATCTGTCCATGTGTTCTATCTGATAGAACACATGGACAGATATTACTTTCACGAGATCCCCATAGACCATATTTTATTGGTGTCCATCATGATCTGATAGAGCATATGGACAAGGAATATCTTCATAAATACCCAATAGACTTCTTCTTAATCTATCAGACCCTTATAGACTTCATTAGGAAGAGATCTATTGGGTATTTATGAAGACATTCCTTGTCCATATACCCTATCAGATCCTGAAGGATATCACTAAAATATGGTCTATGGGGATCTCATGAAGGTAATCTCTGTCCATGTGCCCTATCAGACCCTGATGGACACCACTAAAATGTGGTCTATTTGGATCCCACAAAGCAGGCGCATACATAGAAATCATGGGGTCCCTTAGCAGAATTTCTAATTGCCTCTCCACCTAAAAAAAAAATAAAAAAAAAAATCAATAATAATATTCATCTGGGTCACATAACATATCTCACATCTTTTGCAGCCCTTTCAACGTAATTTTCCTCCTATTGAAGCCTCTAGATTCCCCTTTCATTGCCCTTATAAAGTATAATGCCAACAAAAGTGCCCCACAAACACATTATGATACCCTCTTCAGCACTCTCCACATGCACAGCATGGTGACCCTACTGTACCCTTCCTGCAACTACTCCAGCAAAGTCTGGTTACCCCAACACAGTATGATTCCCAACTGTGACCTCCACACAGCCCTCCATGCAGAATACTGGGTCTACATACATTATAATGGCCCCCTGCTATTCCACTAAATAGTATAATACAGATCCTCTCTTCCATTGGTATCACTGAGCTTGCCCTCTCCTGGATCTCCTACCTTACTAACAGCACATTTAGTGTCACCCACTCCAACACTACCTCCTCACCCCATCCCCTCTCTGTCGGGATCCCTCAAGGCTTTGTCTTCGGTCCCCTTCTTTTTTCCATTTATACTTTTGGCCTAGGACAACTCATAAAGTCCCATGGATTCCAGTACTACCTGTACGCTGACGACACTCAGATCTACCTCTCTGGCCCAGACGTCACCTCTCTGCTGTCCAGAATCCCAGAGCGTCTATCAGCCATATTCTCCTTCTTCTCCTGTCGCTTCCTTAAACTAAATGTAGACAAAACTGAACTCATCATCTTTTCCCCATCTCGCGCACCTCCTTTACCTGATCTATCTATCACATTAAATTATATCACACTTTTGCCCTGTACCTGAAGTCCGCTGCCTCTGAGTAATCCTTGACTCTGTCTTATCCTTCAAACCACATATCCAAGCTCTCACCACCTCCTACCACCTCCAACTCAAAAATATTTCCAGAAACTGTCCTTTCCTCAATCTAATAATCATCATCTCCCATGTTGACAACTGCAACCTCCTCCTCTGTGGCCCCCCTGCTAACACTCTTGCACCTCTCCAATCTGTCCTTAAATCTGCTGCCTGACTATTCCACCTTTCTCCTCGTTGATCCTCCACTTCTCCCCTCTGCAAATCCCTCCACTGGCTCCCAATTCCCCAGCACATCCAATTCAAACTACTAACATTGACTTACAAAGCCGTCCACAATCGGTCCCCTCCATATATCTCTGAACTAATCTCCCAATATCATCCAACTCATAATCTTCGATCCGCCTAAGACCTCCTCCTCTCCTCCACACTTGTACGTTCCTCATCTAACTGCCTGCAAGACTTCGCCCGAACATCCCCCATCCTCTGGAATTCTGCACCTCAAAACATCCGACTGTCCGCTACACTCGGAACCTTCAAGCGGAACCTGAAAACCCATCTCTTCAGAACAGCCTACTGCCTGCAATGACCATGGTGAGACCTCACCACCACTGGACCTGGAGCTCCACCACCACTGGATCTGGCGCTCCACCACTGGACCCGGCGCTCCACCACCACTGGACCCTGCGCCCCCACCACCAGGGCAGACCCAGACTACTGTTTCCCGCCTCATTGCCCTCTAGAATGAAGCCCGCAAAGGCAGGGTCCTCTCTCCCCTCTGTACCAGTCTGTCACTATTAGTTTGTTCATAGTATTTTTAACTTGCTGGTATGTAACTCTTCCTCATGTACAGCACCATGGAAACAATGGTGCTCTATAAATAAATAACAATGGCCCCCACACAGCCCTCTGCAGAGTATGATGGACCCTACACTAACCTTCACACTGTACAGTTGCTTGCATACAGTATAATGGCCCTGAAATAGCCCTCCATAAAGTAAAAAGGCTCCCTCATAGCCCTCCAAATATTATAATGGACCCCACAGAGCCCTCCAAATAGTATAATGGGTCCTACATAGTCCTCCATATATTGTAATGCACCTCCCATAGTCATCAACATATTATAATGCACACTCATTAGCCTTCCATATACTATAATGCGCCATCCATAGTCCTTCATATCATATCATGCACCCCATAGTCCTCCATATATTGTAACACACTCCTCATAGTTCTTCAAATATTATAATGCACCCCATAACTCTTCATATAGTATAATGCACCCCCATAGTTCTCCATATATTAGAATACATGCCCCATAGTCCTCAATTTATTAGAATGCACTCCAGAGTCCTCTATGCATTATCATGCACCCCGTACTCCTCCATGTATTATAATATATACACATAGTCCTCCGTGTATTATAATGCACCCCTATAGTCCTCCATGTAAAAGGAAGCCCCCATAGTCCTCCAATTACTATAATGCACCCCCACATTCCTCCATATACTGTTATGTAGTTCCCATATTCCTCCATTTATTATAATGTCCGTCAATTGTCCTCCATCATGTATAAGCTGGTCCATATAGTCTTCCAACTATTATAATGCACCCCCTTTTTCCTCCATATATTATAATCCACCACCAGTCCTCTATGTATTATAATGCACCCCCATATATTTTAATGCTCCAACTATAGTCCTCCACTTATTATAATGCACCTCTACATTCCTCCATATATTATAATGCACCCCTCATATTCCTCTGTGTATTATAATGCACCCCCATAGTCCTCCATGTATAAGGTGGCCTCCATTGTTCCCCTATTATCATACACCCCCATAATCCTCTACGTATAACATGGCCCCCATAGTCCTTCCAATTATAATAATGCATACCCTATAGCCCTCCATATATTATAATGCACCCCTCATACTCCTCTGTGTATTATAATGCACCCCCATAGTACTCCATGTATAAGGTGGCCTCCATTTTTCTCTTATTATCGTACACCCCCATAATCCTCTATATATAACGTGTCCCCTATAGTCCTCCAATTATAATAATGCACACCCCATAGCCCTCCATCTATTATAATGCAGCCCACATATTTCTCATATAATATAGTGGACCCACATAGTCCTCCATATATTATAATGCACCCCACACATTCCTCCATTTATTATAATGCAACCTTTGTTGTCCTCCATATAGTATAATGCAGCCCCCATATCACTCCATATATTATAATGCACTCCCATAGTCCTCCATGTATGAGGTGTCCCCAATAGTCGTTCAATTATTATAATACACCTCCATAATCCTTCAAGTATAATGTGGCACCATAGTCCCCAAAATATTATAATACACACCCCGTAGTCCTCTATTTCTTATAATGCACCACCATATTCCTCCATATAATATAGTGTACCCATATAGTCCTCTATCTGTTATAAGGCAGCCCCAATATTCCTCCATGTATATTAATGCACCCTAATATTACTCCATATAGTATGATGAACCCCCATAGTCCTTAGGCCACTGTGTACTCATGGATTAAAAGATAAATAAATAAATACCTCTCTTCGGTCCCCTGGTGATCGGTCTCCATGCGAGTGTCCTGCAGGTTTGCATGTCCCAGCAAAGCGGCGTGCAGTAATGATACCACCCCACTTCATGAGATGTCAGAGCACAGACACATGGAGGAGAATAATAAAGGAGGGAATGGAGTTTTCTCTCTTTCATCATTGCTTTGTGCAATAAAGGGTGGAGGAGCCCTTGGGCGAGAGGCCCAGATGCCGGTGTTGGCAACAGGCCCCATTGACTCAGGCTCCATAGCAGCCATTGGTGGTATGCCACTGACATGAGATAATTCCTGTCCATGTGCCATGTCAGACCTTGATGGACTCCACTTACCGTGTTTCCCTGAAAATAAGACACACCTGGAAAATAAGACGTAATAGGGGGTTTGCTATGCTGCTGAATATAATTCATCCCCCGAAAGTAAGACATTCCAATTTTCTGTAGAGCACATGACTGTTGATCAGAAGACTGGAGTATGTAGCTGTGACTCATCCTCTATCCCCCCACCATTGTCCTGCTTCATGTATTCCGCCACGGCTCAGATGCCGTATATGTACGGTGCCGCTGGCCAATCAGAGGTCAACACCCGCCAGCAATAGAGGCCAGCAGCCAATATCATGTGCTGATATTAGATGCTGGACTCTGATAGGTGGCAACTTCTGACCTCTGATTGGCAGGCAGCACCTCTACATCTAATGCATTTTAGACAGGGAGGCAAGAATGGTGCTGATATACATGCTGGTGTGCTGCAAGTGGATAATGGCAGATGGCAAGGGGTTGATGGGGGCTTCAAGTGGATAATGGGGACTGCAAGGGGATGATGGGGGCTGCATGGGGATGATGGGGATACTGTATTGGGGGCTGCAAGGGGATGATGAATGTTCATTTTTTGGTTGAACAATAAATGTGAATTCTTTTCATGGAAGAATAAGGCATCCCCTGACAATTAGACATAGCACATTTTTGAGAATAAAAATTAATATAAGATACTATCTTACTGTATTTTCAGGGACAATTTCCACAGTCATTGATGATATGGGGCTGCATGTCAGGTAAAGGCACTGAGGAGATGTCATTACATCTTCAATAAATGCCCAAGTTTACATTGATATTTTGGAACACTTTTCTTATACCATCAATTGAAAGGATGTTTGGAGATAATGAAATAATTTATCAAGATGATAATGCTTCCTGCCATAGAGCACAAACTGTGAAAACATTCCTTGAAAGAAGACATATAAGGTCAATGTCATGGCCTGCAAATAGTCCGGATCTCAATCCAATTAAAAATCTTTGGTGGAAGTTGAAGAAAATGGTTCATGACAAGGCTCCAGCCTGCAAAGCTGATCTGGCAACAGCAATCAGAGAAAGTTGGAGCCAGATTGATGATGAGTACTGTGTGCCACTCATTAAGTCCATACCTCAGAGACTGCAAGCTGTTAGAAAAGCCATAGGTGGTGCAACAAAATACTAGTAATGTATTCGAGTTTTGTTTTGCTTGTTTGTCATGATTCCATAATTTTTTCCTCAGAATTGAGTGATTTCCATATTGTTTCCCCTGCTTGGTCTACAAAAGTAACCATTACTGGCTAGCACATTTTCTTTTCAAGATTTCTTTAAGGCTACGTTCACACATTGTGCATTTTTGAGCGCTTTTTTTGCGCCTTTTTGCGCATGCTTTTCAAAAATGTGCAATGTGCCTCTGCATCTGCCGGCAAAGTGAATGTGAAATTCACTTTGCCTTACAGACATAGCGTGAATATACGCAAAGCTTTTATGGGTGAAAGCGCAGGCATAAAAATAATTGACATGTCAATTCTTTACGTAGAAGTGCCGCGCTTTCTCCTAAAGGAGCCCATTATTCACGCTGGTATTATGCATCGCCGTTCAGACACTGCGCAATTCCAGTGCGAATATGCCAACGCTGTTGTCACACAGGGGAGGAACAATCCTGTTCCTCCTCCCCTCTGTGACATCTGTCACAGCCCATTTGGGTTTCGTAGTGTACAGTGTTGGCCAAAAGTATTGACACCCCTGCAATTCTGTCAGATAATACTCAGTTTCTTTCTGAAAATAATTGCAATCACAAATTCTTTGGTATTATTATCTTCATTTAATTTGTCTTCAATGAAAAAACCAAAAGAGAATGAAGCAAAAAGCAAAACATTGATCATTTCACACAAAACTCCAAAAATGGGCCAGACAAAAGTATTGGCACCCTCAGCCTAATACTTCGTTGGACAACCTTTAGCCAAAATAACTGCAATCAACCGCTTCCGGTAACCATCAATGAGTTTCTTACAATGCTCTGCTGGAATTTTAGACCATTCTTCTTTGGCAAACTGCTCCAGGTCCCTGATATTTGAAGGGTGCCTTCTCCAAACTGCCATTTTTAGATCTCTCCACAGGTGTTCTATGGGATTCAGGTCTGGACTCATAGCTGGCCACCTTAGAAATCTCAGTGCTTTATCTCAAACCATTTTCTAGTGCTTTTTGAAGTGTGTTTTGGGTCATTGTCCTGCTGGAAGACCCATGACCTCTGAGGGAGACCCAGCTTTCTCACACTGGGTCCCTACATTATGCTGCAAAATGTGTTGGTAGTCTTCAGACTTCATAATGCCATGCACACGGTCAAGCAGTCCAGTGCCAGAGGCAGCAAAGCAACCCCAAAACATGAGGGAACCTCCGCCATGTTTGACTGTAGGGACCGTGTTCTTTTCTTTGAATGCCTCTTTTTTTCTCCTGTAAACTCTATGTTGATGCCTTTGCCCAAAAAGCTCTACTTTTGTCTCATCTGACCAGAGAACATTCTTCCAAAACGTTTTAGGCTTTCTCAAGAAAGTTTTGGCAAACTCCAGCCTGGCTTTTTATGTCTCGGGGTAAGAAGTGGGGTCTTCCTGGGTTCCTACCAGACAGTCCCTTTTCATTCAGACGCCGACGGATATTACAGGTTGACACGGTTGTACCCTCGGACTGCAGGGCAGCTTGAACTTGTTTGGATGTTAGTCGAGGTTCTTTATCCACCATCCGCACAATCTTGTGTTGAAATCTCTCGCCAAGTTTTCTTTTCTGTCCACATCTAGGGAAGTTAGCCACAGTGCCATGGGCTTTAAACGTCTTGATGACACTGCACACGGTAGACACAGGAACATTCAGGTCTATGGAGATGGACTTGTAGCCTTGAGATTGCTCATGCTTCCTCACAATTTGGTATATCAAGTCCTCAGACAGTTCTTTGGTCTTCTTTCTTTTCTCCATGCTCAATGTGGTACACACAAGGACACAGGACAGAGGTTGAGTCAACTTTAATCCATGTCAACTGGCTGAAAGTGTGATTTAGTTATTGCCAACACCTGTTAGGTGCCACAGGTAAGTTACAGGTGCTGTTAATTACACAAATTAGAGAAGCATCACATGATTTTTCTAACAGTGCCAATACTTTTGTCCGCCCCCTTTTTTATGTTTGGTGTGGAATTATATCCAATTTGGCATTAGACAATTCTTTTTGTGTTTTTTCATTGAAGACAAATTATATGAAGATAATAATACCAAAGAATTTGTGATTGCAAAACATTTTCAGGAAGAACTGAGTATTATCTGACAGAATTGCAGGGGTGTCAATACTTTTGGCCACAACTGTATTAATATACACTGCGAAACCCAAAATAAACTAAGGCAAATGTGTTAAAAATAATAAACACTTAATACTTACCTCTCCGCTGAGTGTTCCGGTTACCGGGAGCCGAGAGAGGTACACGGGTACTGTCCTTCCATGACCTGTCATCATTGATAGGCCGCTTGTGGTCATGTGATATGCGCATCATAGCGCATCACATATCACATGACCACGAGCGGTCAATCAGCGATCTTGCCAGGTGCTGGAAGGTCGATACCTGTGGATCTCCCGACTCCCGGAAAACACAGCAGAGGGTAAGTATTCATTCTTTATTGTTTTTAACACATTTGCTTTGTTTAATTTGGTTTCGTAGTGTATATTAATACACTACGAAACCCAAAAGGGTTTCGCACAGATGACAAACAGGGGAGGATTGTTCCTCCCCTGTGTGACATCACCTCTCCTCTGCGCTTTTGTGGGAAAAGTGAGCTTGTAAAAAAACGTGGTGTGTGAATGCACGTTTTTGTTATGGGGCTTTTTTGCATGGGTGCAAAATGCTGAAAAATGCACCCACGCAAAAAAAAACTATGTGTGAACATAGCCTTAGTGTTTCTTCAAGGCAGAGTTGCCATTTGAAATTACTTTAGTTTTGTGCCATGTATGTGATCTCCTTTTTTTCAGGGAACCTGACTCCTAAAAATCACCCCCAGCCTATCAATACCTGTCCCTGCACCTTCATAATGGTACTCTACCTATCCCTCTGTGTCCTAAATGTGTATTGCGAAAGTTTAAAAAAGTGCTTTTCATACTTACAGAACTGCGGCTTGTGTTCCCCCGAGAAGTCGCAAAGGGCGTTCCCTGTATCAACGGACCTCACGATGCGCATTGCACATGCGTGAGGTTTGCTTTACGGCAGCTCATCCCAGATCACAGATGAGGTGCCGTAAAGCAAGCCTCGCGCATGCGCAATGTGCATCGTGAGGTCCGTCGATACACCCAGAGGGTCTAGCGACGTCATCTGAGATGGATATGATGCGATTAGCGTCATGCCGGCTAATCCGCCAATAGACGAAGACGAGGATGATTCAGAAGAAATATCATGCCCATCGGGTGTGTGAATACAAGCGTGGAGGCGGCGAAAATCATGCACAGGGAACACCTTTTGCGACTTCTCAAGAGAACAGAAGCCGCAGTTCTGTAAGTATGAAAATCACTTTTTTAAACTTTCACAACACACATTTAGGACACAAAGGGATAGGTAGAATACCATTATGAAGGTGCAGGGACAGGTATTGATAGGCTGGGGGGGTGATTTTTAGGGGGTCAGAGTTCCTTTAAACAACTGAATGAACATCCTTCGAGCCAGGTGAATCCATAATTTTTGCCAGGGGTTATATATTCCATTATGTCGCAGGTATGGAAGTATCCATAAGTGGATGACCTGCACAGCTACCTCCCAGTCTCACACCTGCACTGCTGCCTCCCACTCTCACACCTGCACTACTGCCTCCCAGCCTCACACCTGCACTGCTGCCCTCCAGACTCACACCTACACTGCTGCCTCCCAGCCTCACACCTGCACTGCTGCCTCCCACTCTCACACCTGCACTACTGCCTCCCAGCCTAACACCTGCACTGCTGCCCTCCAGCCTCACACCTACACTGCTGCCTCCTAGCCTCACACCTGCACTGCTGCCTCTCAGCCTCAGACCTGCACTGCTGCCTGCCAGCCCTGCTGCCTCCCAGCCCTAGACCTGCACTGCTGCCACCCAGCCTCACACCTGCACTGCTGCCCCCCAGCCTCACACATGCACTTTTGCCTCCCAGCCTCAGACCCGCACTGCTGTCTACCAGCCTCACACCTGCACTGCTGCCTCCCAGCCTCAAACCTGCACTGCTGCCTCCCAGCCCCAGACCTAAACTGCACTGCTGCCTCCCAGCCCGACTTGCACTGCTGCCTCCCAGCCTCACACTTGCATTGCTGCCTCCCAGCCTCACACCTGCACTGCTGCCCCCCAGCCTCACACCTGCACTGCTGCCTCCCAGCCCCAGACTCGCACTGCTGCCTCCCACCTGCACTGCTGCCTCCCAGCCCCAGACTTGCACTGCTGCCTCCCAGCCTCACACTTGCACTGCTGCCTCCCAGCCTCACAGCTGCACTGCTGCCTCCCAGCCCCAGCCCTGCTGCCTCACAGCCTCACACCTGCACTGCTGCCTCCCAGCCTCACACCTGCACTACTGCCTCCCAGTCCCAACCTTGCACCTGCTGCCTCCCAACCCCAGACCTGCATGCTGCCTCCTAGCCTACAACTGCACTGCTGCCTCCGAGCCTCACAACCTGCACTGCTGCCTCCAGCCTCACACCTGCACTGCTGCCTCCGAGCCTCACGCACCTGTCACTGCTGCCTCCCAGCCTCACACCTGCACTGCTGCCTCCCAGCCTCACACCTGCACTGCTGCCTCCCAGCCTCACACCTGCACTGCTGCCTCCGAGCCTCACACCTGTACTCGCTGCCTCCAGCCTCACACCTGCACTGCTGCCTCCCAGCCTCACACCTGCACTGCTGCCTCCCAGCCCTCACACCTGCACTGCTGCCTCCCAGCCCTCACGACCTGCACTGCTGCCTCCCAGCCTCAGACCTGCATGCTGCCTCCAGCCTACACCTGCACTGCTGCCTCCCAGCCCTCATACCTGCACTGCTGCCTCCCAGCCTGCACTGCTGCCTCCCAGCCTCACACCTGCACTGCTGCCTCCCAGCCTCACACCTGCACTGCTGCCTCCCAGCCCTCACACCTGCACTGCTGCCTCCCAGCCTCACACCTGCACTGCTGCCTCCCAGCCTCACACCTGCACTGCTGCCTCCAGCCCCAGCCTGCACTGCTGCCTCCAGCCTCACCTGCACTGCTGCTCCCACCCCACCTGCACTGCTGCCTCCCAGCCCCAGCCTGCACTGCTGCCTCCCAGCCTCACACCTGCACTGCTGCCTCCCAGCCTCACACCTGCACTGCTGCCTCCCAGCCCACACCTGCACTGCTGCCTCCCAGCCTCACACCTGCATCTGCCTCCAGCCTCAACCTGCACTGCTGCCTCCAGCCTCACACCTGCACTGCTGCCTCCAGCCTCCAACCTGCACTGCTGCCTCCCACCTCCACTGCATGCTGCCCCAGCCTCCACCTGCACTGCTGCCTCCCAGCCTCACACTGCACTGCTGCCTCCCAGCCTCACACCTGCACTGCTGCCTCCCAGCCCCAACCTGCACCTGCTGCCTCCCAGCCTCACACCTGCACTGCTGCCTCCCAGCCTCACACCTGCACTGCTGCCTCCCAGCCTCACACTGCACTGCTGCCTCCCAGCCTCACACCTGCACTGCTGCCTCCAGCCCAACCTGCACTGCTGCCTCCCAGCCTCAGACCTCACCTAGCTCCACCTACACCTGCACTCTGCCTCCAGCCTCACACTGCGCTCTCCCCAGCCTCAACCTGCACTGCTGCCTCCAGCCTCACACCTGCACTGCTGCCTCCCAGCCTCACACCTGCACTGCTGCCCTCCAGCTCACACTGCACTGCTGTCTCCCAGCCTCCAACTGCACTGCTGCCTCCCAGCCTCACACCTGCACTGCTGCTCCCAGCCTCACACCTGCACTGCTGCCTCCCAGCCTCACACCTGCACTGCTGCCTCCCAGCCTCACACCTGCACTGCTGCCTCCCAGCCTCACACTGCACTGCTGCCTCCCAGCCTCACACCTGCACTGCTGCCTCCCAGCCTCACACCTGCACTGCTGCCTCCCAGCCCAGACTGCACTGCTGCCTCCCACAGCCCCAGACCTGCAACTGCTGCCTCCCAGCCTCAACCTGCACTGCTGCCTCCAGCCTCACACCTGCACTGCTGCCTCCCAGCCTCACACCTGCACTGCTGCCTCCCAGCCTCAACTGCACTGCTGCCCTCCCAGCCTCACACCTGCACTGCTGCCTCCCAGCCTCACACCTGCACTGCTGCCTCCCAGCCTCACACCTGCACTGCTGCCTCCCAGCCTCACACCTGCACTGCTGCCTCCCAGCCTCACACTGCACTGCTGCCTCCAGCCTCACACTGCACTGCTGCCTCCCAGCCTCACACCTGCACTGCTGCCTCCAGCCTCAACCTGCACTGCTGCCTCCAGCCTCAACCTGCACTGCTGCCTCCAGCCTCACACCTGCACTGCTGCCTCCCAGCCTCACACCTGCACTGCTGCCCCCAGCCTCAACTGCACTGCTGCCTCCCAGCCTCAACCTGCACTGCTGCCTCCCAGCCTCACACTGCACTGCTGCCTCCCAGCCTCACACTGCACTGCTGCCTCCCAGCCCAGACCTGCACTGCTGCCTCCCAGCCTCACACCTGCACTGCTGCCTCCCAGCCACACCTGCACTGCTGCCTCCCAGCCTCAACCTGCACTGCTGCCTCCCAGCCCAACCTGCACTGCTGCCTCCCAGCCTCACACCTGCACTGCTGCCTCCCAGCCTCACACCTGCACTGCTGCCTCCCAGCCTCACACTGCACTGCTGCCTCCAGCTCACACTGCACTGTGCCTCCCAGCCTCAACCTGCACTGCTGCCTCCCAGCCTCACACCTGCACTGCTGCCTCCCAGCTCACACCTGCACTGCTGCCTCCAGCCTCACACACTGCACTGCTGCCTCCCAGCCCAACCTGCACTGCTTCCCCGCTCACTCATGTGCCTCACACCTGCCACTGCCTCCAGCCTCCCTGCATGCCTCCAGCCTCACACCTGCACTGCTGCCCCCAGCCTCACAGACTGCACTGCTGCCTCCAGCCCAGACCTGCACTGCTGCCTCCAGCACTCACACCTGCACTGCTGCCTCCCAGCCTAGACCTGCACTGCTGCCTCCAGCTCACACTGCACTGCTGCCTCCCAGCCTCACACCTGCTGCATGCTCCCAGCCTCCAGCCTGCACTGCTGCCTCCCAGCCTCAACCTGCACTGCTGCCTCCCAGCCTCAACCTGCACTGCTGCCTCCCAGCCTCACGCCTGCATGCTGCCTCCCAGCTCACCAACTGCACTGCTGCTCTCCCAGCCTCACACCTGCACTGCTGCCGTCCCAGCCTCAACTGCACTGCTGCCTCCCAGCCTCAACCTGCACTGCTGCCTCCCAGCCTCACACTGCACTGCTGCCTCCCAGCCTCACACCTGCACTGCTGCCTCCCAGCCTCACACCTGCACTGCTGCCTCCCAGCCTCACACCTGCACTGCTGCCTCCAGCCTCACACCTGACTGCTGCCTCCCAGCCTCCACACCTGCACTGCTGCCTCCCAGCCTCACACCTGCACTGCTGCCTCCCAGCCTCACACCTGCACTGCTGCCTCCCAGCCTCACACCTGCACTGCTGCCTCCCAGCCTCAGACCTGCACTGCTGCCTCCAGCCTACACCTGCACTGCTGCCTCCCAGCCTCACACCTGCACTGCTGCCTCCCAGCTCACTGCACTGCTGCTCCCAGCCCCAGACCTGCACTGCTGCCTCCCAGCTCAACCTGCACTGCTGCCTCCCAGCCCAACCTGCACTGCTGCCTCCCAGCCTCACACCTGCACTACTGCCTCCCCAGCCCCCAGCCACTGCACTGCTGCCTCCCAGCCTCACACCTGCACTGCTGCCTCCCAGCCCCAGACCTGCACTGCTGCCTCCCAGCCCCAGACCTGCACTGCTGCCTCCCAGCCTCACACCTGCACTGCTGCCTCCCAGCCTCACACCTGCACTGCTGCCTCCCAGCCTCACACCTGCACTACTGCCTCCCAGCCCCAGACCTGCACTGCTGCCTCCCAGCCCAGACCTGCACTGCTGCCTTCTAGCCTTACAACTGCACTGCTGCCTCCGAGCCTCACACCTGCACTGCTGCCTCCGAGCCTCACACCTGCACTGCTGCCTCCCAGCCCACACCTGCACTGCTGCCTTCTAGCCTTACACCTGCACTGCTGCCTCCGAGCCTCACACCTGCACTGCTGCCTCCGAGCCTCACACCTGCACTGCTGCCTCCCCCAGCCTCACACCTGCACTGCTGCCTCCCAGCCTCACACCTGCACTGCTGCCTCCCAGCCTCACACCTGCACTGCTGCCTCCCAGCCTCACACCTGCACTGCTGCCTCCCAGCCTCACACCTGCACTGCTGCCTCCCAGCCTCACACCTGCACTGCTGCCTCCCAGCCTCCGACCTGCACTGTTGTCTCCCAGCCTCACACCTGCACTGTTGCCTCCCAGCCTCACACCTGCACTGTTGCCTCCCAGCCTCAGACCGGCTATGTGACAGCCGCCTTGTTGCGCTGTCCTTTGCCTTAGTGCGCCATCTAGCGGTGAGCGGCAGGATGTGGCCGCTTGTGCCATCATTCAGGATGGGTGCTGTAGAGGGGACTGTGTCTATCCTGTGGAATGCAGCCGCCGTACAGCACACTGCGCCTGACTCCCGGATTCGCCTCCTCCGGTCTGCATATTTCGCCTATTCCACTTTTTGCAACTTCATTGTAACTCTTGGGTGAAGCGGAGCCGTATGGTCTTATGGGGTGAAGGCTGTCTGTCGTGCGCCATATCGCGATCAGGTGGCAGAGTTTCATCTCCCGCGATCTCGGTGCTGCACCGACACTGCAGATGGCAGCGCTCTGCTAGGTGGCAGCTGTCCGGCAGTGACAGCACATGTATGACAGCACATGTGTGAGCTCCGGCAGGGGGAGGGCTTACCGTGCTGCTGAGCCCGGTGTGAGCACAGACAGCTGGGAGGCTCGGTGTCAGCTCCGGTGTGAGCTCGGTGTCAGCTCCGGTGTGAGCTCCGGTCCGCCCCGGGATTGTGCCGACTTGTTGCTGTGGTCAGGTAGGTAGGGCAGCCGCTCCATCACAGGCTGGTGCAGCACCTGGGCAGGACATGGTAGGAGCTGCCTCACAGCCCTCCAGGCAGGGCATGGGATACAGAGATGGTATTGGATGTGTTGTGTGCCATTCCCTGGCAGAGGCTCCATACCTGTGCCATCCACATGGTAGCATGCCCTGTGCATAGACTGAACCCTGCTCTGTGACATGTGGATGGAGATTGCTGCACTTTCTACTAGAGCACCCTAGAAAAAGAACTTCTAAACAGAGCCTACTGTACCATCTCACATATAAGGACCATGGCAGCTGGGGTGGCAGCATGGCTACCCTTTGCAAGGGCAGCCGCCATTGGCTGGATGCCAGTAGCCTCAGGCCCTATGCCACATCTGCCTCGAGGTGAGAAAAGAAGGTCTCAGGACTCCCTGATTGTATTAAACGTGAGCGGTACCCGCTTCCAAACTTGGAGGAACACTCTGGAGCGTTACCCGGATACTCTCCTTGGCAGCACGGAAAGAGACTTCTTCTTTAATCAGGATACAGGTGAATACTTCTTTGATAGGGACCCAGACATATTCCGCAGCATTCTCAACTTTTACCGCACAGGTAAACTTCACTACCCGCGCCATGAATGTATTGCGGCATACGATGAGGAACTGGCATTTTTTGGTATTATCCCGGAGATTGTTGGGGACTGCTGTTATGAGGAATATAGAGACCGGAGAAGGGAGAACGCTGAGAGGCTATTGGACGATGCAGAAACCGACAGCACAATGGAGGGCCCCCTGCCCCCCATGTCCGCAAGGCAGAAAATGTGGCGAGCGTTCGAGAACCCACACACCAGCACGCTGGCTCTAGTGTTCTACTATGTAACTGGTTTTTTCATTGCAGTGTCCGTCATCGCCAACGTGGTGGAGACTGTACCATGTGGTACGATGCCCGGGTCCATGCGGGAGTTGCCCTGTGGTGAGCGTTACGTGGTGGCCTTTTTCTGTCTGGATACAGCATGTGTCATGATTTTCACTGTGGAGTACTTGCTGCGGTTGGTGGCTGCGCCCAGTCGATACCGGTTTGTACGAAGTGTAATGAGCATCATTGATGTGGTGGCCATCATGCCCTATTACATAGGTCTGGTCATGACCAACAACGAGGACGTAAGTGGTGCTTTTGTAACACTGAGGGTGTTCCGGGTTTTTCGGATCTTTAAGTTTTCCCGCCACTCACAAGGCCTACGGATCTTGGGTTATACCCTTAAGAGTTGTGCTTCTGAATTGGGCTTTCTGCTATTCTCCCTTACTATGGCCATCATCATCTTTGCCACCGTAATGTTTTATGCGGAGAAGGGTTCCCTAAACAGCAAATTCACTAGTATACCCGCAGCGTTTTGGTACACCATTGTGACTATGACAACACTTGGGTAAGTCTTACGTTGTGCTCTAACTACTTAGCATTTCTGTGTCTTATTGATGAATTTCTTTGAATGCGTCATTTGCAAAGCGTGTTACCCCTCGTGGCACCATGTGCCCGCTCTGTCATTTCTCATGGTTGTATGTTCATTTGTGCACAACTGTTATTTGTTAGAATGTTTTTTATATATAGTCAAGAAGGTAGAGCAACAATCCTGCATGTATACTGAGCCTGAAGGGGCTGCTGTGTATGAGAGGACAATATGGTGTAGAAGCATCATGAAGTAGGTCAAGATTTACAGCTTTATGTTCTCGTAGACCAGATCTACAAATATGTCAATTGACTCTGACTGCTATTAGTGAACTACCTGGAGATCAAACTTTGTAAACTTCTCTACCATAGAGCATTAAAGACATGAATCATGGAGAACCTTCCACAGGTGTAGAAATGAGAGGACTCCACACCTGAGCACATTTCATCACCTATTCATTGTGTACATCCCAATGACCTGTGTGGAGAGTGACGACTATATGTGCCACCTCTTCAGAGTTTGTAGTTTCTTCCATCTCATGGGTAATGATATAGTAAACCCAAGAATATTCAGAGGTCCCACACTTCACTGTGTACTTCTTATACAGGGTACAAATAAGCATCTATAGACTTGTCTATATAGAACAGAACCTAAAATGAGAAGTTCTTTTTGTTGTGGATGTATGACTCATGTCATGTGGTGTTTTATATAATATTTTATATATGCATGGAGTATGAATACATGATATTACACAATGATGGTTCCAGATAGTGACGACGTCACATCCCTGATGATTGGCCTCAGATGTGGTGTCCCAGATGTTGGGGACTGATAGACCAGCCTTCATCACTACTGGTAACAGTGCTTACCCTAAGAGCAGATGTGCTGGAATGGCAGTGGTTTTCATGGTTAGGCAATTCATATTTGATTAAATGTTCACATACCCTACTTTATGGCCAACCCCATAAAACCCCTTTAAGAATACTTTTTGCATGAAGACCAACGTGTCTTCATGGTTAAAGTCTAAAATGAAAGCTTGCAAATTTTGTGATACTCCACTGATGTAACCTTCCGATATCCAGAGATGGGGCAATGAAGAGACAGTAGGGTTTTCTGCCAAGAGACTTTTCTGGCATGATAATGTTTAGGGGATGGAGCAATAAGAATCCATCACAAGGTGGCTCTCATCCCTGTGGTTCTTAGAGAGGAGTTGTCACTCTCCATTGTGAGATATGGGAACTGTTGCATCAGTGTGTTTAACTGTTTCCGTATCCTCGGCTCATTTTAATGGAGAGTGACTATGCACATGACCGCACTTCACCGCTGAGAAGAATGGCCGGAGCTCCTCTTCATTCGGCTGTTTCTTCCTATTTCATTCAATTCAATAGTAACTATGAGATCATTGCAGCCACTATACCAAAAATAGGAACTTGTTTTTTTCCTTTTCTTTGGATCTCTTGGGTCCCAATGGTTCTTGTCAAGTCCAAATTTTATGCTTACATGCAACTATTTCATACTGGTGATTGGAAACCTGTAATGTTCTTACAAATACAAAGCATCTGCAGGTCCGAGAAATCCCACAGAGACATTTCCATAAATGTTTGTGAGTCCGTTTTGTTTTATAGGAATCATAGCGTGCCTTTAACATATTACGTCCAACAGCTACTAACATATTCTCAAGAAATATTTTACAACTCTCACATCAACTCAGTCAATTTCATGTTTCATTGTACAGGAATATGAAACATCTTCCCATGTGAATAAGTTTCCTCATGCTAATCAAAGAGTATTTTGTCTTCATATAACTCCTTGACTCCAGCTTGAATGATTATTTTTGTAGATTTCAGAAAGGTATTGTCCAGAGAACTTTCTCTGTGTAGCCCAAAATGTAAATTATATAGGGAATCATAGGCATGGTATACATACATTTATGAGAAATCTAAGTACACCCTCTTTGAGTTCCATTGTTTTACATATCAGAATTTTTTTTTTAGTTATGTCCTTAGGACGTCTTAAAATTAGGTAAGTACAACCTCAGACAAATAACAACCCATGATCGATAGGACCGTGTCATTATTTTCTAAACTAGCCCAAAATGCAGAAGCAGTATGTGATAAACTAAGTACACCCCATAAATCAACAATGTGAAGAACCACCTTTAGTAGCAATAACTTGAAATACTTGTTTTCTGTATGATTTATCAGGTTGTATTTACCAACTTTGAAGACCTTCTGAGGACCATATGTTTTATTATTATGTCCCTAGATGTAAAAACATAGATTTTCAAGGGGGTGCAGTTATTCTTTCTCATGACTGTGTATATTTGCAGAAGATACTGAATACATTGTAAGTAGAGAACAGCAATTCGATTTGTGGTGCTCTGCTCCGGCATCTAGTTCGGTTGTCCATATCAGCCGGTCTTCACTCCAGTACTTTCCATTCTCAGCACAGCTACCTGATCAATAAGCCTCACAACATCTTGAACTTGTGTAAGCCTCCCAGGATTCCATGCTGAGGATGCTGGGTGTAAACCTGAAGACCCCATGCCATGGAGGACCAGACCGGACCAGGACAGCATGAATCAAATTGTTCATCTCCAATTGTAAGTGATCTATAACAATCAAACAATCAATACTCAATTCAGCTACCAGGGGAAAGCAAAATAATACAAAATCATTGAGATTAAAGGATATAGACAACTTTGGCAACATTTTATGACTAAAATGCATATTTCATTTTTGAGTATGAGGTTTTGTAGAACCATTCAGATTCTACAGCCTCTATACACCACAGTACACTTCAGAGCGCAGAATGAATAAACAGTGGTATCTATCCGTAAGCTTGTCTGATGGCAGTGTTTATAACCCTTAATCCATCTTCTGATGAACAATTTGATGGCTGGTATGAATCAGCAGATTTTTTCCTTTGTATTCGGATTCTCATGTATGATGTCTGCTGTGTGCAGGCTTCTTCAGCATACGCGTCAGGGCAAAACTTGGAAGCCAATGTATAAAGAATTTTGCTGGCACAGTTTGACTTGTTGACTTGTTTTCTATAGAGACTAAAAAGTCAGAATAGCGTTTGAGTGGTACCATTGTCTACTAGTGGCTACTACAGTGTTTTATCTATTCCTATGATTGTTAAGAGGATAAAATCATTATAAGGCTGGGATCACATGAGCACATAAACAGGCCCATTCTGAAAAGTGGGACCATTTTTCTCATCTGTGTGCTCCCTCGTATGCAATGCAGTTTTCTACTCAACAGCTAGTAATCATTTACAGGACCAGTTACAGTTTTCCATCTTGCAGAATTGTAAGTAATCTGTATGATATCAGATTTTTTTTCACGCACTGTGCCAATTTTAGAGTCAAATCATTTTTTTTTATCCTGCCGAATATAGCTGATACAGCTTCAATGAATTACACTCGTTCAATTCAATCCTTTTTTTTTAGCAGATTGGACTCGTCCGGTTTAAGCGCTTGTGTGAGCGAGCCCTTTTTAGTTGAAATCAAACTATAAGCAGTCTGTCTGAAGGAAACGTTGCTCTATGAGTGTTCTGGAACAGTAAATGTGAAGCTTCTTTTCCCTTTTCAAACACACAGAAGCTTAGTTCTGTAGGGATCACTGTGTCTAGGGTTTTTGGGGCGTGCTAGAGTAGAAAGCAGAGTGTGAAGGGATTTCTCAGCCACACGCAGTTGGAGGGAAATGACTGTGTGTAGGAGGAGACTGATGTGTTTTTGTCTGAATATTTTTACAAAATGCCTTCTCTTGAAATCTTGAATTGATTGGCTTCCTCTCTGCATCACAGTATGTAGAGGCTGCAGAATGAGTTAAATGGATACGTCTACATATGTCTCAGAAGACAGGGTCTTTAACTCAAATTTATCTTCTCTTGAACAATCTTTTATCTCATTTATGACCAAACCAGTTTTCCTTTGGTTTAAGTCAGCTTATGTTTACTGTACTCTCTTGGTTTCATACATAGGCTATGAGAAAGAAGACAATGTATGAATCCAGGAGGCATACAGGGGTGCAGTAGAGTCTTCTGGACTGCTATGGGAGCCAAAATATAGCCCCAAATAAAATAAATGTTGTATGGAGCTATAATGCAATCACTTGCATGAGTAGAAAGCAATGACAGCTGTTCCAGTTATGGAAGGTGGTCTACAGTCTTCTGTATGATACTGACATGCAGGTAGATCTATTGCTAAGTATAAGATATAGAAACCTATTCTGAAAGTGATTACCATGTGCAGAAAGATGTGCATCGTCTTCTGTCTAGTTCGTCATTTCTTTCACTAAATGAAAGCATTATCTAATCGACTTTGTCTCAGTTGTTATTAAGAAGTGAAAACAGAATTAAGATAACCATTATATACAACTGTTTAATCCAAATAGCTTCAATAATGTTTTCACCACGTCAACGTATAGAACTGACTAATGAACCTTTAATGACTTTCTGCTTTAACGCCTCAATCCAGAGAGCCTACATTTTGTATCCATATACAAAACCCCTAATCTATGCCATACCTGCAATCTTGTAAATTAAAGAATCTTTAGCGGTTTTGAGCGGGCGCTTGGAGATAAACTACAGAGACAGCTTTTTAGTACCTTCTCTTTACTTGCTCAAATGTGGACTGGTCCCCCATTGCCTCCACTAGACCACCAGGTATTACACCAGGAGCGCCCCTCTTTGTCCTTTTTTATTTTAATACCTGCATTCCTGTCTCTTTTCTCAGCACCTATCATTATAGCTACTTTACCCAAGCACCATTTTTGACAATATCATGGGTCACTTGCTACTACTTCATCGGATTACTATTGGTGACCACTGCTATAATATCAGGTCAGTCATTGATAAAGAGTTGAAGTGAGATATCATAATGTATTTTAATATTACATTACGGATAAGTGGTTTGCATGTTGAGCCAGGCTATAAAAGATATGCAGAAAATACAACAGAAAGCTTCATCATAGCCTGAATGTTTTTGTGTAGATCTCTTAATGTCATAATGCACAGTTACATAATTCCCTGATTACTTGAGAACTTTTAATGTTTGCCCCAAAATGCATAATTGTATTTTCCAAAGAAAAAGGTTTAACTTTTAAAAGTTCTAGACTGTTGAGGGACATACTTCCAGCAGCACTCCAGTCATTTATTTTTGCTTATACAGTGTAGCATAGATTCTTATTAAGAATAAATGTAGAGGCTCTTGTGTATGCCTTCTATATCTCTGTTCAAGTTAATAGGCCATTTCTGAGCTGTCTGCCATTGTTATTCCTTCTTCCTTTTTCATGGTTCCCCCAATGCAGATTACATTTGCAATGATTGCTCTGCTCAATACATTTGTTCCCATTTAATATGACAGCCATTGACAAATCAGTGACATAGAACTACTGTCCCCTTATGTACAGTAGAGTCTAATGCCCGTGATTCAAGACTGGTGCTTTCTATGTCAGTCTTCAGGTTATGTCGGAAAATGCACCTAATTCATTAGGTGGTGTACACCTTTTAATGAATGTGGTGTACCCATCAGTTGCCATGCAGCATCATAAAAGGTGTACTCCAGTGTGACACTAGAGTGCTTTTCAGTCATACTTCATGCCACCACTGCGATACATTTGTCAGCCACACCACCTCCCTGTTAAGCTTCACCCTCTTTTCAGAAAGTTGTCAGAGTTGGCGTAAAAATAGTAAAGTTGCAAAACATTTGCCCAACTCCTTGCAAAATATTTATAACATTTCAAGTTCTTTTACTCCGATTTCTCGCAAAGAATATTGCCTTGGAGTCCTATGTTGAACAGTTTCCGCCTTCTTCATTTATTATATATCTGCTCTCTTTATGCAGAGTAGAAATGTTCAGGCATATTTTATTATTATTTAACGGCCTTCAGTTCGATCTTGAGTCATGACAACTTTATGGCTCTGTAGGAAGCTGCTCTCTAGTTGTTGGGGACAGCAAAGGCAGTTTCTTTTAGAATTTCATAATAATACCAAGATTTTTACATCCGCACGGGATGACATTCAAAGAGTTAATGGACTGATTTTCAGACAAGAAGTCATATGATCATAGGTCTGTAATGAAGTGGGGAAAAATGTGATGGAGTGTTACTTTACTTATATGTAGGGAATGCTACTCATAACTACATTAGATGTTCATAGTCTGAATTAGTCCAACCTGTGCTAAACATAACTCAAAATAACAATTTTCATCTTGAATAATTAAAATAATGTTTCTGGTGTAGATAATATTTAGAAATTTGTCAACTAGATTAACTTCAGGGAAACTAACATGTCCCCAAACACCATAAATCTACAGATATAGGCTTAATGTGCCAGTTGAGAGCATTACAAAACTGTCTTGTGGATTCCAGAAAGCACGGCTACTGGGAGGAAGTGAACTTTATTCTTCAGCCGGCTATCAGTCATAGAGGTTTGCACGGAGCAGTTACCGTTACCTACCAGTATACAATGTGTGTAAGTACAGCCTGACACATTGACTGACATCTCACTCTGCTGTGCATCTGTACACAGTGAGCTGTCAATCAAAGTGCTGGGATGTGCTTGAAATAGTAGTGAACGTTCTTAAGGAGTAAAAAACACCAGAGGGATATATAAAAAGTATGTAACTGCATAGGAAGAGAGATGAAATTCAGATTCGGGCAGTGCAGCCGAACCTTTTGGTGCACTGTGACCCCGAACTTCAATGGAAGTCACTGATTGGCAGTGCAGCTTTCCGCCCACATACAGCCAGGGAAGTGCTTTTAATCCTAGTGCAAGCTGCTCAAGCACTGCACATAGCTTGCATTGGGCAAATCACCAACTGTACCCAACCACAGCAGTGAATGCTGCAGTGCTTTGTAATTGTAAAGCCCCCAAACTCTGAACCCGAACAATTTTTCTCAACAATGGGAAGTTCAGCGACCTGCACCGAACCGAACCTTGAACATGTTATTCTATGTTGAAAATGTATGTCAGTATACTAATATGTATATTTTAATAATTTAAGGAATCCAATGTGATATGTAATCATGAGACAGTCCCTTAATTATATGTTCAACTCTTCCAACTTCAACTACTCATTTCATGGATCTACTGTTCTCTGAAAACTCATTAAAGTGAATAGTAATGATATTTACAATGCCATTTTTGTTAGCAAGATATTGCTAACCGTCATATTTCTATTCTGATACCTTAACCTTAGTATGCCTTTCTAAATACCTCTTACCAGGTGGATAAATATTAAAACGGGTGTTCTCATTTCGTAGTTTATACGATATCTACAAGATATATTATAAATACATCATAGATGCAAAACCCGTCAATGCAACCTGTATCTATTTGAAGAATGTTTGCATCTGTTAGTGGAGGATGGTGCAGAATTCCCATTAATTTGCACAGTATTTCAACCCACTTTTCCACTGACAGCAGATGGATACTAGTTATATTGGTGAGATCTGCAGTTATGGTACATTTATAGCATATCCCTAGGATATGTTATAAATATTTCAGATGGGAATAAGCTTTTAATATCTTCTTTTGTTGTTTCGTCTTTTGATATCTTCTTTTTCATCCTTGTGTATCTGTAGTTGTAGCAGTTAATATTAGCATATAACTGATGCTGAACAATAATGTTTAGAATCTCTTTATTTGTATGCGGATTCTCTCATTTATACTGTCTGCTATATGAAGGCTTATTCAGCATATAAGTCAGAAATGGACAAATCCTGGAAGCCAATGTACGTACAAAATTGCTAGTGATGTCTGACTTTTTGACCTGTTTTCTATTAATGTCTATGCAGGTTCCCTTTTGCCAGCCACTAAAATGTCAAGTTGACTCTTGAGTGGTATCATTGGCTTCTAGAGGCTATAGAGTTTTATCCATTCCTGTGGGTCTTAACAGAATAAAAATGATTTTACAGAATAAATCAAACCGTAAGCAATATGAGTTTTGTGGTGCAGTAAATTCTGCCCCTGTCAATCACTGAGCTGCCTCCTTCTTCGCTTGACCCCCATGGATACTATTGTAAGTCAGTTGTCTTAGTGGATAAAAAAAAAGAAAGTTACAGAAATGCCTTGGCAGAACTTAACAAGACCTATTAGAGGTCAATATATTCCACGGGGCACCCCTGCTGTCCTAAGTGCGATGGATCCGGCATTTACTTACTTTTTATGTTACTTACATTTTCTGTCATTTCCCTTCACTAATATTTATGTACCTATTATATATATTTTATAGGACTTCTAAATTTTTTATTAGTTTGCCAAAAATACATGACTTTACAGGTGTCACATATGCTAATTAGACCCAGAAGTAATTAGGTAATGAACATAAGCATGTTTTGTGTGAGTGCATCACAGATTGCACTGAAGTAATTACAGTTGCTGTCCGTGGTACTGAAACTGAACAGTACACTGTAATTTACAATCCTCGTAACGATCATTTACTGCAAGCATTACTTCTGTTTAATACAGGATTTAGGTTACTAAAGCAATGTGCCGAAACCTCCTGAATAAATCTATATCACTTTTAGGTATCTTAAGGCTATATAAACAATCACATGTATTGTTGCACTGAGCTGTAGAGGGCCCACCTAACCGGGGACCCATTGTCCAGCTACATGCAAATATTACATTAGCCTCGTTCACACATTTATCTGTACTATGTAATAATGCACTGGTAGTTGGTTGAGTGACTGATGAGATTTTGCTTTTCTTTGTAGATAGTTAATCTAATGTAATGGGACCAATTGCTGTTTATATTGGGGGTAAATGGCTCACTGCCGCACAGGAGCTCACTGGAATATTCCTTTGTGGGCCAGTTCGAGCCTGTCTAAATGTCAACATATGTCTGTTATTACGTAGAAGATGTAGTACGATCAGAAATGTTACAGGGTTTGACTTCTAAAATGTTTTGGCTAAAGGCTTTACTCATTGCTTCAGTTTCCTGTCCCTTTAGAAGACGTCGGTCTGGTGGTCCTGGACTATTCCTCAGTCACCTGATCGCTCAACTCCTCATCAGATATCATCAATTATCTTCTCAAAGAGCTGCCTACATTTTAGAAACTGGAGAATAAAACCTCTGAACCCACAAAAGGTCTTAAATCAGTAGGGGATGATGGAGGGTAGCACCTCTCTAATAAATACCCTGTTTGTCAAAAATAAATTGTTTATTCATTATTCCTTAAAGTGGTTGTCCCACTTAGAATAGATAATAAATGTATGACTGCTGGGATCCCCAGTAATTTTATGGCTGGGGATGTCCAAGCAGTCATTCATTTGCCATCTATTTTGTGGATACGTTTACAAATTTACACTAAAATCAAGATTTCCCAGTCATTTCCAGATCTAAAATATTTTCTGCGTGTAAGATGTGCTGTCAAAAGTAAGGGGTGGCTTTGCTAATAGTTTATGTTGCCAAGGGTGGTGTTTATTATAAAATTGTAATTAATTTTTGTTATCAGGATGTCTCAGGAGTACAGCATTAGGCTTCAAGAGATGATATCGCTGCACTAAAGCAAGGAATTAAAATGTTAACATTGCTAACATACATTAAAAGACTTTACTCAGTTGTCTTCTCTGGGTCTCCTTTAAACGTTAATGGTATTTGAACATAGTTGACTTGATGTATGTTCAAGAGTAAACATACTTACATTAAATGGCATTGTGTCCTTCCTTCATTTTATTAGCGCAAAGAGGAGCTTTTACCAACACCTTGAACATGAAAATGCACTTAAATAAGTAAGTGAGCTAAGTCAAATCACTTTCTTTAGCTTATTTATTTGCTGACTAAGAGGTGCCATCATAAGGCAAGTACAGAAAAGTAATTGAGAATGTACTGTAAACGAAGAGTGATAGGGAAAGGACTCCAAACTAAAAAGAATGACATGGAAGCCATGTGTACATAGTTTTGTGCATCCAAATACATTACCAAAAAGGCATCAAGGAACGTCAGGCTATTTAGAAGTCTGGCATTGTGCCATCATCTTTTCTCTTCAGTCTAACACAAACACAATTTACCACTCTACAACTCCAACATGATTCTAGAACACGGTCGAAAATGAATGTGGACAACGTCTGTCATATAAATAAGAATAGAAAGGTATGTTAGTGAAACTGAGGAAAGAATACGTTTTCAGTTCGCCATGTGTGCCGACCAAGCTTTAGGTTTGCAGTAATGTGTAGTCAAAGGTCCAAATGTTCCAAAATACAATGCTGTGCAAATTAATTGGGACAAAGCAAGTTTTTCTTGCATTAATTTTACTATTTAAGACAAGTGTTTATCAGTTCTTGGTGTTGTTTTCCTTTTTCTTCCACTTTCCCTTTTCGTTTTGGAGAAAACGATCCAGTTTCATTGTGTGCGCGAATTATTCTTGAAGCGGTAGATTTTCCAATACCAACGGTGGTTGCGATTTCTCATAAGGTACCTTTACACGCCACCACAGGAAGGCAGCAACTGCCGGGCACTGGGATAATTGTGCCTGTTACCATGAAATTGCTACGAAATGGCGGCGTGTAAATAGGGCAGTTCCTCCCGGTGTCCAGCAGTTGCTTCGAATACCTGTTGCTGAGCCATGCTCAAAAACAGAAAGCACAATTGCTATGGTGGTGGAGTGTAAACGGGGCACAGGCATGGATGTTGCGTCGTCTAGTGAACTCCCAGGGCGTGCCACGGCGTCATGGATACCATGCCCCATCAGCGATCATTGGTGGGGCTACTGTGTAACCATTGGCTGTCCCTTCACAGGGCGCCATATTTAAAGAGCCATCCATTCACAATCCACAATTGCAATGATGCCATGTATAGCCAGCCTCCCTGCGCAGGCTGGCCAATCGTGACGCTATTGCGTTGTCCAATCAACGCTTGTGCATCACGGAATACACAACTCTGTCACGCCTATGTACTTACGGCACGAAATATGTATGCCCATATTCCTTTGTGGTAGTGGCGTGTGAAGTAGCGAAGGTATTCCACAGGAAGTTAGCCGCGACACCCGTCGCACTTCCGGGATCAAAGATACCTTCAGTGGAGCACGCAATGGTGGCGTGTATATGCGGCATCAGTGATCATATCCACCGTTAAAAACATGCGCATGCACGTGCGGTGGATACCTGTTGCTAGCCACAGTGGCGGCGTGTAAAGATACCCTTACAGTCAGACTTGTATGTTCATTAAGAGTAACAATTCTAGACCTCTTCCGTGGAGTAACATCCATTTTTACAGGCACGAATGACACTGAGAGAAAAAGTACACTAAACCACTCCTCACAGAAACAAGCTCTCTGAACTGAAGCTGAGGGGGCAGCTAGCTGTTATTTTCTGACTAAAACCAGTCAAACCACATTTGTTACTCTAGGTTGTACTCCACACCTGTTCAAAGCAGTTAAAACTGGTTTGAATCACTGACTGGTAACCCCAACTTACGATTTTACTTAAAAAATGCTTTGTCCCAATTAATTTGCACAGCACTGTATGTCCAGCACTTTCACACATATTCAAGAAATGTAAAACTTTATTCCGAATTCAGCAGACAATTAAAAACCTATTCCACTTCTGTGCCTTTGAAGGCGACGCATTTTTGAACATGGTGTTCTTTATCAAACTTTGATAAAAAAAAACACCATGTTCGAAAAGCTGCGCCTTAGGGGGACAGAAGTGGAATAGGTTTGTAGTCGTCTATTGAATTTGGAATAAAATTTGAGGTATTTTTTCATTACTTGGAAGTGCAGGATTTTCTTTTGACTCTTTATTGAAATTGTGTCAAAATTAGGGTGTTATTCCTGAGCATAGTAAAACAGAACGATGTGATGAGGACTTCTAAATAATGTGTAGAGCAGGCTAAAATTAATCAAGCCGTAGTAGCCGATTTCCTGTCTAGCAATGAGTAATAGAAGCTGCAGTGTTGTAATTGTAAGCACCAGTGAAGCAGCAAAATGTGAGCGGAGACTGATCAGCATGCAGCCGGAGGAGGCAGTGGAAGTGAGCAGAGTAAACAACAATCAGCTGCTTGTCTGTCACTGACTGCAGCGATATCAGCTGCCACAGAGGATTGGGGAAGAGGTGAAGACCTCAGCTACACAGGAGGTTTCCAATACCATAGTCACACTGTTAACCACTATCAATTGTGCTTTCTAGGATTTTAATTAGAAGTGGAGAAGGGCTGGCTTTCTTTTGCTCAGTGAAGCGATATACAATGCAGCTCTTCTATAGAATGGACCTATTCAATAAAGGTGACTGATTAGGGAAATGTAATAAGAATGACTGTAGTACTTAATATTAGTAGCGTAATTGGATGATAGGTACATTCAATTGAACATTTTTCTGCTACGCCAACTGTACAGTACAACAGATATGTCATTCTAAAACCTGTTTTGGGTATATAAGTTCTCCTTGCATCTAAAATGTGTTTTTCTCATGGGTAAATGGCAAGGTCAGAGTTTTAGTTCAAAGAAGACTCAGAATAGAAATCACATTAACATTATTACTCTTTAAGAGAACAGAATGTGTCACACTATTGTGCGTCTAACTGTGCCAAACTGTTGATTTCTTTTCCTATTATTGACATTTTTCTCAGTTATAACAAGTGTTATGTTTTCATATAGTACATGACAGATTCATAAGAAGAAATAAAAATTCGGTAAACAATACGTTTCCATCTCAGTTCAGTAATAGTGGTTAAATAAATGCAAGGACTAGACTGACATTAATTATTTTACTTCTAGTCTTGGAATCATAGAATGGTATAGTTATAAGGGACCTCTTGAGTCATCTGGTCCATCCCCTGCTCAAAGCAGGATTCACTAAATCATCCTATACCGATGTCTGTCCAGCCTCTGAAGACATCCATTGAATGGAAACTCACCACTTCTCGTGATAGCCTGTTCTACTCGTTAATTACCCTCACTGTCAAAAAGGTTTTTTTTTAATAACTAATTTGTTTCTCCTCCCTTTCAGTCTTATCCAATTTTTCTAGTGTTTCCTTGAGCAAATGATAATAAAGCCGATCCCTCTACAGTGTGACAGCCCTTGAGATATTTGTAGACAGATATTAAATTACCTCCCATCATATGCATTGTTTCACATATTTATGACAATTCTAGTAAAAAGTAGGGTCTACATTTCAAATGCTGAGCACGCCAAGGCTAGGGTCACACTGAGTTATGAACCCACGTTTCCAGCCAGCGCTGAAACCGGACTGCGTTAACGGCAAGCACTGTCTGGAAACGTGGGTCCATAGAAACCCTGTGTTTACCTTAGTAGCAGCCGCACACAGAGCTGCAGGAGGTGCGCTTTTCCTCAGTGCACAGGTGCACTGAGGAAAAGCGGCCGTAAAGCAGCTCTGTGTGCGGCTGTAACTAAGGTACATAACGGGTTTCTATGGACCCATGTTTCAAGGCAGCACTTGTCGCTAATGCTGTCCGGTATTTGCGCTGCCTGGAAGCGTGGGTCCTAAACCAAGTGTGACCCTAGCCTAAGAAAATATTCTTGAAACTTACAGGATACATTCTCATGCACTTGATTTGCTGCAGTAAATTTCTGAGAACATTTTTGTGAAGATTTCCTTGCCTAAAATAACTAAGAGCACAATACTTAACACCAATAACTCTTCTTCAGTAAGGTTAGCCTGGTTCCCCCAGCAATGACGACCAGTTACTACTGCATCCTGTGTTCAGTGTATGAGGGGACAGCTCATCTCCGATGGCCAAGAATACAGAAAATCCAGAGCAATTCTGATACATGCAAACATTTAAAGGGATCCTGTCACCTCCAAAAAGCCACCTAAGCTACAAAACACGTCCCTGCAGCATCCTATCACTAATCTCACACTCCTTTTGTCTCCTAAAAGCATCCTGTAAAAGTGGATAAAAACAATTTTATAGTCACTAATTAGGCATTATAATTAGCAGGAGCTATATAATTTAGCCCTTATGGCGTGTTGTTTTGCAGGCTCCAAGATCCACCTTCTCTCTCTCTGTGCTGCTTTGCTTGTGCAGGCTTTGTCCTCCCCCTCTTTGTCACTCACAGAATATAAATCATTAGTCCTGCCTTCAGCTCCACATCACAGCAGAAGCTGCACAGAGAGAGAGAGGGTGGATCCTGGAGCCTGCAAATCAAGACGCCCTAAGGGCTAAAGAATATAGTCCCTACTAATTATAATGTCTAATGAGTGAGTATAAAATCATTTTTATCTACTTTGACAGGATGCTTTTAGGTGACAAAAGGATTGTGATATTAGTGATTGGATGCTGCAGGGACATGACTTTGTAGCTTAGGTGGCTTTTTGGAGGTGACAGGATCCCTTTAAATACCAAAGGTGCTTCAACAAATGCCACTTTGCTAAACAGAGGACATGCCATTTTACTCACTACCATTGTAATAAAACATTTTTTTTGTAGGCTCTCCACATATTGAAAAGAACAGTCAACTACATATATATTTTTATATATAGTTAAGTAAAAAGTATTTCAGGGTATACCACCCAAATATATGCTCAAAACAATGTAATAGTGGACTAAAACGTCTTTCTGTGTTTTACATTTTCCAATACTTTCATACTTTGACTATGGCAAAAAAATGGCTAGATTTACAGCTCATTGTTACCACATCCCTTTCTCAATGTTGTGTCCTTACCGTGTTAGGTTGTGCAGTGATCTTCCCCTTTGACATGGAAAATAATGTCACTCAATTTTTTTCAGTTAATTTTTATCGTCAAAACTGGAATAACAGAATGATGACATCTAAGCGTAGTTATTTTAAAATGATTTTTTCTTGGAAATAAAAGGATTTTCCTAAACAGATATATCAGGAAGAAGGTCCACTATAATAAATAGCAGAAAATGTTTCTCATAACTAGTTTTCACATCTCCTCTGGGACTTGCTTTTGCGACATCCGCCCCGTCACTAGGCACCACCATATTCATTCTGCTGGCAGCGATGGTGATGGGGGAGATGGCAGGACCAGAAGCTCTGGGTGGCACAGGCTCGGTCCAGTAACTGACTAGAGTGGATGGTACCTGTGGTGCCCTCCAGTGGGGTAGTATAGGTGTGTGTGCTATCAGCTGGAAACTTACAGTCTGCTGTGTGTTGGGGATCTGGATCTTATCTATGGTCTGTATATGAACGCAGGTTTTGTACTCTTCCCATTGAACAGATAATTTGCTCTTGGTGCATCAGTGGACATTGAACTTCAGATAATGATGTTTCTTGAACAACTTCCCAATTTAAGAAACATCATGATCCAAAGTTCAGTGCCCTCAGATACACCAAGAGGAACTTATCCACGAAATGGGAAATGCTGCAAAACCTGTGCTCATATAGAGACCATAGATAAGATCCAGATTCCCAACACACAGCAGGATTATAAGATTCCTGGGACATTCACATGTTCCCCTTCCAATGTTGTGTATTTAATTCTGTGCACTATACTAATGCATCTCAATGAATTATAATATCAACAAAAAGTTAATTTATTTCAGTAATTCAATACAAAAAGTGAAACATATATAGAATTATTACAAGCAGAGTGATCTATTTCAAATGTTTTTTTTCTGTTAATATTAATGATTATGGCTTACAGCAAATGAAAACCCAAAGGTCATTATTTCTGGAAACTAAAGTAGGGAGAATGAAGGGTTAAAAACCATGCTGCTGTATGCCATGAGACATCAAATGGTGAAAATAATATTGATTTATTTGCCAACGTGTTTCAGGGCTTCCAGAAACACCCTGAAACAGAGCAATATGACTTTGATTTTTGATGATATTCTAATTCAGAGGTGGGAAACCTCAGGCCCCAGGGCCGTATGCATCACTCGATGACTTTTCTGCAGTCCCTGGGCAGATTCCCAGGGACCACAGGGCTCAGGCTGCTGAGTGCTTGCATTTTAAATCCAGCTCCCCAGTGATTTCTATGCCCTAGTCTCACCTTCTCCAGTGATTTCTATGCCCAAGCCTCAGCCTTCCCGGTGACATATATGCCCCCAGCCTCTCCTAGCAAACCTGGAAAAACAATTGAGAAGCAACATGATCCATATCATCTAACATCACAGCTACAAAAAAGAGATGCAGTCCCAGTCACCACAGTAAGGGGGAGGTGATTGTTTAACCAAATATAGCAGGTAATTTTCAAGGTGATAATTTTGTGCGGGCCCCGAAGGATGGTAGATGTTCCCAAATGGCCCTCGGCAGAAAAGTAGTTCCCCACTCCTGTTCTAATTTATTGAGATGCACTAGTTTGTCCTGTGTAGGAGGCTTCCATGTTGGAGAAACAGGCTAGAGACTCAGAGCAAGTATGAGGTCTCATCGTCACAAAATTACAAAAAAAAAAAATCCATTTACCTGTGGCCAAACATTTCTGTGGTCCAGGACATAACATTAAAAATATTAAAGTTGTCATATTAAAAGGCGATTTCAAATCACAGAAACATTGAAGGGTGTGGGAATGCAAATTATTTACAACCTTTGACTCAGTTCGAGCAAGTTTAACTCTATCAGAAGGACTTATGACTCACTACAAGATCTAAGAGTCCTTTTCAGAGATACTGAGGGCACCAGATTGAAAACTTACATATAAATTGGCGACCATAAAAACTTTCACACCACTAAACTGGACTAATTAAGGATTTTTTCTCTAAGCTCTGTTTATTTAAATGTCCATTTATTATACAATGCATCTGCTCTGGTTGAGTATATATTTGTGTTTCTTCTAATATTTTGTCATACCATGCCTGATGAAGAGACGTGAGAAGTCTCGAAAGCTTGGTTTGTAACATCAATTACTTTATTTTTGTTAGCCATTAAAAAGTATCCGAACTACAAGATTGCTATTTTGTTTTTCCCACTGAGAGCAATAAATCTTTTTTTCAACTGGCTAACATGGTACCAAACCTTACTTTCTTCTAACTAGTTTATTACGACGCTTACTTGACACACTGTTGGGGTCTCTTGCTCATGCAGACAATGTAATGAGAGTGATTGTATAGTCTTAAGATATGATTGGCTCCTTAATTCAGATTTTTTTGTCATAAGAATGTTTTGCTTGCATTTGCCTGTACAAGTCTAATGTTTAATAACCATTTGCTCAATTTCTGTTTGCTACCAAAGGCATTTAATTGAATATTTTTTATTACACTATGCAGCACACTTGCAAATCATTAATAAATGCTTCTTTAGAACGAATAGCAAGTGCCACCGTTTTTCTTATGCCTGCACTACAGCCTTAACCACAATCCTCTCACGTCCTAAATTTGTTAGATCACATCACTAATCCATAATGTCTTGTACTAAACACTGGAAGTTGCTGATTGATTTCACCTTCTCAAACCTCCCTATGACCTGACATCAATATGTGCATAATAATCACTTTACATGAAATGTCCCACTGGTCATAATGAACTGGACCCTCAGTGTTTGTTAACATATCATATAACATAGTGTCTTTGGTTGGAGGAAACCTGAGCTTTCAATCTATGAAACAATCAGTGTTTTAAGGAAAATAATACTTGGGCTGGTAGTACGGTATTATCTTCAGGGTTAGTGTGATATGAAATGTTACCACTGTGTGCAAGTATATCGTAGACACCCTGAGCTTTTCCAGTGGTCAGAAATACTGTCATGCTTAAACATATTTTGCTGTATTTGGCTTAGGTGATGTAGTGATTCCTAAAAACCATAATGTATACACATAATTTTTTTTCTAACTGGCTAAAAAAGCCAAGTCGGAGCATAGCAAATACACCAACCATATATAAACAGCTTAGTAGTTGCTGTTAAGGGAAATTTTTAACATGGAACCTGTAAGGTCGTTTATGGCCTCAAGCCTATCACTGCCTATCCCTGTAGCTTCCTACAACATCCCTACTCATTCCTATTTGACCTAAATTTGAGCTATAAATGTGGAAAAAAAAACAATTTATAACTTACATTTTCCCCCATTCTGAGGGCGTGCCTATATGGGTGGCCGAGCTGTAGGCGGTTTCTCCGGGTCCATTCTCCCCTCTCTCTGCTGATATCACGCCCCAGTGGGCATGGTAATTAATTCAAAAGTGTAGTTCCAATTTCAAATCCATGGGCTCCTCCTTTTGGATATGGCGTCATGGTCACATCATTTCAGGTCCTGCGCAGTGTGGGGGTGTACTGTGTGTACTCGCTGGCTCCGAAACATGTGCATTCTGAAGTCGGCCAGTACTCTCGATCATCCCCCACAATGCATCAGACCAGAAATGTCATGACCGCAACGTCATATCCAAAAGGAGGAGCTCATGGGTTTGTAATCAGGACCGCGATTCTGAATTATCATGCCCACCAGGGTGTGATACCACGCAGAGAGGGGATAGAATGGACCTGGAGAGACTGGCCACCCAAGGCCCACATGTCTAAGAACGCCTTTAGAATGGGGGAACATGTAAGTTATAAATCTTTTTTTTCCACATTTATACCTCACACTTAAGCCCCCGTAATACTAAGCAAGATCGCTGATATGTCACAGTTTTTGTGATGCAACAGCGACCTCGCCAGCAATCTCACTATGTTTGACAAGTAACAGGGACCAGGCCCCTGCTGTGAGATCGCCGATGGTGTTGGAATGTCCTGGACCATTTTTTGATCGTCGGGCTCCCGCTGGGCAGCATGCATCGGTGTGTTTGACGGGGACAATGACCAACGACCTCAATAATACAGGGCTGAGTTACAGGGTCCCAATGACCGCCATATCGTTTCTGCATCGCTGGTGAGATCTGACCAGCGACCATGTAGCGACGCACCAGCGATCCCTACCAGGTCGTATTGTTGTCGGGATCGCTGGTGCATCGATAAGTGTAACGGGGCCTTTAGCTTGAACAAAAATGATTAGGGAAGTAGGAAGCTTCAGGAATAGGTAGTGATAGGTTTGGGGCCATAAACTAGGTGTCAGGTTCCTTTTAGTAATGGTAAGATACAGTATTTGCAGTATTGGTTAACTAAAATATGCTGAAACTTGTTTTAAAACGTAACAAATCTCTTGGAATCTGTCACTGAATAATTACTCAATGTTTAAGTCAAGTATTGATGGCTATAATTACATAGCTTGTTCTTTTGAAAAAAGACCTGTCCATGTGTTCAACTCCAGATGAGGGATGGGAGATAATGAAAATAGGGTATAGGTACAATCATAATGAATGATCCGTTCTGACTTATGAGATATGGTAGAAAAAAGACCCATGTCTATGAAGCTCAGATGAGCAATGGGAAAAGGTAGAGGGAATAGTTTGTATGTACAGAGCCAGCAATACAAAAAATTTTTACATGTAAAATCCACTTCTTAATTTCACTTCTTAAAAGTGCAAACAATGGGGGAGATAATAAAAAAACTGTCTAATAGCAAAATTGGCTTACCTGCCCATAGAAACCAATCAAAGCCCAACTTTTCACTTCTCACACAAGTGTGGATCGAATGTATCATCACTCAGAACAAGGACTTTACACGTACATACCGTATATACTCGTGTATAAGCCGACCCGTGTATAAGCCGACCCCCCTACTTTTGCCCCAAAAATCTGGAAAAACCTATTGACTCGTGTATAAGCCGAGGGTGGACCCCAGCACAGGTATACAGCCCCCAGAAAGTGTGGTATACAGGCCCCCCCCAGTGGTATACAGGCCTCCCCAGTGGTAGTATACAGCAGCCCCAGTGGTAGTATATAGCATCCCCAGCAGCCCCAGTGGTAGTATATAGCAGCCCCAGTGGTAGTATACAGCAGCACCAGTGGTAGTATATAGCAGCCCCAGCAGCCCCAGTGGTAGTATACAGCAGCCCCAGTGGTAGTATACAGCAGCCCCAGTGGTAGTATATAGCATCCCCAGCAGCCCCAGTGGTAGTATATAGCAGCCCCAGCGGTAGTATACAGCAGCCCCAGTAATCCAGGACCCCCCCAGCCTTGCTCCGGTAACCTGTAAAGTAAAATATACTTATCACTGTCCCGCTGCCGTCCGCGCCCGCCGCTGCCGACATCCTGATCCTCCATCTTCATGCGTCTTCTTCCGGCTTCCTGTGTTCGGCGCCGGCAGTGACGTCATTGCCTGCGACGAACAGAGGAAACGGGAAGAAGACGCATGAAGATGGAGGATCGGGATGTCGGCAGCGGCGGGCGCGGACGGCAGCGGGACAGTGATAAGTATATTTTACTTTACAGGTTACCGGAGCAAGGCTGGGGGGCCCTGGATTACTGAGGCTGCTGGGGCTGCCGTATTGACTCGCGTATAAGCCGAGGGGGGTACTTTTCAGCCCAATTTTTGGGCTGAAAAACTCGGCTTATACGCGAGTATATACGGTATGTAGATTTCTTATTTTCTTCTAAGAGAACATTTTAAGCCCTTTTTCAAATTATAGACTGTACACACTATGACAAGCTCCTTTGGTAGGCTGTTGCCCAGAATAATAGTTCTCATTGTTAAGAAATCTAGTCTATTATGGAGAGTGACCTTTTTTTCTCCAGACGAAGGACCTGTCCCCTTGATTCTTGAGTGAGTTTTACATGAAACAGTTTTTGGCTATATTTTTTTATGTGTTAATAATATGATGAAGACTGGCACACCTGCATGTTTAGGTGCAAGCTAGAAAATAACAATATATAATAATGATTATCCGCTGCACACTAAACAGAATGACTAAAGGATATATGTGTGGTATAGAGGAAACTAATGCAAATTTTGAAGAGGAAAAGGAACACTACAGAAACTGCTTCAGGATAGAATATGAAATATGAGAATCTTAGTTTATGCACTGGCCATTGCATGTAAGCCTGGTAACCTGCTTCAAGGTGTTCTCATGTATACCCTGTCCCTGTCTCCCTTACCTTATGCCTCTGTCTGTGGTACAAATGCATATGAGGGTATAAGCCTCTGAGTGCAATTTAAAACCTACGTGTATGGGTGTGGTATGAAGCTTGACTACAGCAAGATGGTGGAAAACATGATTAAATTCAGCTAGTCTACCGGGGAAAGGGTGCTCAGTCAAAAACAGTAACATTAATAATATGATGAAGACTATTTCCTCCTCCACAGAGCCTGATTCTGCATCATGTCCCGGCATATTAATATTCAGATGTTAATTGTGCTTCTTCAGGACCATCCAGTAATATGGGACAAGCGTGATCCAGCTTAGGCTGGGGTCACACTTGCACGATTCTAAGTCCCCTGCGTTGTTTGCAGAAAACTTAGAATTTTTAGATTCTAAGTGTTCTGCAAACAACGCAGGGTACTTAGAATCGTGCAAGTGTGACCCTAGCCTTATTAAGGAGCTAATTGACCGTCATTCACTATACAATCGGCAGCTGATTTGATCATAATTGTTTGCAAAACCTGAAAATCAAGTGAGAGAAAAACGCATTGCTGTCGGATTCATGATGTGGCCAAAAAAACGCACTCGCATTGCACTTGCACCACACTCGCACCACAGGACAATAGGCAAAGCACTCGCAGGACTGCCGTGCGACAAAAAAAATTATCCGTTTTTAACGCTTGTAATGTGCCTTCAGCCTTACCATTTATCAGGCTGAAACTTTTTGTTCTGTATTTAGCACATTCTTGTAGTCCTCTCACGATCATCACATGGAGGAATACATTGACAGGTTACACCTACATATAGATAACACAGGATGACACCTTTCACAATAGGCGATGGTCACAGTTAACCTTACCCTCCCTGTACAATGACTTCTGCACAGAGTATGTCTACAGACCTGTCATGTAGAACTCGGTGGATATCTCCAGATTAATGCTTCTCTATGTGGCGGCTGTAAAACCTATCTTTAAAACCTGTTAACAGCCGCTCAGGCAAGGTGGCTTCTCCTTAATCATGTGAAATAGAAAAACCTACTCTCAGAAAGGAAACACATTTGTGAAAAGTTATATTTATCAGTATTTGCTTTTAGTTTTTAAAAAGTTCAATTCCATTGGATTCAGATACATGAAGTTCCCGTTCTGATTCCGATATTTTATTTGGCTCCTATTTTGTGTATACACTGATACTGGTCATATACTGTAGATAAATACACACCATAGAAATACAATGGGCAGATCCTCATTTCCATTTCTTATTTTGAAGCTTTACAAAATCATGGCAAAACTATAATGGAACAAAAACATTTTAAGCAGCGTCTCTATTTTTTAAAGGGGTTTCCACTTTACAAAAGCGGTGCCTATATGTTATGTATAGTTGTTAAACACTTCTCTATAACCCAAAACACAGATAACAATCAGTGGTGGGTTTTCAACCATACAAATGTTTGGTCATCACTTTTTTTTTAATGCGGAATACCCCTTTTAATAGCACATAGTAATGTTCCAACACATTAGGGCATTTGTTGTTTTGTCTGTGCAAACATTTTAGGAAAAATGCTCCAAAGTGTGAATGTTTTCAAAAGCACAAGTGTTAAGGCCCCGTTACACGGCACAACATCGTGCACAACATCACTCAAAAGTGACGTGTTAGTGCGTCGTTGCGTGTCACTGAACGATTCAACTCCGATATTTAGTCAAGCTGGAGTTGACAGGTTTATGAACATGTTCAAAAACCTGACGATGTCGTTCAAGCGATCTGCTGCATCATTCTGTGTGACACCGTGATAACGATGTCATGGACGACTTCGCCCAGTCACAGCAATGAGCAGGGATCGTTCGCGGAGTTCGCAAACGATACCTGCTCACAACAACATTGATGAGCTGTTCACGATATCTAGATGTGTGACATCTCATCAGCGATGCTGAAATGATGTAAAAAAGACCGCGCATCCACGAGATCGCAGCCAACATTGTTTCAACGTCATGCTGTGTAACGGGGCCTTTAGAGGGGCTGTCCACTTCTCGGACAACTCTTTCTCAATCAGAGTGTATCTCCCAAGTAAAATAATAACAGATATACTCACCTTCTGTTTCTGTGCCATTCCAGAGGTGGCACTGGCTGTCCCCAGGCCGCGTGACATTATGTTACATAATCTCTGTGGCCAGTCAATGGGCACTTTAATGTCCCCTCCCTCCAGCATAATTTACTTCCAGAAGAAGTAAGAGCTGCAGCAACCTGTTGAATTGTTTATTTAAACAATTAACAAAATGCAAAGGGAATCTATATTTGGTGAGACCGCCCTTTGCCTTCAAATCTTTGATTAAAACTTTTGCACAGTACTCTGTAAACTCATTTTAGCTGAAAATTGGTTTATTGGAATTGCTCATACGAGCTTGCTTTTATTCTTCCTGTAAGTAGAACACATTGTAGTGCTGTTATTTAATCCATGGAAAATCTATATAGTAATTATGTAGTATATAAACATTAATTGCAAGGCGCTGAGAATTTTAGTTTGGGCTCTTGATGGTAAAGCACAGCTGTGCATGATCAGTATTCATAGTGAGTCATCCGTCAAGCAAATAACCATGTAATAAACTAAAGAACAAATAATGATTTGTTAATAGCATATGAAATTTGTGTTATTATCAGCACTTCCTTCTCTTTAAGCCCATAAGTCTCTGATGTGGAACTAATGACAGCGAGATCTTGTACATTTTTTTTAAATTTGACTTAAAAGTTTGTTAGCAGTAACACAACCTATGACACGGGTGCTTTTTGTATATAATCCAGCATACATGACTACTGAGCTAATAGAATTTATTGAACTGTGGCTTTTATTAAAATTTGTATTTAAAGGGGAACTCCAGGAGAAAAAAAATTATGTATGGTCTATTCACTCATAGACTAGAAGGCTGAGCTGTCTACATTTGTATAATGATTAGAATTAATATAAATGCCTTATTCACGAACAGTTTATTACCAGTCACCACTCCCAGAGGGGTCAGTATGTCATGCATGAGTGAGCAGCTCTCCCCCTTCCTCCGCAGACAGCATTTGTGAGTCCGAGAACAAACACTTGCTCATTTAATCACTTGAGTGATGTCACATATGGTCCTTTACTTGGCTGGAGTCTAAAGACCTGCTTCTCTAGAGAGAGTAGTGATGAGACCATTGTGTCAACAGGACCTTATGTGACATCACACCCAAGTGATTGAATGAGGAAGTGTTTGTTCTCGGATACACAGAAGCTGTCTACAGAGGGAGAGCGGTGCAGCGGTCATAGGGTCAGGATACTCGAATCTCCAGGGCTCAGCAGTTCAGTGGATGTCACGGTGGCCTTCCCTGGAATCATGGCTGTGAACGGTCATTGAAAAGGGGTTATTAAAGGGGAGAAGTTTATCATGACACCATCTGAGTTGTCTGGTCAGATTGGACCAGCACTGCTAGTAGTGGCCCCTAGGGGATAGGTGTTGTGGCAGCTTGATGGAGCACCCCCCTCAGGCGAAGCGGGCCCCTGGGGTGTAGTGAAGGTGGTGATGAGGAAGATGTTGGTAGCATAGCTGAGGGTGCAGGAAGAAGTAGACAGACACACTGGGTTTGCATTTCTTACCAGCCACCTTTCCTTGCAGTTTGGTGCAGAGACAACTTAGCCGGGTACTGTATTCTCCAAGGTTGCAGCTTGGCCAGCTCATAAGTGGTCCCACTCCACCTTGCTGAGACACAGGGTATAAGGCCTTTCCTTGCTGCACTTTGCTGTCTAACACTTTGATACTCCTTTTCTTCCTGGTGTCTTGGTGGTTACAAGTCCCAAAGCTGGTGACTACAGGTCCTGTGAGCGACTGCCTTGGCAAATCCTATTGACCCTCTGAAGTTCCTTCACCTGGGAGAGTCTACCTTGGCGGCCACTGCACATGAAGTGCAGTGACCTCCGGTTTCTCTGCTGGTCATGAAGATCCCCAGACCAAATTGGGGCCAGTACCCCTGCGCAGCTCGATCCTCTGCCCAGCCATCCAGTCAGCTACAGATTAGGGTCCTCAGGCCTGGGGATGAGCAGCTGACCCTATTGCACGAGTCCTGCTCTCTCCCTAGCTGCCTGACTTCGATGGAACTCACACCACCATGCCATGATGTTACTCCTTTCTCCCTCTCTCACTAACTAACACCTCCTATCCCTAAACTCACTCCTCCCTCTAGCCAGCAGTTGTGGACTGCTCTAGCAGCGAGCCTCTTCTGCCCAGCATCTCCCTGGCTTGGAGTTTGGGTTGGTGTTGGGTGTGTCTTGGTACCTAAGCAGAGCTTTCATAACTTACCTGTGAGCATGATATCACACCTATTTGATAGGTGCAGTACCACTGTGGCATCTAAACCGCAGGGGCGCCATAGCTGCACACTGATGCATGATGTATTGTCCCCTCTGGGAGCGGTGACCGGCAATGAGCAGTTAGTGAATAAGGGATTTATATTACTTCTAAACATTATTCAAATGTAACAGGCAGCTTAACATTATAGTCTATGAGTGCAGGGACCATACAAACATTTTTTTTCTACTCGGTGTTCCCTTTTAAGTGGAGAATCTGAAGGAAATCAAATGCAAATGTTATCATAAAACAAAGAGTGGCAGGATAGAATCCAAATAATTGTTGTGCATAATCTCAAAGAATCCACTTAAGCCTCTGAAATGCTTTAAGGTACTGTCACACGTGGCGATGTCGCCCGCGACATCGCCGAAAAGTGACGTAACAGCAATGTCGCGGGCGATATCACACGTGCGTCGCGCTGTGTGACAGCACGACGCAACTGCAAATTATCGCTGGTCACAGGTTGATAGGTTTATGAACATGTTCATAAACCTGTCAACCTGTGACCAGCGATTAGGCTGGATCGCGCCGTCTGACACTGTTGGTGGCGCGATCCAGCCTATATCGCAGCGTTGCTGAGGATCGCTCGCTGGGCTGAGCCCAGACCAGCGAGAGACGGTTCCACTCGCATCGCCGCCGCGTCACCGGCAACGTCGTGCCGTGTGACAGCTGGCCTGCGATGTCGGAAGCGAGCGTGCACCTGCACATCGCTTCCAACATCGCAGGCCAGAATCGCCACGTGAGACACCACCTTTACTGTAACCCTGAGTAGAGTGTGTGTTATACAGTGGGTGAAATAAGTATTGAACATATCAATGTTTAATGTAAATATGCTTCAAAAGGTGATAATAATAATATTTATTAATTTATATAGCACTATTCCATAGCACTTCACATACATTTGCAACACTGTCCCCATTGGGGTTTACAATCTAAACATCCTAGCAGTGTGTCTTACAAGTGTGGGAGGAAACTAGAGTACCCAGAGGAAACCCACACAAACACAAGGAGAACCTACAAACTCCTTGCAGATATTGTCCTTGGTGGAATTGAAACCAGGACCCAAAAGTGCTGCAAGACTGTAGTGCTAACCCCTGAGCCACTGTGCCACTCTGTTGACATTCATTTCTCACCAAATGTCGATAATAACCATCCAATCCACACAGGCAAAGAAATCAAGCAATAGTTGTCCATAAATCAGTGATGTTAAATAATGAGAAAAGACACAGGGAAACAGTATTGAACACGGTTACTGAAATATATTTGTAATACTTTATTCAAAGGTGTTTTTTGTGATGACAGTTTGAAGATGCCTCCTGCATGGAGAAACTATTTGTATGCATTGCTCAGGTGTGATTTTGGACCATTCTTCCACACAAACACTACAAATTCTGAAGGTCCCGTTGGCTCTTTCTATGAATTCTGAGCTTTAGTTCCTTCCATAAATTTTCTGCTGGATACAGGTCTGGTGATTGACAACCTTTCTGGCAGCTTTAATTTCTTTCACTAAAACCAATTGAGGATTTCCGTGGTTGGGTGTTTGGTATCATTGTCTTACTGAAATGTCTACCTTCATTTCATCTTCACTATACTGGTAGATAGCGGCAAATATTTATCAATTATGTCTGTGTTCATGTGTCATTTTATCCTTCCTTGCCATGAAGTTTGCCAGTGCTGTGTGCTTAACCCCTTCATGACCTATAATATACATATGTGCATCATAGGTCACCTTCCACACTTTGATGCAAGCTCACACTGTGAGCCCACATGATCCCCTGCACATCCCATCTGATCTCATCAGATGAGATCTGTATCTAACAGTGGTGATCAGTTCCGCTATCTGATCGCTGCTATTAACACTTTGGATCGCGCTATCATGCATTGATAGAGAGATCCAAAGCCCTGCGTGGGGATCGCGCTGTTCCCTGCCATGATCAGAGCGATCACGGGATGTCAATTTGTCACCTGTAATGACCCTGGAAGCTGTCTTGTATCACTTCCTGTGGATGGCTGGCGAGCACCAGCATACACAGACAGTGATCACTTTCCCTATGTACTGAAATACTGCAGCTCTTGAGTACATAAGACAAGCAATCACACTGTGCAAGTGCTGAGTGGCCAGTGTAAAATAAAGAGAAAATAAAAAAAGTTTTTAAAAATATGAAAACCCCTCACAAAAGTTCAAATCACTCCCTTAAAAATAAAACTATTAAAAAAAATAAAAACACACATTTGGTATCGCTGCATTCAGAAATGCAAAATCAGTTAATCAGATCAGTAAACTGCATAAGAGAAAAAAAGTTCAAATGCCAAGATTAGGTTTTTTGGTTGCCGCAACATTGTAATAAAATGCAATAACAGGTGATCAAAACAGCGCATCTACCCCAAAATAGTATGATTAGAAACGACGCTCACGCCATAAAAAGTAAACTGTCACAATGCCCCAGATCCCGAAAAATGGGAACGCTATGGGTCAGAAAATGGCACAAAAAGCTAACATTTTTTTCTGTAAAAACGTCAGAATTTTTTTTCACCACTTAGATAACAGTAAAAGTATATATGTTTGGTATCTACAAACTCGAAATACCCGAGGCAGCACACCATCAGGTCAGTTTTACTATATAGTGAACATGGTGAATGAAAAACCCCAAAACAAACGTGTAATTGCAGGGTTTTTTTTTTTTTTGCTATTTTACCGCACTTGGAATTTTTCTACCATTTTTCATCTAAAAGTACAGTAAGGAGGTTGAGTGCATTCCTTATTATTTTTCTTTTGGGGACATCTGGTCATTGCCATTTTTCTGCTGAAATTGTGTTCTTTCCACTCCTTGATTATGGAAATTCTCACTAGAGCCTTCAAGAGTTTAGAAATTTTTCTGTAGCCAATGCAAAGTTTTTGAGACAGCCCACTGGTTTCACTTATTTTGTGATGTTTCTTGTGTGGCACCTTAGAAATGAAACATCTTTTTATTGGACATCAGTTTAAGCAGCTGATATTCTTTTTCAATAAGTGGCAGGATTACTTTCTAATTACTGATAAATTTCAGCTGATGTCATGATCTACCATGGCTTTTTGCACCTCTGCTTTTTGTTGTGTACAATACTATTTCCTTGTATCATTTCTCATTATTACACATACCTTAATATATGGATCTCTATCTATGTTTCTTACCCTTTGTGGAGTGGATTGGATTGGTTGTTACTGACATCTGGTGAGAAATTCATGTCAATAGCGCCTTTATAAATATATTTACTTAGAAAATTGGTGACATGTTCAAAACTAGTATATATATATATGGAGCACATGTATAAAACATGCAATTTATGAATAGAGGAAAATGCCCTTTTTACAAAATTTAGGATTAGTTTAATAAAATAAAATAAAACGTCTGCCTAAATTTATCTGTCACAAAGCATGTTGCAAAACCCTTTTTTACACCATTCTTGATGGATTTTAGATATTAATTAAAGATATAATCAACCCATTTGACAATAGTGTCTTATTTGGGTTTACGTTTTGTTGTATGATTTCAATTTCAGCTGTAGCTACTTAAAGAGGACCTGTCACCAAAGCAGGCATGGTGATCTAATGAAAGCACTGGATACAGCATGTCTGCAGCATGCAGGCAAGGGGTCCATAAGCACTTGAGCAGCCCTGTACCCCGAGATAATACAGTTAGAAAACTTACATGCTACAGCCACTAAGGAGGTGGCTAGGGGCTGCAGCCAAGGGCAGATTCACACCCCCTGCATGTTAATCTGCCCACCGCTGCCAATCATTCTCTCCCTCGTCTGCAGCATTTAAACACAGTTTTTTTTCCTCTCTCCCAGAAAGTCCTTAGCCCCACCCCCTGAGGGGCGGAGCTACACGGAGAGAAAAAAAAAAACTGTGTTTAAATGCTGGAGACAGGGAGAGGATGATTGGCAGCGTGGGCAGATTACACATGCAGGGGGTGTGAATCTGCACTTGGCTGCAGCCCCTAGCCACCTCCTTAATGGCTGGAGCATGTAAGTTTTCTAAGTGTATTATCTCGGGGTACAGGGCTGCTCAAGTACTGGGGGACCCCTTGCCTGCATGCTGCAGACATGCTGTATCCAGTGCTGTCATTAAATCACCATGCCTGCTTTGGTGACAGGTCCTCTTTAAAGGGGTTTTCTATTCAATTTTTAAAATCACATTGCGGAGCCATATTAATAAGTTATACTCTTCCCTGGAAGTCATTATTTGCTTTAGTGCTTCCACTCCAACTGTCTCCTCCAGTTGTGATGATATTCTAAATATCAGTTTACTGATCAACCAGAGGCTAAAGTGGTCTTATGACTGATGTTCATGACATCATGGCTACTGTTCTCACAAATATCAGGTGACCGCAGTCCAGAAGCAGGGAGTGGATTGCAAGGGTAGGTATATCTTCTTTTATCATCAGAATGATAGCGCACTGAGAATGTTATTAACACTAGACCTGAAATGCCCTTTAATTTTTACCCATGTTATATAAAAGTTTCATAAATAATTTTTGGATATTACATGTTCATGTGTATTTCTCATGTACTACAGTGTCACATACATTTGATATTGATGCTGTGGTACTATTAAAAGGCCCGTTCTTATCCCCAACCAAACGTTTTGCAATTTTAACAAGTCAAGTTCATATACAGTAGCTTTTTCTGTATTTATTGTTTTGGCCATTTGTGAGATTTTTTTATTTGACTTCTTTTTGCATTGTTTTTTTTCTTTTTTAAGGCCAAAAAATCTTACGTAGGTTTAAAATGTAAAAACCCTAAACCCCTCAAGTAACACCTAACAATGGGTACTATTGGTGTACCACTGAATTTGCACACACATAGGCAAAACAAATCTCTATTATTAAAAAATATATTTCAAAATTACATGGATACCATAATAGGTGAGTTTATGTACATAGCAGAACCACACAGCAATTGACATTTATATTAGCTAGGCAAATACATGTATACAAAGCTGTGATACAGCCAATCAATAGACAAATATATAGTAATGTCACTTTAATAAGATGTATATTATGCTTGTTATACTTAAATTGGTGAAAGGATATTAACCCCTTAAGGGACTCAATTAGCGCTGCACTAATACTGTCTCATGTGCTTAAACTTGACTAATGTATTCTAAAGTTCTCTTATAACAGAGTACTGCATATTGCTCCCATATACTAAATAGTTAACATACCGTTATGCAGATCCAATTGTGTTGGTCGTAAAAGATCCTGTGTGGCCATGCCCCACCGCTGCCTACATACGGTTTAAGTTGTTATCTTCCTCATGAGCACTGTGTGCAAATTCACTGGTACACCAGTAGTACCTTTATATGTGTTACTTGAAGTGTTTTGGGTTTTTATGGTTTGAAATTTGTTTGGACATAACTTGATCTAAGGTTGGCTTGACACCATGGCAAGATCCGATCAGGGGCTGTCTTGTGTAAACCAGACAGCCCCGGACCGGATTTTGGCCCCATAGTATCCTATGGGGCTGGATGGAGCCAGATGGCAGCTATCTGCCATCCGGCTTTCATCTCAGAAGAATCTGGGAGAATTCAGATTTTTCTCCCGGACACAAAAACGTTGCTTGTAACATTTTTGTGTCCTGGGAGAAAAATCTCCCCAAATTGGCGCCTAACAGATCCTCCCGGATCTGGGGCAATTTGGCGCTCCCTAACGTGGGAGCCTATGGGGCCGTATTGCCCTGATCCGGGAGGATCCCGGAATCGGATACCGGCGGCTACAAGCTGCTGCAATTTCAGGACCGCGGCTAGCTCCCTGTGAGCCACGGTCCTGAATCATCAGCAGCGGCAGCTGCGTCTGGCTGCACACCGGACCAGAGGCATATTAGCCCTCCGGTTCTGTGTGCTTATCCGGTCCTGGGCTGTCAGGTTCATCCACACCTGACAGCCCCGCGTTTTAGGAATTGATATATGTAGGTCAGAGTTTCTTTTATCTAACTTTCATTCATACAGTATAACATTCAGTCTACAAAATGTAATATTCTTCTGGCTGCCTCCCAACACCTTGTCCTCTATCTTCAAGATGTCCTGTTCAAAAATTAAAGGTTTGATATCTGAAATACTCTCAAGCAAAATATTGTGAATACAGCAGGATTTTTTGTTTTAAAGTCTCTCAGGATGTCTGCAGTTTTTCTAATTGCCACTTGGTCAATACAGTCCTACCTGTGAGCAAGATTAATGAGGCAGTAACAGCCGATATGCAAAAATCAGTAGAGGATTGTTGCCTACAAAAGAGGGATAAAGGTTTAATTAAACAGTCCAGACCAGAAGTGGTTATTTCTAAGCCCTGAGGTCATTATTATAAAGTCTAGATCATTTGTCCAGGTTTAGGTTGGCGACAACAAAGCAATGTCAAAGCTATGTCACAGGGGAGCAATCATAATAAATCGCGATATAGAAACAAAGAAGAACAGTTAGGCTGGGGTCACAGTACCATTTTTCACTTGCATTTTGGAGACCATGCGTTTTCAAAAACGCATGTAAAAAACGCCACCCATAGGCCCCCATGTTAAAAAACGCATGCCCTAATAGCCAAAAAGCATGTGTGACTGTCCAATGCGTTTTTGGAGCATACCAAAAACGCATTGCGTTTTTGTAAGAAAACGCATGCGTTTTGTAGAAAACGCATGCTTTTATAAACATGGGTTTCCTATGGAAAAACGCATGGCAAAAACGCAATATACAGTTAGTACCTTTTAGTGCCATTCAAAAACGCATGCGTTTCCCATAGGAGCCCATGTTAAAAAAACGCATGCGTTTTTCCGGAAACGCATGCGTTTTTGTTAACATGGGCTCCTGTGGGAAACGCATGCGTTTTTGAATGGCACTAAAAGTTACTAACTTTACATGCGTTTTTGCATGCGTTTCTCATAGGAACCCATGTTATAAAAACGCATGCGTTTTCTACAAAAACGCATGCGTTTTTCAAAACGCTCAAAAAAATACTACAAGCACTATTTTTAGGTGCAGATTCAAAAAAGCACCCAAAAACGCAGGGAGCCATCAGAGACCTTACAAAACTCATGCTGACATGAAAAAAAGCATGAGTTTTGGTAAATCACTTAAAAAAAACGCATGGCAACTGTGACCACAGCCTTACTCAGGATGCCAGAATACACAGATCAATCCAAGCCAAGGTTTTAGATTCAGGCCCCAGACACATGACATTTGAAACCAACATTCATATATTACAATCAAGGCTTCATTTTAATGAACCACCAGGGTTTAAAACTCCCAGTACACCTTTCTAGAGAGAACCATATATACTGTATTTCAGAGAATACAAAAGGTTTTTTGATTATGATACAACAGTTTTCGTTTTTGAAAGAAAAGACAATTCACAGCTTTGGGCTGCGCTAATCAAAAAGAAGATCCTTGATCCAATAATAAAAAAGTGGGTCTTAGGCTAGGGTCACACTTGCGTCATAACCCTAGCCTGACGCAAGCGCTAAATACTTAGAAATTTCAGCCGCTATGCGCTGCCAGGCAACGGAGCCATATAGAAACCCGTTGTAGAGCCATATAGAAACCCGAATAGCGTTTCCTGTCAGCTCAGCTAAAGGGCACTTCCTTGAGCTTTGTGTGTGGCCGGTTGGCTAGATAAATATCGGGTTCCTATAGGGCTCCATTGCCTGGCAGCGCATAGTGTTAACGCTATGCACTGCAGCTGAAATTTCTATTTAGCGCTTGTGTCATGGTAGGGTCATGAGGCAAATGTGACCCTAGCCTTAGGCTACATTCCCACACAGCGTTATTGATGCGTCTTTTGAGGATCCTCTTTTCTGCTGCAAAACTGATCAGCTTTTCCAAAAAACTCATCACATATTCACACACTGCGTTTTTGATCCGCTTTTGCTGTGTTTTTGACTGTTAAGGCCACTTCACACACACAGATATCTGAGTCCAATATCTGAACAGATCTCTGGTTGCAGTGAAATCATGGATACATTGCTCCATGTTGTACACAGCCACAAAATGGAGCAATGTATCCATGATTTTACTGCAACCAGAGATCTGTTCAGATATTGGACTCAGATATCTGTGTGTGTGAAGTGGCCTTGCCAGAAAAACACCACACAAATTGACATGCTCTTTCTTTGTGAAGATCCTTTTATTGAGCCAAAAAATGGATCCTGACAAAACGTTGTGTCTGAATGACAAGTCTTGAAAGCCTTTAACTGTTCTGGGATGGCCAGAGTCACTGCATTTCACTGCAAAAAATGGATCCTCAAAAACACTGTATGTGAATGTAGCCTTATTCCACAAAGCATTTCCACAACCGGCTGGTGTCCTTCTCAAATGTAAAAACCAAGCACTAAAATTAACTGGAAAAAAAGTGTAGATCTGGTCTTATCCAAAAACCATGAGTTAGGACAGGGAAGAAAGGTTCTCACCTGGAAGGGTTGTGAAGGAGTCACAACGCTCTCAAAAGCTTGATTTTAGTGGCCAATGCAGTTCCAAAGGAATCAAATATAAACTTCAAAGAAAAGAAGGGTGTACCACTGCACTGCAAATAGCTAGAAATCATGAGCCACAGGATAATATTATCATGATTTTATAACTCAACTTGTTTCAGGGATTGTATTCCCCTTTTTCAAGAGAATACCACCGATGTACCCGTGGCTCCTGATCCCTGGCTTTTGGCAGCAAGGTGGTATACCCTTCTTTTCTTTGAAGTTTACAAGTGGAAAAACCAACAGTTTTGTTTTTAACACAATCAGTAGTACATAACCTATGGAAAAATCTCCAGTTATACTGATGATAGAGTAGTCACATGATTTTATTGTCAGGATTCCTGTGGAACATACTAGAAATATGGATCAAAGGTTTGAACATGAGACAAAGAGCAGGAAGGACTAAGATCTCATTTAGGCTGGGTTCACATTTGCATTGTGAACGCAACGTAACCGAACGCAGCCAAACACATGCGCACTGCATTCCTATGTTTAACATGGGAACTCATAATACCTGCGTTTGGCTGCGTTCGGTTGCGTTTGCATTTGGATGCACATAATTTGTGCATCCTCCGAACGCAACATGATGCATTTTTTGTGCGTTCATGGGCCCTTGTTTTAATAGCAAGCGTCCACAAGCACATAAAGAATGCATGGAGCTCAATGGATCCGCAGTGTCCTCAGCATCACAGAGCAGGATAATGCGGATCACATTGAAATCTCTCTCTGGCAGCCACATCTGATCTCCCGACAGCCGTCTCTGATCTCCCAGCCACTGCCGAGACCGCTGATTGGGTGACCAGGCACCATACTATGTGAACACATGCAGAGAATCCCCGCTGCCTTCACATCAGTATGGCAGCATTTGGTACCGCGCTTGCGTTCCCCTATGCGTGGTGCGAATCGCACTCCCCGCAGCCCGCTGTGTAGCTGGTATCCAGGGAAACAGCGGGTTGCCAGGGGCCGCGTTCACCACTATGCAGCCTGCGTGAAGGCTGTGGAGGGAGAAAAAATATTCTAAGTTTTCTGCAAACCACACAGGAAACTTAGAATATTGCAAGTGTGACCCTAGCCAAACTCTGATAATAAAAACTGACACATAAATCAAATATTGATGAAAATCTGATTGTAAACCGTGATGAAAATTGGTAATTTTTTGCAATTGAAAATAAAAATCACTTGTATGAATAGGACATTTTAGATATCAAGCTATATGTGTTTTTGTTAGAGAAGTATTTGGGTATATTGTGAAATTTGTATGACCTTTGTCTGGACCTCATAATCCAATAGCTCGACTTTTACCATAATCTTTAAAAAGCAAGTCAGAGCATTAAGAGTGTTAGGCTAAATTCACACCATGCGTTATTGCACTGTTTTTTCATGCGTTTCTTACAGATCAGCTATTAACAGTGGAATACAGTGCAATGCAGTGATGTTGGCTTTCCCATCCAAGTCAATGCATTTCACAATTTGGCATTCAGATACTGCACTTTTTACGGATCCATTCTTGGGCTCAAGAACAGATCTGTAAAATGAATGAGCATGTCAATTATCAGGCATATCTCACCTGCACTATTTACTCAACTCCCCGCACTCCCACGGTGATCTCCAGCGTTGTTCCCTCATACTTACACCTCAGGACCTGCGATAGGATCTGCCACTGCACAATGTGACTCAGTGACATCACCCGGTCACATGTGCAGGGTCCTAGAGGCAGCGACGCTGCGGCCTCCGAGGATGAGAAAACATCGGTGAAGATCACCGAGGGAGCGGGCAAGGTGAGTAAAACATTAACGCAACACATTCACACACAGAATGCTGCGATTTGTGAGGATCTGTTCTTGGTGCAGTTTCTGCACCTAAGGGTGGAGGCACACTGTCATGCATCAAAAATGGAGCGTTTTTGATGCATGACAGTGATGCGAGTGCTGTGCAAGTGTGTTGCAAGTGTGGTGCGAGTGTGGTCTGAGTGTGGTGCAAGTATGGTGCCAGAGTGATGAATGTGGTGTGACTGTGGTGGGGTGTGGTCAGTGTGCAATGCGTTTTTAACATGGTCTTTCTCATGCTGTATCTGCTAGAATAGCTAAATCAGGTTTAATAGGCTCCCGCTGTTACTTCCGGGGCCGCCTATTAAGCTCATTACATATTCACTGCACTGTCAAACTAACAGCCAATCACAGGAGCTCACACTCAATGGGAGCCTCTGTGATTGGCTGTTGTAATCAGAATGGATTTTCTCAATCTGGACAGTGATTCTGCTTGGTTGCCGTACACATTAGTGTATGGCAACCAACCTGGCGTTATAAGGTGTCAAATAAATAATTATTTTAAAAAAAAATGCGTGGGGCTTCGCAGCATTTTTAAGTCTAGCCCGATGAAAGCAGGCAAACTGCGAGCTGCCACCCTCAGCTGCTTAATTTCCCCTTGGCTGGCAAAAAAAAATGCGTGGGCTCCGTCCTATTTTCCATGGCAGCCAAGGTAAAACTAAGCAGCTGAGGGCTGGTATTCTCAGCGGGATGAGGGCCCATTGTTATAGGGCCCCCCCACGCTAAAGAATAGCAGCCCGCAGCCGCCCCTGAAAATGGAGCATTAATAATAAGCGCCATTTCCAGGCAACTTACCGGGCTCTTCCAGCGGCCCTGGTGGCGGTGGCACGCTGGGTAATAAAGGGGTTAATACCAGCTTTGTTATAGAAGCTGGTATTAAGCCCGAGATTTTTAATGTCAGGCCAAGTTTGACCCGGTCACTAAGAATCTCCAATAAAGGGTTAAAAAATCACCACACATAGAAAAATTCTTTATTAAAAATAAAGACACAGACACCATTAGGGACTCCATCTTTATTACCACCACATATCCCTCCAAAGATCCAGGTCTTCTCTCTTCTTTCTTCTGTCTCTCTTCCTTCTTCTTCTTCAACTCATTCAGCTCTGCTACATCACACAGCAGGGGGCGGAAATGCGCTCCCCTGCTGTGTGATGAGTCAGTGAGGCTGTGAGCATTAAGCGGTGACGTCACCGCCGACCCCGTTGCTATAGTAACCAAACTTTTGGTTACTATAGCAACGCTTAAGCAGTGCCCACATCACAGCGCCTCAACTCATTCATAAGCTGCTGGATTTAACTCCCTGCTTACCGATCACTGCAGCGCCTGTCAGCAGAGAGTTAACTCTGCTGTGACTGCAGCTGGTATATGCGCCGCTCATGCATCTGTGATGTGGGCACTGCTTAAGCATTGCTATAGTAACCGATAGTTTGGTTACTATAGCAACGTGGTCGGCGGTGACGTCACCGCTTAATGCCCACAGCCTCACTGACTCATCACACAGCAGGGGAGCGCATTTCCGCCCCCTGCTGTGTGATGTAGCAGTGCTGAATGAGTTGTAAAGAAGAAGAAGGAAGAGAGGACAGTAGAGAGAAGAAAGAAGAGAGAAGACCTGGATCTTTGGAGGGATATATAGTGGTAATAAACATGGAGTCCCTAATGATGTCTGTGTCTTTATTTTTAATAAAGAATTTTTCTATGTGTGGTGTTTTTTTAACTCTTTATTGGAGATTCTTAGTGGCCGGGTCAAACTTGGCCTGACATTAAGAATCTCGGGCTTAATACCAGCTTGTATAACAAAGCTGGTATTAATCCCTTTATTACCTAGCGTGCCACCGCCACCAGGGCCGCTGGAAGAGCCCGGTAAGGCGCCTGGAAATGGCGCTTATTATTAATGCGCCATTTTCAGGGGCGGCTGCGGGCTGCTATTCTTTAGCGTGGGGGGACCCTATAACAATGTGCCCTCACCTCGCTGAGAATACAAGCCCTCAGCTGCTTAGTTTTACCTTGGCTGGCATGGAAAATAGGGCGGAGCCCACACATTTTTTTGCCAGCCAAGGGGAAATTAAGCAGCAGAGGGTGGCAGCTCTCAGTTTGCCTGCCTTCATCGGGCTAGACTTAAAAATGCTGCGAAGCCCCACGCGTTTTTTTTTTAAATAATTATTTATTTGACACCCTATAACGCCAGGTTGGTTGCCATACACTAATGTGTATAGCAACCAAGCAGAATCACTGTCCAGATTGAGAAAATCCATTCTGATTACAACAGCCAATCACAGAGGCTCCCATTGAGTGTGAGCTCCTGTGATTGGCTGTTAGTTTGACAGTGCAGTGAATATGTAATGAGCTTAATAGGCGGCCCCGGAAGTAACAGCGGGAGCCTATTAAACCTGATTTAGCTATTCTAGCATGGTGCTACAAACTCGCACCGTGTGCTGTATGGGGACGAGATTTTCTCGCCCCCATACAATTGCATTGCGCTCACGCGCGTCAGAATCGCGTGCAGGCGCAGCATGCTGCGACTGCACTCGCTTCTGACGCGCAACGCGAGTTAGGTGCGTGGGACTCGCACCAGTGTGCCCTGCCTGATAGGGCAACACTGGTCCGAGTGCAATGCGTTTTTTTAATGCATTGCACTCGCGCGAGTCTCACGTCAGTGTACCTCCTGCATAAAACAGATCCTCACAAAACGCAGCAAAAACTCTGTGTGTGTGAATGTAGCCTAATTTATTGAACTGTTGAATATATGTACTCCCACAACCTTCACCAACCTTCATTTTTAGACCGGACCTGATTTTTGACTTAAAAAAAGGATTGTTACTTTGGTTATTATTATGTTTTACGCAATGGCGCAAAAAGTAACCTTTGTTACACGACCTCAGAGAGCAATGTTAGGATTTCCAATGTGATAATGAAGATACGATGCGTTTATCTTTAGGGTGCTTTTCATGCTTAATATTATACATTTTCCCTACAGTGTCCTATTTCCTGGTAACTAACTCATACAATACAATATCCAACATTTATGAGTTTTCGTCTGGATGAAATATATCCTCTACCGAATAAATTGCAGACAAAATGTTAACTACAATAGGCAGTAGCTACATTTAGTTCTAGGATTACAAAGAATATCACTAAATAAATAAAAGATGCAATAAGATGAATTATCTGTCTTTGTAATCGTGGCGAGCATTGATGTATTTAATGTTCCTATAAGTGTATCCAAGATTTATCGTACAACAATAGCTGACATGGTCCTCCATCTGCTGGAACAAATTCAGGTGTCTGGTAAAATTCCACAAAGAACGCTTTAAAAGTGTGTTTTGTTTTGCGCTTGCACGGCAGCACCTGCTCCCAGGTGTCACCTAGTATTCCTCACCTGATACCTGAAAAGAGCACTCTTCTAAATTGAATATGGCCTTTGAAATACAGTATCATTAATTAATGTTTCATTGGTTTTTGTAACAGTAAAAGACTAGTGTTCACGGACATCTGCTACATCAACACATTGATGCTGGGGACATAATTCAAAGTTCATATAAAAAAGGGGACTTTTTGCTTAGTGGCTGAAGCTCTTTAATTGAAACTTTAATTAAATTGCAGCTTTATGAGCTTTGCCATAACCTTTCAATAACACTTCTTATTGGTGAACTGTCAGTAGAGGTCCACAATTAACATGGCGAAATAAATTTGAACAGCACCATTTTTCTCAAATAATATTTGATCTTGTGTTACATTTAATATAAAGATTGGCAACTTAAATATTTAACAAGAATGACACAATACGTAAGAAGAGATTGTAACGTTTTCTAGGTATCTGAGTAAGCAACATACCGTATATACTCGTGTATAAGCCGACCCGTGTATAAGCCGACCCCCCTACTTTTGCCCCCATAACCTGGGAAAACCTATTGACTCGTGTATAAGCCGAGGGTGGACCCCAGCACAGGTATACAGCCCCCAGCAGTGTGGTATACAGGCCCCCCCAGTGGTAGTATACAGCAGCCTCCCCAGTGGTATGCAGGCCCCAGCAGTATATACAGCAGCCCCAGTGGTATACAGCAGCCCTTAGGTAGTACACAGCAGCCCCAGAGGTATATACAGCAGCCCCAGGGGTATACACAGCAGCCCCAGGGGTGTACACAGCAGCCCCAGGGGTGTACACAGCAGCCCCAGGGGTGTACACAGCAGCCCCAGGGGTGTACACAGCAGCCCCAGGGGTAATACACAGCAGCCCCAGGGGTAGTACACAGCAGCCCCAGGGGTAATACACAGCAGCCCCAGGGGTAGTACACAGCAGCCCCAGGGGTAGTACACAGCAGCCCCAGGGGTAGTACACAGCAGCCCCAGGGGTAGTACACAGCAGCCCCAGGGGTATATACAGCAGCCCCAGGGGTGTATACAGCAGCCCCAGGGGTAGTATACAGCAGCCCCAGCGGTGTATACAGCAGCCCCAGGGGTAGTACACAGCAGTCCCAGGGGTATTTACAGCAGCCCCAGGGGTAGTACACAGCAGCCCCAGGCCCCCCTCACTTTTTGGTGCCCCCACCTCAGGATGCCCCCCCCCCCCCGCACGCAGCGCTGCGCTCATACATTACCAGCCTGTCAGCTGTCATCCTCCGGTGGCGGATCGCGGCTCCCGGCTCCGGCTTCCATCTTCATCTGTGTCTTCATGCATTGTGACCGGGGCTCATCGCGATGACGTCATCGCGACGCCAGCCGGTCATGTGACATGCAGGAAGACACAGATGAAGATGGAAGCCGGAGCCGGGAGCCGCGATCCGCCACCGGAGGATGACAGCTGACAGGCTGGTAATGTATTAGCGCAGCGCTGCGTGCGGGGGGGGGGGGGGCATCCTGAGGTGGGGGCGCCAAAAAGTGAGGGGGTCCCGTATATACTCGCGTATAAGCCGAGGGGAGACTTTTCAGCCCAATTTTTGGGCTGAAAAACTCGGCTTATACGCGAGTATATACGGTATATTGTGCAGTAAATGATATTGGAGTACCAGTTATATTCTTCTGATATGACCTAATTAAGGCCCTTTTCACTTCTAAGCCTGGTCTGTGTTTTGCTTCATTTGTGTTTCTATGCGTTTTTACTGCTAAAAACGCATCCAAAACGCATGCGTTTTGCCCCATTGATTTCAATGGAAACGCATGTGCGTTTTCCTAACACAAAAACGCATGCGTTTTTTGCAAACGCCAGATGCATTGGCCGATGTGATTGGCTGCATTTGCAAAAGCGCTTGGGGCAAAAATGCATGTGTTTTGGATGCGTTTTTAGCGGTAAAAACGCATAGAAACGCAAATGAAGCAAAACGCAAACCTGCATTAGATGTATAATAGGCCTAAGATATTGGGATGATATTCACCTTCAATGAATAATGGGAAATGAGTGGATCTGGCAACATTTACATTCACCTGTTTGCGTGGATCTTCCTGGGAAATCCAATTTACGGATAAGTTTTTCTCCTAAAATTTTATATTCCTTATTATTCAGAGGGACCCTAGAGCACAGTATATGTATGATGTAAAAAAATTCATCCTTCCCACCTCTCTGGTCCCTTCTGTTCTTTACCGTGACTCTTAGGACCACTTTACACACACAGATATCTGTGACCAGCTTCTGAACAGATCTCTGGTTGCAGTGAAATCATGGACACATTGTTACATTTGTACACAGCCACAAAATGGAACAATGGGTCCATGATTTCACTGCAACCAGAGATCTGTTCAGAAGTTGGTCACAGATATCTGTGTGTGTAAAGCGGCCCTTAGGATTCATTACACATGGCAATATTGCATGCAATGTCACTGGCAATTTGCTGGTTGCAGTGAAATCATGGACACATTGTTCCATTTGTACACGGCAACAAAATAGAACAATGTGTCCATGATTTCACTGCAACCAGCAAATAGCCAGTGAAATTGCATGCAATATTGCCATGTGTAATGTACCCTTATTATCACTGAAATCCCTGGACCTCTCACACTAGATTAAGGCAGTTTATGAAGGTTCTGCACAAGTTTGCGAAAGGTCACAACTTCGTAATGTTATCATGTGCATCATGACCTTGCGGGTGTATGCAAAGAGCCATCCCAGGCCTCATCAAACTCCAACCTAGTGTTAGAGACCAGGGGATTGTAGCTCTTGTGATGGTACATAGAAGATACAACCAGAATCAGATGGGTGATGGTGAGGCTAGGGTCACATTTGGGAGAAAGCATCCGTTGGAAGGATGCTTTAAAGGATCCTGTTTTTCCCTTGCTATTTTTATGGCATTTTTTTTTTCAATTTTAGTGCTGGCGTTAACGCATGCATTCCCCATAGACTCCCATGTTAAAAAAAGGATGCATTTTTGCAAGAGCACCAAAAAAAGCTGTAGACTGCGTTTTTGGTGCTTTTGCAAAATCACCTAGCATCAAACACATTGCACGTTTGCAATGCATTTTTAATATGGGAGCCTATGGGGCGTTAATGGAAGCGTTTTTCAACATTTGCACAGATAAAAAATGCTGTCTTTTAGCACATGTATGGCGCTAATGTGACCCTAGCCTGGGGAGTGTTGGGGTCAGAGAGGTGAGCCGTAAGTTTAGGTTTATTATTTTTTAACCTTTTAATGGCTCTTTACGGTTCCAAAAAATGGGGGCCAGCAACTGAAATTTTGTTCAGTCCATGCAGATACAAGTTACAAAAAATTCAGCATTTTGGCAGATGTAGATTTTGTTGAACAATTGGAGAAGAATTAAATTCCATACAATGTATCTGCTCGTCTACACTACATTCTTTTACATAAATTCCTTCTTCCTTCCCACCATTCACATATAAATACTATAAAGTAACATTTCGTTTTTGTTGAGCCTCATTCGTAACCCTTGGGAGATGAGACTTTCAGTTTCTGTGAGGTTCCATGCAATGCCCTATTCTAGTTGGCATTCCTCCCTAGATTGCACACATATAATACTGAAGTATACACGCAGTGACAAGCACCCACATTGTAATTTATACTTATCTTCTACCAGATTTGATTGAAACGGCAACCTGATAGCTGTCTATTCTATCTCTACACTGTGTACTGTATGTCTCGCCAAGGCTTTTCTCCTGTACCTTCCAGAGGGCAGATGATATTTCACCGTTTTCTATATTATGCAGCTGGCATGAACAAAAGGTGATTAACGATGAGATTAGAGTTTTTGTTTCAATCCTGCAAATATCGTTTTCTTCACAGCATTTTGGTTTGAATAAACTATTGCATCTTTTATGTAAAACATGTAGAGGGGATCCTATGATTTAGATGCCCTCCTAAAAGCCAGAAGTGCCTCTTGATGCGGAAGCGATAGCTGTCAGAATAAGCTCTTAGTATTTTCATCAGCAAGAGAGATAGGCCTGCACTGCAATTAAAGGGGCGTCACTTTATCTTGTTACCTCACACACTGACCAGCACTTCTGTCCATATGACTGCTGGTAGAGAGGAACATATGACTGATCTTGTCCATCAGCCTCCTCCAAGAGAAAAGCAGCTTTACCATGTGAAGTGTTTTATAAGTGGAGGAGACTCATCGCAGGTCTGGTTTGTTCCTTAACCGATAGCCATTATGGACAGAAGTGCTGATACAGCAACTGAGAAATATGGCTAACAAGAGAAAGTGGCCAACTCCTTTAACAAGACAGCATCGCACATCAGAAATATTCACAGGTTACAGGTCTACTCTCCTCCATAATGGAGATGCTCAGTGCTCCATAGGCGTCCATCCGTGATAATCTACAGTAAAGATACAACCACAACACTCATCAGAAATCTATTTGTACATCGTTATTCCAATTTTAAGCGCATAACATATCAGTGCAATTTATATTGGATTACAGACGTACCAAGATTTTTGGTGGGTGACGTGATTGTATTTGCACTATGGATTTTCCTATAACATTGTGGTTTCTGCAGTGGCAGAATTTATGTGTGGTTTGGATCTGATATTAAAAGCTTCCTCAATCTGTTTACCTATGGGAAGCACTCTATTTTTAAGGCAAAAAGTCCCTATAACTCAGTTTCATGGTCACATTTTTTCCAAAAAATGTGTTATGTAAATACAATTGTACTAATCCTAAAATATTTACAAACTTCATATTAGATTGAGTTCACTTAAGCCTGATTTCACATTAGCGGCATGACGAGATCAGGCTCACAAACAGGAGCATCGGCATCTGGCCATGCATCTGGAAGCATCAGGATTTTTCAAAGCTACCAAATTGAAACATTGTGCAGCCAGGAAGGAGGTCAAAACGATGCAGTGGTAAGCATCCACCAAGAAACTGATGCTAACGCATGCCCCTGCAGCCCTATTTTAAGTATAGGGACACATGCCTGATCACGAGGCTTCAGGATTTGGACAGATTACAACACAAGACAAAGAATACAAATTGAAACCACCCTAAGGCTGGAGGCCACTGTCATGCATCAAACATGCGTGTTTGATGCACGACAGTGATGTGAGTGATATGCGTGTTTTTGGGTGTGTGTGGTGTGAGTGTGCATGCCTGTATTCATGTGAGTGTGTTGCGAATGTGAGGTGTGACTGCGTGTGTGGTGGTGTCAGTGTGATGCTTTCCATGGTCCTGAAGGACCGCGGACAGCATTTGAGGTGATTTAAACTCACTAAAAAACCAGCGAGTTTGAATTTACCGCTTTGCCAGTACAGTAATCAATAATGTTCCAGCCCTGTCACAGCAGTGCTGTGTACCAGGGAAAGGGGCTGTCATGGTATGCCAATTGCGTACGTAATTGGCGTAAGTACACAAAAAGCGTACCATGGCAGCCGCTGTCCCTAGTGCTGAGCTCCAGCCTGATATTACAGTAATATCGCGCTGAAGCTTTAGGACCACGGACAGCCCAGTAGAGGAGGAGAGTGGCTTCACAGTAATGTAAAATCATCCGACAATTGCCAGGATCAGTAAAATAAAGGAATTAACCCCTGCACTGCCTGGGTGTGTTGTCACTATGTCTACACAGAGTGTACATACTCTGTGTACACATGATGGCAGCACACTAACTGCATTTAACCCTTCTGACACTGGTTTTTATTAGCCACATCTGCAGGCTCTATGCTGACATGTAGCGCAGAGCCTGCAGAGGGGGTTAAAATGATTATTAACACACAGCACTTTATTATTTAGTTTTCTAACTGAGTTTTTTCAGCGCTGCTGTGACAGAGCTGGAACATTATTGATTACTGTACAGGTAAAACAATACATTCAAACTCAAAGTTTGAAGCTATTATAAAGCACACTTGAGCAACTAGCGCACAGTGTGCTGTATCGGTGCGAGTTTGACTCGCACCCATATACTTTTAATTGCGACACTGCGCGTGGAAATCGCGTGCAATCGCAGCATGCTGCCATTGCACTCGCATTTCCATCGCATTGCGAGTGTAATGCGAGAAAATCACATTGATGTGACCTGTATCATTTAAAGGGAACCTGACCTCTACAAATGACCCCCCAGCCTGTTTTAACCTGTCCCTGCACCATAGTAATCCATTTGTAACCATCCCTTTCTGTCCCTAAAGCGCTATGTGAAGTTAAAAGTTTATTCACCTCTTATTCTGCAGCTTCACATTACATGTGAACCCGCAAAAGGCGGGCTTATGTGGCTCTCCCCACCGCCAGCGTGTTAATTATGCATGCCTATATGGGCGTGCTATAGAGCAGAGACTGTACGAAAACGCGTCATATCACCTGTACCACCCCCTTGCAGGACAAGCAATGTCTTTGCTGTATAGCAAACCCATGTGGGCATGCATAATAACACGCCGGCGGTGTGGACAATCGCATAAGCCTGCCTTTTGCGCTTCACACTTGCGGCTTACTTTTATAAACTTTCACATAGCGCTTTAGGGACAGAAAGGGATGGTTACAAATGGATTACTATGGTGCAGGACAGGTTAAAACAGGCTGGGGGGTCATTTGTAGAGGTCAGGTTCCCTTTAAAGATACAGGTCCGAGTGCAATGCGATTTCTTCTCGCATTACACTCACGCGAGTCTTGCACCAGTGTGCCTTCAGCCTCAAGGATGCTTAATTAATCTCATTCTACAACCAACAATGATCAATAAAATAGAGAGCCGAAAAGGTTTGTTTATTACCCTACCCAGTTATTGGTTTGGTATCCAATGTCTAAGGATAATGCATGTGAAAAGCTCCATATACCCTTTTTGCTAATGTTCATGTTTTATGCCTTTTTGCTTCACTTCCTGTGCCATAGCATTATCTGTTGCTCACAGCCATCACTTCCGCTTCAGAGTCCTCTACACCCTTCTGACTACATTTCCCGTCATCCCTTGTGCTGAGTTACAAACCACTGGTGATGACACCAATAGTTTTTCCGCCTAAACCTCTCCTACTCCCAGCTTCACACATAGCTTCAGCATAAGTCCTGTACAGGATACAGTTGCAGAAACCTTACTGACACTGTGCATGAAAGAAACACAAAGTACTATAACTGCAGCCCTGGTAATAAAAATTACCTTCTACTTTCCCTCACTAACTAATAATTTTCTACTGTAACACCATGGTTGGACAGGTGGGGAAGAGAGATATACGTATACACATATTACGGGGGGTATACAGAAAGCTGTATATATTGCACAGGTTAAAGAGCATGATGTGTATATACAGAGGTGTATAGGGTCTGCTATATACATAGAAGTGAGAGCTCTGGGTGGGGGTGGAATTGTGCAGGGAGATAGAATTGTGTCTGCAGTTGCATGCACAGAATCATTGAGTGAGCTCTGCTGAGTAGAACCCTGCCCTCCACCCAGCATGAAAGTCACATCACTGGGATGTCATGGCAGATTCTAGAGAAAGCAATAAATGGAGAATGCCTGGGTTCACACTTGGCCATCAGTTTTTCCCTTGTTCTCAATACCTGATCCTTTTTTTGAGGGTACTTTTTGACCCTGCTGTGCAGCTCTGCGTTTTTTGGACTTTGTCATTTTTTCCCTAAACAATGCTCTAAACAACGGATCCATTTTTTTGCAGGATCAGTTTCCCTTAGGGCCGCATGTTAAAAAAATGGATCCTTTTTTTTCCTGCTCCCAAGAACACTGCTAGCAGCATTTTTTGAGTCCAGTAAAAAAACGTACACCATTTCAGTCACACTTGAGTGCAGCATCAGTTTTTGGCATCAGTTTTTGAACTTAGAACAAACAAGTGCAAAAAATGATGCCAATAACAGATCCAAGGCCAATAACTGGTCAAGTGTGACCCCAGCCAATCTGATTTGACATCACTGGACGTTTCGGTTGGGAATCATGTGACCCGGAGAACAGTTCAGATTACAGTACAATTTGGTATAGCAAGGTATTTACAGTAAGCTTATTTAAATGTTAGTGTTCATGAAAAAGACTGACAAAGTAGCAGGCAACCAATTTAAACGTTAATGGTACCTTTACACTCCGCAACAGGATGGTGGCAACAACCGGATGCTTCACGTGCACGAGCACGCACAAACGGTTGCAAACGGTAATCGCACCACCTTTACACGCCGCAACAAGGTGCGCTACGGTAGGTTACATCTATCTCTGGATACACTGCCGGGTGCCACAAGTTACCTTCTGTAGCTTACCTTACCTCATTTACATGCCGCTATAACAAGGTAATATGGGGGGACCTGGTGCAGCAGGGACAACACAGAGGCGTGCCACAATTGTGGATTACGAGAATTCCGTACGCTGATAGGACAAAGCAATAACATCATGATTGGCCAGCCAGCGCAGGAGGCTGACTAATACATGATGCTCGAGCAATTGTGTAGTGTGACTGGTCATCTCCTTAAATATGCCGCACTATGCAGCGACTACCAATCGTAATGCAGGAGCTTCCACCAATGATCGCTGATGGGGCGCGGTAACCCAGAGCCTGTGTCACGCCCCAGGTACATAGCTTGGTGTCGAAACAACCCTTCTGTTCCTTATTTACACGCCGATACAGGCCGCAACCATCGCCTTGAAAGCCACCTGTTTTAGGGCGCTGCTCTGAAACAGGTGCCTCCAGTGGCGGGTGGCAACAACCGTCTTCACACGCCACTACCTCGGGTTGATTTGGCGGTGCAAGATACATTTCTCTCATGTACCCGGTTGTTGCCACCATCCTGTTGCGGCGTGTAAAGGTACCATAAGTGGTGCAGATTTTTTAAGGAAGCAAAATTGCAAAAATATTTTAATCTGAAATATTATTATTTTTATTTATATATTTATATAGCACCATTAATTTTATGGTGCTGTACATGAGAGGGGTTACATACAAAATTATAGATATAGTTTACAGTAAACAAATTATCAAAGACTGGTACAGAGGAGAGAGGATCTGGCCCTTGCGGGCTTACATTCTACAGGGCAATGGTGAGGAGACAGTAGGTCAAGGTTCAGCAGATCTAGTGGCGGGGAGGTGGCAGCGGGGCGGCAGCTCTGGTGGCGGTGGGGCGGCAGCTCAGTCATTGCAGGCTGTAAGCTTTCCTGAAGTGATGGGTTTTCAGGTTCTGTCTGAAGGATCCGAGCATGGTAGATAATCGGACATGTTGGGGCACAGAATTCCAGAGGATGGGGGATATTCGGGAGAAATCTTGAAGGCGGTTGTGGGAGGAACAGATAAGTGTGGAGGAGAGGAGGAGATCTTGGGAGGATCGAAGATTACGTGAGGGAATATAGTGGGAGATTAGTTCAGAGATATAGGGAGGAGACAGGTTATGGATGACTTTGTACGTCAGTGTTAGTATCTTGAACTGGATTCATTGAGGAATTGGGAGCCAGTGGAGGCATTTGCAGAGGGGAGAAACAGGGGAGTAGTGATGAGAGAAGGGAATTAGTCAGGCAGCAGAGTTGAGGACAGACTGGAGAGGTGCAAGATTGTTAGCAGGAAGGCCACAGAGGAGGATGTTGCAGTAGTCAAGGCGGGAGATGTTAAGGGCGTGTACAAGCATTTTGGTAGATTGAGGGCTGAGGAAAGGACGGATTCTGGAAATATTCTTGAGCTGGAGGTGACAGGATGTGGCGAGAGTTTGGATGTGTGGTTTGAAGGACAGGGCAGAGTCAAGAGTTACTCCGAGGCAGCGAATTTGAGGTGTGGGAGAGAGCATGATCCAGGACAGGGCAAGGTCTTTGATGCCAAGGTAAGAAAGAATCTGTACTAGGAGAGAGTAGTCGAATGTGTCAAAGACAGAGTACAGGTCTAGAAGGAGGAGGATGGAGAAGTATCTGTTAGCTTTGGCTGTGAGTAAGTCGTTAGTAATTTTGGTTAGGGCAGTTTCTGTGGAGTGGTGGGGCCGAAAGCTGGATTTGTAGATTGTCAAGGAGAGAGTTGGATGAGAGGTGGGAGGAAAGTTGAGCATGGACATGTTGCTCAAGTAGTTTGGAAGCAAATGGGAGCAGCGATATGGGGCAGTAGCTCGTCATAGCAGTCGGGTCAAGGTTTGGCTTTTTGAGGATGGGCGTGATGGTGGCATGGTTGAAAGCCGAGGGAAAGGTACCGGAAGATAACGATAGATTAAAGAGGTTGTTTAGGGCTAGGATGAGGATGTTAGTGAGGTTGGGTAGGAGGTGGGAAGGAATGGGTTCAAGTGCACAGGTGGTGAGGTGTGATTTGGATCGGAGATGAGTAAGCTTTCCTTCAGTGATGTTGGAGAGGGAGGTTATGAGGGAAGGGCAGAGGTCTGGTATATGGAGTGGTTGGGGTGTTAGAACAATAAAGCTTTGCCTTGTTTGGTTGATCTTATTTTTGAAGTATGTGGTGAAGTTCTCAGTAGAGATGAAGGAGGTCGGAGGGGGCAGGAGGAGAGAGTTAAAAGTGCTGAACAGTTGTTTGGGATTGTAGGATAAGAAGATACAAGGTTTGTGAAATAGGTCTGTTTAGCAGAGGTGAGGGCTGATTTGAAGCTTGGTGTAGCTTGTTTGAAAGAAGTGAAGTCGTCTGGCATGTGCGTTTTCTTCCAATGCTGCTCCACAGCCCTGGAAACTTGGCAAAGTTTTTTGGTGAGATTGTTGTGCCAGGGTTGCATAATATTAATATAATTGTATAAATACATACCGTATATACTCGTGTATAAGCCGACCCGTGTATAAGCCGACCCCCCTACTTTTGCCCCAAAAATCTGGAAAAACCTATTGACTCGTGTATAAGCCGAGGGTGGACCCCAGCACAGGTATACAGCCCCTAGCAGGTGGTATACAGGCCCCCCCCCAGTGGTATACAGGCCTCCCCAGTGGTAGTATACAGCAGCCCCAGTGGTAGTATATAGCAGCCCCAGCAGCCCCAGTGGTAGTATATAGCAGCCCCAGTGGTAGTATATAGAAGCCCCAGCAGCCCAGTGATAGTATATAGCAGCCCCAGTGGTAGTATATAGAAGCGCCACAGCAGCCCAGTGGTAGTATATAGAAGCCCCAGCAGACCCAGTGGTAGTATATAGAAGCCCCAGTGGTAGTTTTTGAAGCCCCAGCAGCCCCAGTGGTAGTATATAGAAGCCCCAGCAGCCCCAGTGGTAGTAAATAGAAGCCCCAGCAGCCCCAGTGGTAGTATATAGAAGCCCCAGCAGCCCCAGTGGTAGTATACAGCAGCCCCGGCAGCCCCAGCGGTAGTATACAGCAGCCCCAGTGGTAGTATATAGGAGCCCCAGCAGCCCCAGTGGTAGTATACAGCAGCCCCAGTGGTAGTATACAGCAGCCCCGGCAGCCCCAGCGGTAGTATACAGCAGCCCCAGGAATCCAGGGCCCCCCCAGCCTTGCTCCGCTAACCTGTAAAGGAAAATATACTTATCACTGTCCCGCTGTCGTCCCCGCTCGCCGCTGCCGTCCGCGATCCTCCATCTTCATGCGTCTTCTTCCGGTTTCCTGTGTTCGTCGCCGGCAATGACGTCTTCAAGTAGGTTTGAGTCCACTGACCTATATTTTAAGCTGATACTTCCTGTTCTGTAGAGATCACTTTTCAGCTGTCTGTTACTAGTTTGAGCATGTCAGGCTTCTCAAGTAGCCTTGCTTGTTTCAATTTGCTAAACTGCCTTGGCCTATTTAAGGCCTTCTATGCCTGACACTTGGACCCTGGTATTGCTGGAGAGTAACCCTGTTTGAGCGAATTCTGAGGAACTGAGCTATAGTTGGTTTAATATTCATCATCTTGGCTTCTGATGAACTCAAAAGTCCTGTCTGCAACCTTCCCTGGGTCCTTGGTCCTTCTGTATATTGTCTACCTTCAGTTTGGTCTGCCATTTGAAGTGGTCAGATTTCCATGTTACCCCTGAGAGTCATCGGCTTTCCGCCTGTGGTCAGTATTTCTGCTTCATGTCTGGCTGTGATTTCCAGTAATCCTGTTACCTGTCTCAACTCATAAGTAACTTTGCTACATATCTGACAACAATCCTGTTAGGCTGGTTTCACACTACGATTTTATCAGTTCCGATGCTGTCCGATAGGCATCGGACCAAATCGGATGTGCACTAAATGCCATCCGATTTGGTCCAATCCGATTCTGTCCGATTTTTCTTTCGGTGCAAAAATCGGAGCATGCTACGATTTTTGCACCGAAAATGAAATCGGACAAACTCGGATCGGACCAAATTGGATGGCATTTAGTGCACATCCGATCCGACCCAATCAATTTGACATGGGGCCCTATGGAGCAGGGTCCGAGGAAACATCTGATGTCTCCTCGGACCCGATTTTAGTGTACTGAGCATGCTCAGTATACTAAAATAACTCCTAAAAGTAAATTAAGGGGTTAATTAAAAAAAAAATCTATGCTCACCTGTCCACGAGGCCCCCGGTGTCTCCCGTGTCTCCAGGTGTCTTGCTGTCTGTGCTGACAGGACCTGCCGTGATGTCACAATCACATGACTGCCAGTAACCAATAGCCGGCAGTCATGTGATTGTGACGTCATGCGAGGTCCTGGCAGCACAGAAGACAGAACAGCAAGACATCGGGAGACGCGCGGGACCGTGCAGGAGTCGTGGACAGGTGAGAAAAGATTGGAGGAGAGGAGGACAAGAGGGGGAGCGCAATGAAGGACAAGAGGGGCAGAGGGGGAGCGCACAGGAGGACAAGAGGGGAAGAGGGGGAGCGCAATGGAGGACAAGAGGGGAGGAGGGGGAGCGCAATGGAGGACAAGAGGGGAGGAGGGGGAGAGACAGCTGATGACATTTGGCATCCGATTGCAGGCATCAGAAAAATCCGATGCTATCCGCAAGTGCAGCCGGTATGCGGTAATTGCGGCAGATGCGGTTTTTTCACCGCATCTGCCGCGAATTTCAATAAACGCTGATGTGAAAGGGCCCTTACCTGTTTACAGTCATCTATATTCCTGTTATGCTTCTGTGGTCTTCTGCAACTTTGCCAGCTGTCACAGATCTTTGGTGTGCTGTCGTCTGCCTATACTGTTCAGGTTATGCTCTTTTGTCATGTTCTCTAACTCTGCTTGAGGTTCGTTATATGTCTGATAAACCCTGGACTTTATTAAACTTATATTTTTGCATTTTTTGTGTCCATGTCCTGTAAACCCCAATCTGACTGCGCCCACATGTCCATGCAAATCAGCGGGCTTTGAGGAACCACTGATTCCACTTCAGCATTACACTGTTATCACATTATTTTAATGACTGACAGGATTACAGTAACAGATAACACCTATATATTGATAAGGTAGGATCAAATTAATCATAATAGGTGAAAGTAAGCTTCTCACCTTCTCTCCCCACTCTGTATAATGACCTCTGCCCAGATGAAAGAGCTTGTCTAGAAACTCTCCTATAAAAGTCAGTGAACAGCTTAAGTCTGATAGGCTTTTATGGATTGTGTAGCTATTGTAAAGAAAAAGAATAGCAAATAAATATGTATCAGTAGCTGGTTTTAATTAGTGATAGATATATATGTATCATGTTTTCTTAAAACATTTTCATGTCATTGATACAAATCACAACATGTTCTTAAGAGGGTCAATGAATCAAGATGTATGAAGTCTCAAATAGGGTGCGACTCCAAGAAGAACTATTTCCTTTCAGATCTTCAGTGTTAAATTTCTGCATCACTAATCTAACCTCACTCACACTGAGAATTAAATGCTCGGTGAGCTTTCAACATGGAATTTCCAAACTAACTGATTGACGCCAGAGGTGTGCAGAGTTCAAGTGTCTCACCGCTTGCACTGTCTCTGAGCATCTTCTGGCATTTCAAAGCAAGAGATGTTCAAAGGTTCACATGGTACATACTTAAGGAATCATGTATTTCAAGTCTCAAACTAAGCTTCTTTCTTGCAGTAGATATATCGAAAAATGTAGCACATAAGGATCTAATAGTTACTGCACATTCTAAAGCACATAGGGATCTAGGAATTATGGCACACTCTAAAGCAATGACTGGAGTTATCCAAGAACTTAGTACTGCAGGTCATTTAAGTATTGAACATGTCTCCAATTTTCTAAGTAACTCTAGTTCTGAAGGTGATCTTGACAAGAATTTCTCATCTCATCACATGTTGGTAACAACTAGGGATAGGCGAGTATACTCGTTACTATTCGGTACTCGCCGAATAGTATGGTACTCGCGTTACTCGGCAAGTTTCCTTGTGATTACTCGCTAGGAGTAACGAGTACAATGTAAGTAAATGGGAAATGTGAGTAATTCCTCAGCTGGACCCTACACAGTGGTCTGGGGGCTGAGGAAAAGCTAAAATGGGTGCATGATTGTTTAAAAGCCGGCGGTAAAAGGCCACCGGCTTTTAAACAATCATTTAGCCCGATCTTCTGCCTCCCATCTCAATCCTATGGTTCCCCGCAGCTTCCCAACCCAATCCTGTGCTCCCCCCACCGCCTCCCACCCTGGTCCTGAGTTAGGACCGGGCGGGGAGTGCAGCACAAAAGAGCGGGTAGCGAAGGGCCCCGGCGGGGAAGTCAGCGGTGAGAAGACTTCATCGATGGCTTTCCTGTTCTGTGCTGCGCTCCCCGATCCCTGATGCCCCCTCCCCACTCCCTGGTTCTGCACTGTCCACCTGGTCCTAACTTAGGATCAGGCGGAGAGGCGGCGGGGAGAGCGGGGAGGGGGCATCAGGGAGCAGGGAGCGCAGCACAGAACAGGAAAGCCGGCGGTGAAGTCTTCTCACTTCCGGCTTTCCCGCCGGTTATTTCAAATGAACAGATGATGCTGATCAGCTGTTCATTTTAAGTAGCCGCGCGGTACTGTCAGGGTTCAGGTGAGTTCATGCAGCATGAACTCACATGAACTTTCCCACGGCCGGGTGCAGAGCTCAGCTACGTCTCTGGTAGAGTTTCTCTACCAGAGATGTAGCTGAGCTAAAGAAAAAGACTAAATTGGACTATGTCGGACGAAATATTATTTTTTTTAATAAAGATGGAGTCGCTAAGTGTTGTTTTGTTTTTTTTATAATAAAACTTTTTTTCTCTGTGTTGTGGTTTTTTTTAACACTTTACTAGAAATTCATGACGGTCATGTCTAATATTAGCGTGACCCCATGAATTTCGGGCTTAGGGACAGCTGATAATACAAAGTTGGCCCTAATTTCTTTATTACCCAGTGAGCAAACGCACCAGGGCCCTGGATGAGTTGGGTACAGCGCCAGAAAATGGAGCTTCTATGAACGCGCCATTTTCTGGGGTGGCTTCGGACTGCAATTTGCATTGGGGGGGGGGGCCAAAAAGCTTGGGCCACCCTGCGCTGTGAATTCCAGCCCCCAGCTGCTTACTTGTACCTGGCTGGACACAGAAATAGAGCGAAGCCCCACGTATTTGTTTTTTTTTTTATTAATTCATGAAATTCATGAAATAATAAAAAAAAGGGCTTCACTGTATTTCTGTTTCCAGGCAGGTACAATTAGACAGCTGGGGGTTGAGGACAGCCGGTTCCTGCCTGCTGTACCTGGCTGGCGTACAAAACTACAGCGAAGCCCACGTTGAAATTTTTAGGAAAAATTCATAAATATTTTTTAAAAAAGCACATTTAGGGACTGCATCTTTATTAACCCCTCACTTGAGGGATTAATAAAGATGCAGTCCTAAATTAGTTTTTGTTAAAATTTTTAAATGAATTCTTCAAAAAAATGTTTGCCGTATTTTTGTATGCCAGCCAGGTACAGTAGGCAGGAACGGGCTGCCTCCAACCTCCTGCTGCCTATTTGTACCTGGCTGGTAACAAAAATAGGGAAGCCCTTTTTTTAAATTATTTCATGAATTTCATGAAATAATTAAAACAAAAAATATGTGGGGCTTCGCGCTATTTCTGTGTCCAGCCAGGTACAACTAGGCAGCTGGGGTCTGGAATCCGCAGTGCAGTGTGGCCCAAGCTTTCTGCCCCTCCCTCCCCGCTGTGAATTGCAGTCCACAGCCACCCCAGAAAATGGCGCGTTCATAGAAGCTCCATTTTCGGTCAGCCGCGTTTTTTTCGCGGCCGCACCTGCTGCAAGTGCCAAAACCGCACTTGCCGCACCTGCCGCAAGCCCGCCTATAAACTGTATGGGGCTTGCCGCAACCGTGCCGCAAGTGCAGCCGGTATGCGGTAATCGCGGCAGATGCGGTTTTTTCACCGCATCTGCCGCGATTTCAAATAAATGCTAGTGTGAAAGCACCCTAAGATGTTTTAATAAATGGCAAACCTTTTATTAATTTCTTAGCTCCCCTCACAGCTCCACTACGCGTTTCAACTGTATAAAACAGTCTTCATCAGGTGGTGACACAATCACACAATATTAGATCTGGAAATACTAGTTCTAATAGGTAACTTCAGATCACAGTGAGACACAAGAGTGTGGGAATATAAACTGATAATGAACTTTGACATACTTAAAGCAGGAATGAATATCTCACATGGATTTATGTCTTTCTACATTCAATGAGGAATTTTCAGGTCTTGACCAACCACTAATCAAAGAACAATAAAACAATCTGTGCCTCTTATCTCAGAACTTTGATTTTACCTCCCCAGCTGCTCTCCCCCTCCCAAGACTGACTACTATTTTCTGCCTTACATCACCTGTCGTATTTACTGCATCATGCTACCCTGTATATTTATATATGTGTTTGTCTTCAGAATTTGTGTCATTATTAGCCTGATGAAGAGGTCATAGAGTCTCGTAAGCTTGCTTTGCTTTTTCTTACCATCTTTTCAGTTAGCCATTAAAAGATATCAACCACTGAGGACTCTCAGATTCTAATATTTCTATCTACTGGCTAACACGGTACAAACATTTTTTACCTTATCAAAAGGGCTGTTTTTCAGCATTCAGCACCAGAAAACTTTACATAACTGAAAAAATGAATGGACAAATATACTGAGACATTCTTGACAAAAAACTCCTAGGTATCAGAATGATGAAGATGAAATGAGGGTTGACATTTCAGCAAGACAATGAACTTAAACACACTGCCAAGGAAACACTTTTAGAGAAAGAAAATAAAGCTAGATTGGCCCAGCCAATCACCTGACCTGAATCCAATAGAAAATGTATGAAAGGAACTAGATCAGAGTTCATGAAAGAAGTTCACAGAACCTTCAGGATTTGAAGAGTGTCTGTATGGAAGAATTGGCCGAAACCACACCATAGTGATGCATGTGACTAGTTTCTCCATAGAGGAGCCATCTTGAGGTTGTCATCACTAACAAAGGCTTCTGTATGAAGTATTAAATAAATTTCCGTAAGCTTGTTTAATACTTTTTTTTATTGTTTGCTTTCTGATTATTACACATCATTAAATTTATGGACAGTTATCGTTTGATTTCTTTGTCTGTGTGGATTGGGTGGATTGTTACTGACATCTGGTGAGACAGTCATGTCAATAGCACTTTTAGAAATATACTAGCTGTACAGCCTGACATTGCCCGGGTTTAATGCCCATATATGGTCATAATGCTCATATATGGCAATCTACCATTCCCAGATCTCCTTTCTCTCATCCTCAGGCTCTCGCTATGGGCTGTACACACCGTCAGTTTCCAAGAACAGGCCTAACACGGCTCCTGTCCCTAGGGTAACTCCACTCTCTTCTCTCTCCACTCTGCTCAACTGTCACCTGAGCTCTCTTGACAGGGACTGACTAGCTCCGCCCCCTGCACCTGCCATTCATAGTGGACATCTACTGAAGTCAGCAACTGACCTGACATCAGCTGTTAGAGCTCCCCCTACAGGCCCAGGTTGGGATATATGTGTTATGAGCCCAGGGCAAGGGGTACTCGGATACCGGGCCTGGGTTTGATGGAATTAACTGGGGAATCACAGGTGGTCGGGTTCCCACTTCCGTGCCCTGGCTGTAATTTGTTAGATGAGGGAAATATTTACAGGGATAAAGAATAGTATGTGACGCCACCTGTGGATCCCAGTAATTTGGATACCGGCGCTGCAGGCCGGCCGCTGAGGTGATGATGGGTGCAGCTCAGTGTGGTCTAACTCCCCACAGGTGGAGCTTTTACTTCAGGGCAGCAGTGATGGAGGATGAGGGGATGAGGGGAGTAGTTGTTCTTACCTCTCTGGTGAGATGATGATGCTGAGGCCCTCCGGGCGCCGGCGGGAAGATAGACAGAGACCGATTCAACTTCAACTCCACTTTACTGGTACCAGCAGATGTTATAGTACACAGTAACAGTCTAGTTCAATGGGAACGTATTCACAGTTTTCAGGTTGCCTTATAGAGTCCGTTGGTGTACCTTCCTTTTGGCTTTCGGGGTCCCGGTCTTGCTTTCACTTGCTTAACCACCTTTGCAGAGCTCCCTTGCCAGTCCTGCAGTCTGTTACTGGTAGATACGGGTTGTTCCTTACCGGTACAGACAGGAGCTACCCAGTCTATTCTCCTGCCACCGGAATTTGGCCCGTTACCTATAGTGTCCTGGACCTGTTTTAGAACTGAGGTGAAGGTGCTTCTTTGTGGCACTATGGCTCCCTTATTCCGGTCCCGCAGTCATACGGTTTGCAGTGAGGGATAGACCACTCACTGCCTTGGCTCCGGTATGCCGGTTGCTCTCCCCAGAAATCTCCAGCCAGCTCCAACCGGTCCTGCATCGTCTCCTTCTGTTCTGGGTCCCCTCTTCAAGAGAGGTGCCCTCCTGTCAGCAGCCTGCCAGGCACGTCCTATCTGGCCGCTTTCCAAGCACTAACTGAACTAACTGTCACTTAAGTCTCCTGCACTAACCTAGGCTCCACCCTCTTTTGGACCTACTGAATAATCAGTCCCTCTATACTAAGGTGACTTAGTCCTGTGTGTGTGTGTGTGTGTGTGTGTGTGTGTGTGTGTGTGAAAAAAGACTCTATTAAGGGGGAACCCCAAACCCATAACCACGGAGGCACTACACCTTCTGTTTGGGGTGCAGTACCTTCCTGTGGAACCTAGCTGTAGGGGCGCCACATGTGTGCTTCACCTGGTGGATGTCTTGCCTCCAAGCTTGTAATATGATTACCGGACCCCGAGGCGCTACACTTCCCCCTTGGTTAATTTCAGTACTCCTGGACTGAGAAACCATATAAAAACATAATATTGCATAACAGGAATTAAACAGAGTCTCAAAAGAAAAATTGCAAAAACCAGGTAAAGTTAATGAAAAAGCAGTCCAACGAGAAAGGATAGAAGTTCAAAAAGTAACAAAAGTCCCTACAATTAAGTCACTGTAAGTCCGGTATATAGAACAAGAGAAATGCATTAACTTTAACTAAAAAGAATAGTTACATTATTTACATTACAAATTCTATTTCCCTCTCCCGGGGCTAATCATGTCTATCCCGAGCCGGAACCCGACCTTTATTGCTGCCCATTGACCTTAAAATGGGGGTATTTATCCCTGAAAGTAACCTCCCGGAGATGAACTATGATGCTGACCATCAACAGAAGTACCACCAGGTACAAGAATGTGTGGAGAGAAACCTGGCTCAGGCTCGGGAGAAGCAAGAGAGGGTCTACAACCAAAATGCGCCAGCCGGCCCTCTGGAACAAGTTCTGAAGCGGAAAGAGCGGATCCACAAATTGGATGACTAATTGGAGGCAGAGCCCTACACCGTGATGCCGTCTCATCTAGACCCTCAGAAGGTTTGCTTGATAAGCCGGGATGGGGGAGAAACCTCAGCTACTGTCTCCCGAGATCATTTGAAACGATGTCCTGAACAACTAAGGAATCCTGAACTGGACTTGTCAATGCCTGTTCACAAACCAGAAAAAGAGGAGAAGATCTACACCATGCTGGGCGACTTTCCTGGGGATTGGCTTCAGATTAACGGAGCCATTGTGGTCCCAGTGCTCACTTTCTCTCTGCCAGTGACTGATACACCTGCCAAGACCTTATGGGCTGAAGACTTTGACGAATACGACACTCCTCGCGCTATAGAGGAACCTGTCGGGCCCCTGGTGAGTCAGAGTGTACCTGTTCTCCCACCAGAACCACAAGCACTAAACAATAGTGTACCCTCTCCACACATAGCTGACAATACAGATTTAAATAACCTGACAGAAACACCGGTATTGCGTAGGTCAATGCGTAGCAATAAAGGTTGGGTTCCGGCTGGGTATAGAGATGATTAGCCCCAGGAGAGGGAAATAGAATTTGTAATCTAAATAATGTAAATATTCTTTTTAGTTAAAGTTAATGCCTTTCTCTTGTTCTATATACCGTACTTACAGAGGCTTAATTGTAGGGACTTTTATTACTTTTTGAACTTCTATCCTTTTTCGTTGGACTGCGTTTTCATTAACTTTACCTGGTTTTTGTAATTTTTCTTTTGAGACTCTGTTATTAACTCCTGTTATGCCTTGTTATGTTTCTATATGTTTTCTGAGTCCAGGAGTACTGAAATTACCCTTGGGGTCCAGTAATCATATTACAAGCTTGGAGGCAAGGCATCCACCAGGTGAAGCACACATATAACATATCCCAACCTGGGCCTGTAGGGGGAGCTCTAACAGCTGATGTCAGGTTAGTTGCTGATGTTAGTAGAGGTCCCCTGTAAATGCAGGTGCAGGGGGCAGAGCTAGTCAGTTCCTGTCAGGAGAACTCAGATGACAGTTGAGCAGAGTGGAGAGAGAGGAGAGTGGAGTTACCCTAGGGACAGGAGCTGTGTTAGGCCTGTCCTAGGGAACTGACGGAGTGTAGAGCCCATAGCGAGGGCCTGAGGAGGAGAGAAAGGAGATCTGGGAGTGGTAGCAGTGGCAGTATGCCTAGAATTAAGCACAGTACGGTCATCGGAGACCGAGGTCATCAGGGATTATATACTCAGCGGCCAAATCTGGAGAGCGGATAGTTTTATACCACCCCGCTCACTACAGAGCCAAGGAGACACAGCCGCACTACAGAGCCCCGGAGAGCTAAGTAAAGACACAGCTAGAAGAAGGGTTAACGATGCCTGTCACACGGATAATACAGAATAGAGAGGGTCACAGCACCGCTTTATGCAGCCAGGGTCCACCGGACAGGACATAAAGGGAAAGCATCAGGACTTGCCTGGCGTGGAAAGCCTAAAATTGCCTCCATGCTCTGGACCCCGTGAACTTCAGCAGAAAGTACCCGGTACTACCTAAATTTCTTCATTAAAGGTAAAAGAAAGACTGTTACATTTGTGTCCATATATCATTCTTTGAGAAAAGTCCTGCATCCCCATCATCACCTCACAACCACTTCACCAATAACAACTATTACCACCAGCCCAGGGATCAACATAGCCCTACCTGTGGAGGGCTTATCATCTTGCTGCATCCCATAATCATCCCTTGGAGCTGAAGCAAGCAGCAGCGTTCACATCTGGCCGCATACCACAGGTGGTGTCAAAGTAACATTCATTTTTATTTATTTTTCCCTTTTTACAATCCCCTTTTTATTTGCGGTCCCTCTAAGGCCCCGGAACTGGTCCACAGCCACTACCGTGACATTCCCCCTATGCACAAACAGCAGGGACCGGTCAAGTAACCCACAGCCCTGAGGACGACCCATAGTGTTCGTGATGCCAATTTTTGCATCGCCATCAGGGCCGTGGGTTACTCAGGACTGGTCCCTGCTGTCTGTTCACGAAGGGATGTCACGGTAGTGGCCATGGACTGGTTTCGAGTAACCGACGACCCTGAGGGTGATGCAAAAATTGGCGTAACAAACAGGATGGGTCGTCTCCCCACATACAAGCGACACCAATTCGACGGGCTGGACAGGTCTACTCCCTGGTGGTGGCCTTGCTTAGTGATTGTGAACCTGGTCACAGTTGTGAAAGGCATACAGAGATTAATGCTGCCATTTATTTACTGTACCTTCTTGTGGTGGTGAGTGGCGTTTCCCCATTGTGTTGATGTAGTAGAAGGGGAGAGATAGCCAAGAAACACTTTAAAATGAAGACGGTTGTTCTTAAACACTGTCAGAAGGTCCACAGCCACAGATGTACAACATGCTGAAAGGGTATAGCTCACAAACAGGCATGTACAGGGCCGGTTTTAGGCAAAGTGGGGCCCTAGGCAAAAGGTTAAAGTGGGCCCTAAATGCTCAGGCCACTTTCACATCTAACGCTTTGCTGCATTTTGCTCAATTTGCATTTCCATGCGTTTTTACCGCAAAAACGCATCAAAACGCATGCGTTTTTGTTCCCATTTATTTTAATGGAAACACATGCAAAAACGCTGCCCAAAACATCGGGGAAGACGTTTTGTGCTGCGTTCGCAAAAATGCATGCGTTCCCATTGAAATCAATGGGGGAAAAAACGCTAGCGTTTTTAATGCGTTTTTAGCGGTAAAAACGGCTAGAAAGGCAAATTTAGCAAAACGCACACCAACCTTAGATGTGGAACAGGCCGTAGTTATATGGTAAGAGTGACTTCATAAGTTGATTATCTAGGTCAGAATAAGAACATACTGAACGTCATTTTTATTTCAATCATAAAAAAAAAAACTGAAATTTGTAAAAAAAAAAAATATTTTTTTTTTATTTTCCGAGACCCATGATTTAATTTTTGAAGATACAGGGCTATGTGAGGGGTTACTTTATGTGCCCTGAGCTGACATTTTTACTGATACCATTTTGAGTCAGATACAACATTTTGATCGCCTTTTATTGCATTTTATTGTAACAACGTGGTGGCCTAAAAAACATAATTCTGGCGTTTTTATTTTTTACCCATTACGCCATTTTCCAATTGGATTAATTTACTTCATATATTGATAGCTTAGATTCTTACGAACGCAGCGATACCAAATATGTGTATTTTTACATTTTTTTCACTGTTTTATTGCTATTTTCAGTTCAGCTCCTTTGGGGGCCCCTAAGAGAGTGGGGGCCCTAGGCAACTGCCCAGTCTGCCCCCCCTAACGCCGACCCTGGGCATGTATCAATGTATTTAGGAAATGAGCACAGGTGAGACATGATGACAGCAAGAAGAGTAAAAGCCTATCCTGGTGTCCAAATTGCCACAATAGAGTTGTTTCATCTATCCCACTAGAGTGGTATTCTCCAGCAGATCAGACTCTATAAGTCCCTTTATCATTCATTTTGGTAGGTGCTCTTGTGTGCTCATCTACTTGTGGGAGACCTCCCTTCCAGACCTGTACTCCTCCTGGTACACTGCTTTACAGCTTTGGTACACAACTGTACATTCAAGTGGGCTAGGTTTGATGTGCAGGCCAGGGCATTCCATCTGCCTAAAGGGAGAAGGTCCTCAGAGCCCCTTCCTGTGATTTCACATTAGTCCATGCCATACAACCCGCAGGAGTGGGGTTCGGGTTTCCCTACATGTCTTGGCTATAAGTATGTAGCCTCTGAGGTCTCACTAAACTGAATCATTTCTGAGGTAACTGCAGTTATCTAACCTAAGTCTTAGTCCTAACGACAGTTATGTACCCCCCAGACTCCATCCACCAAGCTATTCTGCCCAACAACAGGGTAAATAAGGAGTTCAACCCAGAGGTGTACTAGTATATCCTGAATACCTTGTGTGGATAACGCAAACTCCTTCTAATACATCAAACAAATACATAAAAAAAGCTATTGACACTATGAGAATCTAGGAAATTACATAATGATAAACCATAATAATATTATTTCATGTGTTATTCACTTACATTAGCTTTTTGGACTCAGGATTGGAAGAAATGTGTGTACTTACCTTCACGGGGGGATAGGACTGCACAGTTGTTGATAGAGTAAAATCCTTTACCACTTTCTGATAGTTAAAGGCTTCAAAAACAGCATTACCTATACAATATTTATACAGGCAATAAAAAAGGGAGAAAAACCCAGAGGGAGGAATTTATCAAACATTCATGATGCACACAAATTTTATTTACCATATTGATTCTGCAGAGGATGTTTAAACTTCACAGAGAACATTTTCCTCGCAGTAAAGCCTTGCTAACCTTCTGAGATTTCTTTTACATTTGCATGTGATATCAAAGAGACTTGATGAATTGTATATCATATAGCTTCTTCCTATACAGTCACATAAATTCACCTACTATGGCTTCACAATATATTGTCATTGTCTGTGGTTTTTGTACAACATTCATTGCAACATGCGAATCATTCCAATCAATTGTTCTTTTTCTATTGTTCTTGATAGAGCTGGAGAAATGCCAGGTGGGCAGTGAGGCTAGGAATCTGCTGTTTCTAAGTACACTATTCAGTGTTTTCAGTTTCCAAACAGTCTTAAGGGGGTGTCACACGCGTCAATATCGCCTGCACGATATCGGCTGCACGTGACGTTGCAGCGATATTGACGCGTGTGACATACTGCATCAACCAGCGATAAATCGCTGGTTGATGATCGCCAGGTTTCAGAACCAGCTCAGAAACCTGGCGATTGTCGCCCGGTGGACACGCAGCATCGCTGCGTGTGACACCGGGAGTAGCGATATTCCAGCTCCCAGCGCCTCTCACAAGCGCTGGGAGCTGGTATCCAAGGTACACTGCGGGTAACTAGGCAGCGCGCGCTGCCTAGATACCCGACTGTGTACCTTAGTTACCAGCCTCCTCCGCTCACCGGGTGAGCGGAGGAGGCTGGTAACTAAGGTACACGTCGGGTATCTAGGCAGCGCGCGCTGCCTAGTTACCCGCAGTTTACCTTGGAGACCAGCCTGCTCCCGCTTCCAGCAGGCTGGCAGCGGGAGCAGGACATCGTGGAAACGATATTTAAATCGTTTCCATGATGTCACTGGTCAATTGATCGCTGGTGAGTCTGTCTGTGTGACAGCTCACCAGCAATCAGCCGTCAATGTCGTCAGCGATCATCTCGCTGACGACATTGACGCGTGTGACACCCCCTTTAGCGTTGTTTACTTGGCTACTAAAGGTGATAGGGAACCTGTCAACAGGTTTTCTCCATATAAAGAATGGCCACTTACTTTGAGGCCTTTTTTACAACATGTCCAATCCAAAGAAAATGTTCTGCACCAAAAATCCACGTTATGATCTGATGGAGATATCAAAGAGGAGAAATTAAACAGTGGCCAGCTTATCACAACTAAACAGTTGCACACGGCTACAGTAACACAAGTTCCAAGGGATCCTCAAAGTCAGGAGAAGGCTAATAGGTCCTTTGGTGGTGCCCGCATCTGTACATCCACCTACTATGCCTTTTACCTAAGTTGGAATAAAGACAAAGTTTTACGCAACAATGAGTGCCACTTGTCCTCCCTGTACTTTGAGGACATTTTTTATAGCATACTATAGTACTAGGATACTGTAAAAATGTCCCCAATCCCCTCTGCAGATCCCAACACAGTTCGTTCTGATGGGTATCTTTGGTCTTACTACAATGACCATCCTCCAGCTTATTGCATGTGGATGACGTGTCTTACGTCATCTACACAATGTTCCCCAATCACGTTCCTGCACAAGAGCACTTCTCTCAGCTCTGCTGAGGGCAGAGCAAGATACTGTACTGTGCATGCGCAAGCTTCACTTCTGGGTCATTGGCCCTCTAGAGCTTTCCTGGCGCATGTGCATTACATACTTTGGTCGGCTTAGTAACTATTTTAGTTTTCCTCAAGGAGAAGTTTATTAACTTCGAAATATCTTGCCAATAAAAACATGTGGACACCCTGATTACTGCATATTGCACTTTTTCCTGGATATGAAATAAGCAGTGCAGGTCACCCACTTTCTTCACTATATTGAGTATCACATTGAACGCTCCAATCTTTTGGGAATGCAGCAGCTGGAATATCTCTTTTCAAAGTCTTTATTAGCGTTGTGCCACAGCCCTACAAGATGAACAGCATCGCTTTTTCAATATAATTACCAATTTATCAGAAAAAACCCTATTGTGCCTGAATTTCCCCAAAGTTTTTTCATGCAATTTTTCAATGCATTTTTAATGCAAATGGACACATTATAGTCTATGGGTTTTACATATCTGTTTTTTCCCCATAATCAAAAATGTCAGCTTATACTGAAAAAAAAAGGTTCCTTAAGGCTGCCTTCACACTTGCAGATGGATCTGCAGCGTTTTGCAGATGCATCTGCAAGTGTGAGCATGCTGACCGCGGCCCCTATGTTTATAATAGGGCGCACCGGGTCTGAACGCTCTCATTCATTCCTATATGTGTACTGTCAGCAGGCGTATGCCTGCTGACAGATCACACACTCCCGCCCGCAGCATGGACGCTACATCTCGCGTCCACAGTGCGGGCGGGAGAGTGTGATCTGTAAGCAGGCATACGCCTGCTGACAGTACACATATAGGAATGAATGAGAGCGTTCAGACCCGGTGCGCCCTATTATAAACATAGGGGCCGCGGTCAGCATGCTCACACTTGCAGATGCATCTGCAAAACGCTGCAGATCCATCTGCAAGTGTGAAGCCAGCCTAACATCTTTTCTCATTAAATTTTCTAAAAATGTAGAGTTGTAGACCTTTGCATTATGGTAACGCACAAAAGGAAAACTTATCACTGTGCAAACTAGTAAATTACAGAATACTAGCATACATATGTATATATCTATATATATATATATTTTATGAAAAACCTTGAGCAAAAGTGTCACTTGTACTATAGAAAATGGGTGAAACACCTGAATTTGCTAAGCACATCTGTGCTGTATTTAATATTGCAAAAACTAGTTTTACATACAAAACATAGATGAATATGCATGTCACATCACAGCACAGGAGAGCAGTGGGGGGACTGTATTCTCCTCTGTGCTCTCTGTGTGCAGCATTCCATCATATTATTTAGACTATATGTACAGTTCACATTACATACATCTTATGCTCTGGAGTACTGACTACAGCTCCTTTGGCGGTCCCAGCCACCTAGCCGTATCTACCCTTCACATTTACATGTAATACATTTTTCAACAGAACATCAAGGCATCGCCCATCGAGTCTTGCAGACCTAAGTCTGGTTCTAATGGCAGTTACAGACACCTGGCTCTTTGATAGGGATCTTTCCCCATCATATGCACACTTGGACACATCATATGGTACTTTTTTCATACACCACTATGACTCCCACAGTTACATTACACATCCATCACACAGGGTAATTTGACATACACCCTGTTGATCCATCATACAGGGTAGTTTTGCATATGCCCAATATGATTCACACCTTTATCACTGGGACCATATTACGACTCCCAGTCAGTCACAATGGTGTACGGCACTGGCCTTCATTCACATGAGACAACATACATGGCAGTTTTACATAGACCATATGCTTAACACATGAACATCATACATCATACATGGCAATTTTTGCATAAACCATTATGAAGTACACACATAGTCAACGGAACCATATCACGACCTAGCAGTTAGTCCCAATGGCAGCTATGACCGCCTACCCTTGAGTCGTCCTCGGTCTCTACATGACCCATACATGGACTCCAGCCCATCACAGGGCCCATACCCACATGCAACCACAATCCCTCATGGACATCAGCCTCTCCGATCAGTGAGGCAGGCGTCTCCGGCATGAAGAGCCAGGCTTCTCGCCTCTCGGTCACATCTTGCAGGATCCGTCTGGTCTAGCTCTCATCTCCAGTCTCTCTCACACAGACACCTGGCAGGTTAAGTCCTGCTCGCCACACCCACCTGACACACCCACACTGGGGCTAATCAGCACACATTGCTCTCTTGGCCATTCATTGGTCTCATGAACCTCCTAGATCTTAACCCACTGTGCACCGGTTCAGTCTTACAGCACTCACACTCAGTGAAACAGGCTCATGTGAACAGACACCTTGCTGCAAGCCCATGGGATGCATCCTGGCCATGACACCACGCTGGCGGTGCCTCAGACTACATAATACAGACATATCTTCTTTAGCAAACAATTCGACCATATACATTTAATATCACATTTTTCCAAATGTTTCTCAATTGACAGTCAGCAAGCAGGAAACATGGAACTTATAGGTCTGTAAAATGAAAAGTCTGTATTCCTCCCTGTACTTTTATCTCTGAACAGCATGATGAAAACTGTATGAAAAATATACATTTATGTAATGTGATACAGCAGATTAGGAACTCCAGATGTATGATGATTAAATGACAGTGATGCACCAGCTGCACAGGTGAAATTCATAACGATTTTCTTGGAATGGGCAATTTCAATGAATTACCATAGAGGTGGAAGATTATGTGTTACCACCCGAAATGCAATACAGTCTGCAAATATTTTAACGTAGATCAGAAAATGCTATTATTCCTGGACACACCTGGGATGCTTTCTTTAAAGTGACCCTAAAGCTTGTTCATACATTGCAGAGATGTTGCAAATTTTTTTATTTATTTCTGTCAAAAATACAGCAGTTTCTATGCTAATTAGTGCAAAGAAATGTACCACAGCTGCAACAAAAAGCCATCATAAAAATCTCTTAAAAACATGTAAAATCATTATCTGTACCATTTGTAGTTTCCATGTTATCACCATTGTCAGACCCTGCAGAGAGCTGCTGCATTAGTCCTGTCCCATTATAAGTAGAGACGATTAGTCCTGTGCTGTGTAAACGTTCATTTTCACTTCCTCTCAGCAGCTTTCCCCTTCCTCTCAGCAGCTCTCTCCTCCTTCCTCCCTTTGCTAACAGTGCAGTGTCAGGTTTCACTTGAAGATCTCTTCAGTTGATATCACCATGGTGGGAGAGAGCTACTGCAGGTCTGCCTGATCTAGACTCATTTGATTCTCTAAGGCCGGCTTCACACCACGGTGAAATCCGATCCGGGGCTGTCAGGGATGAACCTGACAACCCCAGACCGGATTTGTAAACAAAACAAGCTAATAGCAGCCGCAGCTGCTGATTATTCAAGATCGCAGCTAGCAGGGAGCTAGCCGCGGTCTGAAGTTACAGCAGCGTGCAGCCACCGGTGTTCAGTTGCCAGATCCTCCCTGATGGGGCAATCCGGCCCCATAGACTCCCATGTTAGGGAGCGCGGATTGCCCCGGATCCGAGAGGATCCAATTTGGGGAGATTTTTCTCCCCGGTCACAAAAATGCTTCATACTCCGATTTTGTATTCGGAGAAAAATCCGATTCCTCCCGGATTCTCCTGGACACATGGAAACCGGAAGGCAGAGATCTGCCTTCTGCCTCCAACCGGCCCCATAGGATACTATGGGGCCAAAATCGTCGGGGCGTGTTACACGGACAGCCGGATCGGATTTAGTGGTGTGAAGCTGGCCTAAGTAGTTATCCCTGCTGTGACAGTTTGTGTTGTAGTTCAGCTCTTGTAATGTCCTGTAATGTACAGATGTGAAGGTTATGTTATGTGTGATGTAAACACAGTATTATGTTATGTGATTGTCTTTTATTCCCGGCTTATTAATAAACTGTTAGACACTTTATGCACTGTTAACCCCTATAGTGGTGTTATTCTGCTGCCAAGCGGGTTCCCCAGGGGCGCTACCTCACATTAGGTAACTAAGAATTTTTTCTCCCTTTTTCCCATCCCATGTAGCTCCGGTGTCTGAGGACATTTAGACCCCAGATGATCAAGATGTTTTTGTTCCCCAGTCTTGATGATCAGTTCACTGGAGTAAGATGCGCTGAATATATTAAAGGATGTGTGCTTTCTAATGAATTTCGCACATATTTCAACTGCCATGTGGAGTCAGGGACTGGCTTACATTCCTGTCATAATTTATGCCTTTTTGAGGAATGAATTATGATCAATTTGTTGGGAGTTCTTGGCCATGGTCCACACCTCTCAAGCTCTGCTTTCTCAAACAGTTGGTGTAGCTCGCTGGGACTGGGGTAAAAATGGCTAAAATTAGGCAAAATTTTTCAAACATGTCAAGCATTTTTAATCCATAATTCTGGTAAAACCTGCTTTATGAATCAGAGCCTTATTGTACAGTGCTGTGCAAATTAATTGGGACAAAGCGTTTTTGTAAGTAAAATCGTAAGTTGGGGTTACCAGTCAGTGATTCAAACCAGTTTTAACTGCTTTGAACAGGTGTGAGTGTACAACCTTGAGTAACAAAATGTGGTTTGACTGGTTTTAGTCAGAAAATAACAGCTAGCTGCCCCCTCAGCTTCAGTTGAGAGCTTGTTTGTGTGAGGAGTGGTTTAGTGTACTTTTTCTCTCAGTGTGATTCGGGCCTGCAGAAATGGATGTTACTCCATGGAAGAGGTCTACAATGATTACCGTATATACTCGTGTATAAGCCGAGTTTTTCAGCCCAAAAATTGGGCTGAAAAGTCCCCCCCTTGGCTTATACACGGGTCATACGGTATGCTGTGGGGGGGATGGCTGCACCGGTGGCTGGAGGAGGCAGGAGGGGGCCGCGGTGACCGCAGGCGGTCACGTGGGGCCGCCTCATTAGTGCAATGAATATGCACGGCATCCCCCCGTCCATCAGCGGCGGGGGGATGCCGTGCATATTGCACTACACAGCCCCCCCTCCTTATTATGGGTCCCCCAGCAGTAATAAACAGCCCCCCCCCTCCTTATCATGTCTCCCCCAGGCTGCAGCAGCTGTCAAAATAACAAACACTTTATACATCACCTTCCGGCGTTGCTCCTCCAGTCCCAGCTTCTTCTTCCTGCTTGTGCCGGTGTCATGTGACCGGGCGCAGGAGATGACGTCATTTCCTGCGCGCGGTCACAGAAGCCGGCACAAGCAGGAAGAAGAAGCTGGAACCGGAGGAGCTGCGCCGGAAGATGATGTATAAAGTGTTTGTTATTTTGACAGCTGCCGCAGCCTGGGGGGGGGTAATCTAAGGAGGGGGGGCTGTGTGTTACTGGTGGGGGCCAGTATACCACCATTGGGGGGCCTGTTTACTACCACTGGGGCTGTATATACCTCTGGGGCTGCTGGATACTACCACTGGGGCTGTATATACCTCTGGGGCTGCTGTATACTACCACTGGGGCTGTATATACCACTGGGGCTGCTGGATACTACCAATGGGGCTGTATATACCTCTGGGGCTGCTGTATACTACCACTGGGGCTGTATATACCTCTGGGGCTGCTGGATACTACTACTGGGGCTGTATATACCTCTTGGGCTGCTGTATACTACCACTGGGGCTGTATATACCTCTGGGGCTGCTGGATACTACCACTGGGGCTGTATATACCTCTGGGGCTGCTGTATACTACCACTGGGGCTGTATATACCACTGGGGCTGCTGGATACTACCACTGGGGCTGTATATACCTCTGGGGCTGCTGGATACTACCACTGGGGCTGTATATACCTCTGGGGCTGCTGGATACTACCACTGGGGCTGTATATACCTCTGGGGCTGCTGGATACTACCACTGGGGCTGTATATACCTCTGGGGCTGCTGGATACTACCACTGGGGCTGTATATACCTCTGGGGCTGCTGTATACTACCACTGGGGCTGTATACTACCTCTGGGGCTTCTGTATACTACCACTGGGGCTGTATACTACCTCTGGGGCTGCTGTATACTACCTCTGGGGCTGCTGTATACTACCTCTGGGGATGCTGTATACTACCACTGGGGCTGCTGTATATACCTCTGGGGCTGCTGTATACTAACTACTGGAGCTGCTGCTGTATATACCACTGGGGCTGCTGCTGTATACTACCACTGGGGCTGCTGTATATACCTCTGGGGCTGCTGTATACCACACTGCTGGGGGCTGTATACCTGTGCTGGGGTCCACCCTCGGCTTATACACGAGTCAATAGGTTTTCCCAGGTTTTGGGGGCAAAAGTAGGGGGGTCGGCTTATACACTGGTCAGCTTATACATGAGTATATACGGTACTCTTAATGAACATACAAGTCTGACTGTAAGTGAAATCGCTTCACTGTTGGTATTGGAAAATCTACTGTTTCAAGAATAATTCGTACACAATGAAACTGAATCGTTTTCTCCAAAATGAAAAGGGAAATGTGGAAGAAAAAGGAAAATGACACCAAGAACTGATAAAACACTTATCAGCAATAGTAAAACTAATGCAAGAAAAACAAGTAAAGACTTGCTTTGTCCCAATTAATTGTTCTTTGTTCTTAGGGCTGCTTTACACACACCAACTTCTGTGTCCAACTTCTGAACAGATCTCTGGTAGCAGTGAAATCATGGACACATTGCTCCATTTTGTTGCCATGTACAAATGGAACAATGTGTCCATGATTTCACTGCAACCAGAGATCTGTTCAGAAGTTGGACACAGAAGTTGGTGTGTGTAAAGCGGCCCAAAGTCTGGACCTAGCTCTCCAATGTCAAAGATTTAAATGCCCTATTTATAAAAGAATCCACTGCATTTATGATTAGTGTTGATTTCATCTTTGGGGGGGGTGAGAAATCTTTCATAGGACAGGACCTTCTGTAATAAATCTGTGTAACTCTACTTCATAGGGTTAAGCCAGGAAGTCTGCCAGTGTTAGATTTTTGCTGCTTTTAGATTACATGGTTTGAAAGCGTCTATCTTTATAAAAGTAATAATTTCATAAATTCTGCCTCTGTCACCTAAGCCTATTCTCCTTCCAGACTTTTACGAGGACGTACATCACTATAAAAGACTAAACTGCTTCCATGCCCCATTTGCAAAATGAATTCTCTGATTCTTATTCTGGTTGTATCAGTCCCTATAGAAAGGTAATGGAACGTGTCAAAAATCGCCTATGTTTCCTTGTTTAAGATATGAAAGAATGAGAAGTTATTAGAACTGTCAGTTTTATTCTAAAAGAAAGAAGATTTAACCTGTCTCTAGCTTTATTACCGAGTGACAAAGATTCTGCTTTTCTGTTTAAGTAGGGTATGTTCACAAATTCCTATATTCAAATATGGGCAAAGTTATTAATACATAGGGCGGGTGAGATTTTAAAATAGCTTTTTATTTGCCTGTACAGTTTTGATGATAATCTGCAGCTGTTTCTTCTTCATTTTGGATATTTGCAATGGATTAAAAAAAAGACTAAAAAAAATCCACCCTCCAGAGAGGTTGAAGATAGTAAGAGTTCACAGTGCTTTGATCCTATGGTCAAGTGCTTCAAATGTGGACCAGGGTCTTATGAATCTTTATTGGACACTAGTACAAAGTAGGCAGTGGCAGACACAGACAGAAAAGGGCCCCTGTGCAAGAATAGTATATGGACCCTTTGCAGAAGAATAGCTCTCTCTATAACAGTCACTGTGCTGATTTACAGGTGGAAATGGGCCCTCTTTTCTTTCGGGCCCCTGTGCAGCTGCACCAATGATATTTCCACCTCTGGAAGTAGGCATGTAGTTTTTGAAGCAAAACCTAAGTGGATGCATTGACATGTAGAAGGATCAGTCTTGTGTTAATATTTTCCATTGTTTTTAAATGCTCCTGGATTTGGCTAATAATCTCCACCATAAACATCATGTGGGCTTCTACTCTTCTAAGTAGCTTTGTTGGTATTTTTTATTTTGTAATTTTGTACTTTTGTTGTTGTTTTCTTTAAAGGGATTCTCCACTACTAGGACAACCCTTGCTCATTGCCTATGTTTCAACCCATTTAAATAAGAAGCTTATACTCACTTCCACTACTATCGCTGTTCTGGTGGTATCTGAGTTCTCATTCACAGGGCTCACGTGAGGTTATAACGTCATGCGGGCCTTGTGTCCAATCACCACCAGCTTCTCTCTTACACCTGGAATTGCCCCAGCAGCTCAAGACAGCTGAGAGAAGGTGCTGTCTTAGTAATGATCAACCCCTTTAAAGAAAACAACAAAAAAATACAGAATTACAAAATAAAAAAAATACCAACAAAATTGCTTGTAAGAGTGGATGCTCACATTTTGTTTATTGTGGTGTTTTTTTCAGCCGTATCCAGCAGCGTTTGAAAACAATGTAAAATATTAACAGTAGACTAATTTTTGTATTTGCTAATGAATCCACTTTATTATTATTATTATTATTATTATTAATTTATATAGCGCCATTGGTTCCATGGCGCTTTACATAAGGATGGGGTGTAACAAGGACAGGTACAGTACATATGAGCAGTCAATGCTTGCTGATACACGACGGGAGAGGATCCTGTCCACGAGGGCTCACAGTCTACAGACTTCAAGTTTTAGCTCAAAAATGACAAGCCTATTTCATACTAGTGTCCAGTAAAGATTTACAAGACCTTGATCCAGCAGCTACGTTGGAAGTACTCGGTCATCGGAAAAAAGCACTTTGAACTTCTACTATCTATAATCTCTCCGCAACTCTTCTGATTAGTAATGTGTTCATTGTGCTGTGCCATAAAGTATTTATATTGCAAAGGCTTCTAATAAAAAATGGGTGCAGGTAGTAGGACATGGCCTCTCAATCGGAGTGATACAAAACTTTTTCCTCTACTCTTCCATTAGAAACACTATAAGATTCCTAAAAGAAGTCTTCTCCTTGCTAATTAATCCACTTAAGGTTTTGCCTAAAAAGATTTTATGCCCATTTCCAACCAGGTTTGGATTAGGACTAAAACGCAGCCCAGGCACAGAAAAATGATTTAACCCACATACAAAAAGTGTTCTCAACCCAAATTATAGAAGCTGACAGGTTGTATTGAATTTTGATTTACTTATTACATCACTTGCTTAAACATGTTGGATAGCCAAGAAAAAAAGGAAAACGCTCACCACCTACTCGATTGTTGGATAAATGGTTTCTGCTGTGAAGGTCATAGAGTGTACTAATCCTAGCCTGGTGTGCTCAGCTGAGCATATATGGAGTTAAAGAAAAGGATAAAATATCACTTCAAACTGGAGTATTTTCCAAAAAATTGTACACTTTATTAAAGATCCACTAAAAGCATTTAAAAACATAAAAACACTTCATTATGTGGCGCATTTCTGGCATAAACAGCCCTATGCTATGATTAAGGGTGGTTTACACTAGAAACAAGTCTGAAGGATAGTGAAATGTTCTAATGTTTTTAAATGTTTTTAATGGATCTTTAGTAAAGTGCAGAATTTTTGGAAGATACTCCAGTTTGAAGTTCTCTGTATCCTTTTCTTCTAACTCTATATATGTTTAACTCTTAAAGGGGTTGTCCACTACTTGTATATAACCCCATCTCAGTCCAAATGTTTGCTCATTTTAAAATAATAAAACTTATACTCACCTCCAGTGCTGGTGCTGTTCAAGCGGTGTCAACACTCGGATCGCTTACCACGGTTCCGTCACACGATTCCTGCAGCCAGTTGGTATCCATTTCACTCTCCCTGCTTTTGAATGTATCCCATAAATCTGGAGGAGGAGCAAGAGCAGAATCCCATCTATGTGCATTAGTCTGAGTACAGTTATTTCACCGACTGCCAGTTGGTCTCCTAATCTGAACATCATAGCTTCATATATGCTTAAGATGTTGGCAATTTTGATAGAAGAGACCTGTGGCCAATTCGTGAATGATGGTCTGTAGAAAAAAATGTGAAAAAAGGAACATCCAGTACTTCCATCCAATAATATAAAATTGAATATTTTTTATTAGAAATCTATAAAAATAGAAATAAAAAGATCCATAAGTAGGCATGTTAAATTATGCGCTTCTGGCGAAACCACCTTTAATTATAGCATTGGACATAAAGTTCAATGGTTTATTAACAAGCCTCATAAACTGCATATGGTATATAGTGTATACATGGATGGGACAGGCATATAATGTCAGACTGTCCCAATGGTCAGGATGACACATACATGTCCCGGTTAGTCCGTTATAGTGATCACTGACCTTAGTCAATCCATAATAGTGATCACTGACCTTACTCTTTGTTGGGGAAGGATGCCTCCTCTGCAGGATTCCAGACTCCTGTCTGGTCCGGACTCAGACCAGGTTCAAGCTCCCTGAGTCCGGGGTGATCCAGGCTCCCTAAGGCCCCCTCACCTATTGTGGGCTCTGGGAAAACACTCTTTCTGGTCGCAAGGCTCCTCTACATCCGGTGGTGCAGGATCTTTCGTGACCTCACTGCCCCTGTGACCCGAAGGGAGTCTGCTTATGTCTGATGTGTCACGCCCACAGGAGGATCCAGGTTTGACAGACACACCCATGGCTTTTCAAACCTGGACTCCAGCACATGTAAGTCATTTTCTGCACCGGTAGGAGCTCAAGTCCCAGGATAATGCCTTGCTGAATCATGCTGAACTAACTGTCCCAGCATAGATATTTGCAAGGCAGCTAGCCACTGCACCACAAATTCTAAAGCTGCATGGCCGCTGCAGTGACAGCCCAGCTACCAGGATGAACTGAACTTTATTTCTCTTGGCGGTCTCCTGCTTTCAATCATAGAGGTGCGGCTTTGGTCACTGCTCAGAACATAGTAAGTGGCAGCTGTAGCCAGACCTAAACTGTCCACAGCCACCCCAGAAAATGGTGCGTTCATAGAAGCCTCATCTTCTGGGGCTGTACCCGACTCATCCAGGGCCCTGATGTGGTCGCTCACCGGGTAATAAAGGGGTTAGGACTAGCTTTGTATTATCAGCTGGCCCTAAGCCCAAAGTTCATGGGGTCACGCCAATATTAGACATGACCGCAATGAATTTCTAGTAATTATAAAAAAAAAAATGCAACACAGAGAAAAAATATTTTTAGTAGAAATAAAACAGAACACAATTAGGGACTCCATCTTTATTAAAGAAACTAACCCCACCTTCCACAACGTAGTCCAGGTTTGAGGGTCCCACGACGTCCAATCCAGATCCAATATCATTTGATCGGTTTGCTGGCCAGTAATCCGATCAGATGATCAATATCAGGTTCAAGGACCTGAATCAGCTGTCAGATCAGCTATGTTTAAAGATCCTGTACCGACACCACCAGGAGATGAGCAGCTCCACCACCGTGAGATAAATGGCACCCGTCGCCGGGAGATGAGCGGAGGGAACCACTCACCTCCCGGTGGCGGCAGCTGCTCATCTCCCAGCGGTGTCGGTGTGGGAGATTTAAACACATCTATCAGATCAGCTGTGTTCAAATCGCCAGCCGCCAGCACAAGCACAGCGCTGATGACTCTGTGTGGCCAGCCAATCACTGTAATGCCACAACCAACATGGCTGGTGGCATTACAGCGTCCAGTAGCCACTGTACTGAGTACCTCCGAGCATGCTCGCTCATCACTAATACATACACACATACATATACACACACATACTCACACACACATACACACTCACACATACACACACTCAGACATTCACACACATACATACACACACATAATACACACACATCACACATACATACACAACATACTACACACACACTCACACATACATAACACACACACATACATAAATACACATTCACACATACATAAATACACATTCACACATACATACACACACTCATACATACACGCACACATACATACACATATATACACACACATACTCGTTTAAGTGCTTTAGGGGGACACCTGACTGCTCACACTATACATACACACACATACATACACACACACTCACACTATATACACACACACACATACATACATACACATTCACACATACATACACATATATACACACACACACACATACACACACACACACACATACATACTCAGACATTCACACACATACACACTCACACATGCACACACACTCACAAATACATACACACTCACACATACTCACACTCACACACTTTCTTCACCGCTCCTCCGTCAGACGGCGGCTCAGAGCCCGCTTTCCCGCCCCTCAGTGACAAGACTCCCAGCAGAGGAGCCAGCAGCCAATCAGAGGCAAGCATCTAACGTCATCACATAACATTAGATGCTCCCCTCTGATTGGCTGCTGGCTCTTTGGAGTCTTGTCACTGAGGGGCGGGGAAGCGGGCTCTAAGCTGCCGCACGCAGACCGCACTTTCACTTTCCAGTGCTGGTCTACAGCGGCAGTGTTGGTCTGCAGCAGTGCCGCAGACCGGCACAGGGACCCCCGCGGTCCCGGTCCGTGGCCTAGTGGTTGGGGACCCACCCCTGTTCTATCTTATTCTATCATGATAATGATTAAAAGTCTGATGTTCACATTGTACTACAATAAATGTATCACTTAAATATAATCAATATATGTGAGAGTCGGAGTCAGTGTAAGGGAAAGTGAGTAGTTGGAGTTGGAGTCCATGAAATTTAGTACCGGAGATTTGGCTTACCGACTCCACAGCCCTGCTGATGGAGTATGGTTACAGCCACTGTTTACTATGTACAGAGCAGTGACTGAAGTCGCTGTGGCTGCATATCCATGATTGAAAGCAACAGGCTGCCAGGAGTAATAACGCTCATTTCCTGCAGGTAGCCGTATTGTGAGTGCAATGATTGGGCAGATTTGAAACGCTATTGTCTTTCAGATTGCCCACATACCTGACAGTTAAAAGCATTTTTGGCCACTTCTCAAGCCCTATGTTTCCTCCCAGTAAAATAACACTGCCTCCCCAAGGATAACAACATATTTTTACATCATGCAACCCTTGTAGCCAGTGAGTGCTAGCTTCACTATCTCCGCCTTCTGACAAATCAGACACCTGGAAGAAGCGAGAGCTGAAGCAGCTCTATCACCTTCGCTAGATGTCAGTTATGTCCAAAGGAGGGGTCAGTGAAGCCAGAGCTGGTTGTCCTCAGGGATTACTTGACATTACAATGTCATGTGATCCCCAGGAAAAGCAGTTCCAACACTGCTGTAATAGCTCTAGAATTGGAGGTGAGTATAAGTCTTATTTTACTAGGAGAAAACATAGGAATTCAGAGGGGATTTTTGGTATACTGGACAACCCCTTCAAGTCAGCAGCTACTATGGCCCTGATTCATTAAGACGTGGGTTATTTAAGTAGGGCTTGATGAGGGCAATGTGCTAAAGTGAGAAGTGCTGTGTTCATTAAAGGCATTGTCCAGTCTAAATTCAAAGTCACTATATGTGACTGTAGAAGTATGAATCCTCATATCGCACGCACTGTGCACTGTGAGGATTTGCCAGTTTCAGAGCATGTAATGACAATCACTTGGCTGCGATTATGTGATATGCATTTTCCCAAACAGAATCTGACTAGATAGGTGCAACTCCACTAAATGCAAGTGTATTGAGGTCACACCCCTCTAGTCAAAATGTGGCTAGGAGTGTGCATACCGCACACTCTTGACCAAATGACTCCCAATTCCAAATCTGAAAACAGTGCATGTGTTGGGGGATTTATAAGTCTGCAGTCACATAGGGTGACACACGGAGTGACCACTGAATTATGGATTTAGACCAAACAACCCCTTAAAGAGGCACACACCTCCTGTTGAATCCTGGGGCATCTTACAAATGCTGTGTTTGGAGTGGAGTAGGATTTCAGGCATTACATATGCTGCAGCTCATCATAATTTAGGTGACCTGTGGTGTGTTATCCCTGCTCCAACTCAGCGCCACCCGCTTTGGCAAAGCTTTGTGAAACTAGCGTGAAAATGTCAAAAGTTTCAATATTATTACACTTCCTCTAGTTGTGCAAAAATTTTGCAACTTATAGTGCTTTTTATGCCAGATTTATTACTGAAAACAATTTGATGAATCTGGCCTATGTGTCTCTAAATCCTGATGCTACATATACTGTTTAATTAAATTACATACAATTATAGATTATTTTTATTATTATCATTTATTATTATTTATTTATAGAGCACCATTGATTCCATGGTGCTGTACAAGAGAAAGGGATACATACAAACAAGTTAAAAATACAATGAACAAACTAGCAGTATCAGATTGGTACAGAGGCCTTGCCCTCATGGACTCACATTCTACAGGGCAATGGGGAGGGAAACAGCAGGTTGGGTGTGCTCAGGTGGTGCAGCGCCGGGTTCAGTGGTGGTGGAGCGCAAGGGATGCTCATGGGGGATGCTCTGGCAAAGTCTGGCAGGCAGTTAGATGAGGAACGTACAAGTGTGGAGGAAAGTAGGAGGTCTTGGGAGGATCGAAGATTACGAGTTGAATGATATCAGGAGATTAGTTCAGAGATATATGGGGGAGATAGATTGTGGACAACTTTGTAAGTCAATGTTATTCATTTGAATTTGATACGATGGGGAATTGGGAGCCAGTGAAGGGATTTGCAGAGGGGAGAATTGTAGGAGCAGCGAGGAGAGAGGTGGATTAGTTGGGCAATAGAGTTAAGGAAAAATTGTAGAGGTGCAAGAGTGTTAGCAGGGAAGCCACAGAGGAGAATGTTGCTGTAGCCAAGACGGGAGATGATGAGGGCATGCACTAGTAGTTTAGTAGACTGAGGGTTGAGAAAGGGATGGATTCTGGAAATATTTTTGAGTTGGAGATGGCAGGAGATGGCAAGAGCTTGAATGTGTGGTTTGAAGGATAAGGCAGAGTCAAGGATTACTCCGAGGCAGCGGACTTCATGTACAGGGCAAAGTGTGATATCATTTATTGTGATAGATCGGGTTAGGGAGGTGCGTGAGATGGATGAAAGATGATGAGTTCAGTTTTGTCTACATTTACTTTTTAAGAAAGGAGAAGAAGGATATAGATAGTCACTCTGGGATTATGGATAGCAGAGAGGTGACGTCTGGGCCACCTGAGTGTCGTCAGCGTATAGGTGGTACTGGAATCCATCGGACTCCTAGGCCAAGGGTATAAATGGAAAAAAAGGAGTCCCAGGACAGAGCCTTGATTGAGCCCAACAGAGAGGGGATAAGGTGAGGAGGCAGTGTTGGAGTGGGAGACACTAAATGTGCGGTTGAAAAGGTAGGTGGAGATCCAGGAGAGGGCAAGATCAGTGATACCAAAGCAAGAGAGGATCTGTAATAGGAAACAGTGGTATAGAAGGAGGAGGATGGAGAAGTGTCCGTTAGCTTTGGCGGTAAGTAGGTCATTAGTAATATTGGTCAAGGTGGTTCTCGTGGAGTGGTGGGGCGGAAGCCAGATTGCAGATCATCAAAGAGAGAGTTGGATGACATGTGGGAGGAAAGTACAGTGTGGACGTGCTTTTCAAGACGTTTAGAGGCGAACGGAGCAGCGATATGGGGCGGTAGCTGGATGTGGAGGTCGGATCAAGTGATAGCTTCTTCAAGACAGGTGTAATTGTTGCATGTTTGAAAGCGGAAGGAAAGATACCGGAGGTTAGTGATAGATTGAAGAGGGGGGTTAGGGCTGGGTTAAACGTGGTGGTGAGGTTGGGGAGGATGTGGAAAGGGATGGGGTTCAATGCACAAGTGGTGAGGTGCGATTTGGAGAGGAGGTGTGCAAGTTCTCCTTCAGTGATGGAGGGGAAGAGGGTTAGTGGGGGAGGGGAGTGGTCTGGTATACATAGGAGTTGTGATGTTTGGGTAGCAAAGACTTGTCTGATCTGATCAATCTTGTTAGTGAAGTGTGTTGCAAAGTCTTCTGCAGAGATACGAGAAGAAGGGGGGCAGTGGGGGGCAAAGGAGGCAATTAAATGTGTTTAATAACTGCCTGGGGTTGTGGAATAAAGAGGATATGAGGGTAATGAAGTAATTCTGTTTAGTGGTGGTGAGTGTTAACTTAAATTTGAGAAGTGCTTGTATGAATGCTGGGAAGTCTTCTTTTGAATGTGTTCTTCCAGCACTGCTCAGCAATCCTAGACTCCCGCCACAGCTTTTTAGTGGTGTCTGTGTGCCAGGTTTTTCTGTTGATTTGTCATGTTCTGCTGTGAACGAGAGGGGCAACTGCATCTATTGCTGCTGTGAGTGTAGAATTGTAGAAAGCTGTGGCATTATCTGTGTCGTGTAGTGAGGACATGGAGGATAGTGGTAGAATAGTGTCAGAGAGTATGTCAGTGTCAATGTGTGTGAGCTTTCTGCGAGGGTGTGCAAGTTGGTGGACATGGGTGGGAGGTGAGGAGGACAAGGATGAGAAGGTAAGTAGATGGTGGTCAGATAGGGGGAGAGGGGAGGTTGTGGGGTTAGTTAGTGGGCAGAGGCGAGTAAAGATGAGGTCTAGTGTATGTCCGTCTATGTGTGGCTGTGGGAGGACCATTGAAAGAGGCCAAAAAAGCCAGTAACAGATGTTTGGAGGCTGTAGATTGGTTGGTATCAATGGGGATGTTGAAGCCACCCATGATGATGGTGGGAATGTTAACAGAGAGAAAGTGAAGAAGCCAGATGGAGTATTGGTCAAAGAATGCAGTGGTTGAGCCTTTTAGTCGATATATGACAGCCACTTGGAAGTTTGATGGAGAGTAGATATGGACAGATCCTCAAAGGATGAGAGGATAAGGGAGGGAGGAGGAGAAATTAGGTTGAAGGAGCAGTTGCTATAAAGGAGAAGACCCACTCCTCCACCATGTTTGTTACCAGTGCGAGGTGTGAGAGAGAAATGAAGTCCACCATAGCACAGCGCGAGCAGGGGAGGCCGTGTCGAAGGGTGTCAGCCATGATTCTGTGAGGCCCAGGAAGAAGAGTCTGTGAGAGGTAAAGAGGTTGTGAATGAAGTGGAGTTTATTACAGATGGAACGGGCATTCCAGAGTGCTCCAAAGTGGTGGTGGAGAGGGGGGTCAGGGGAATGGGTTTTATATTTAAAAGATTGCGGCTGTTTCTTGAAGGTGTGGGGTGATAAGAGGGAGAAATAGTGGATAATGTTCGCTGTGGAGGTCCTGGGTTGGGAGATATGTCGTTTTCTGATAGGAGATGCCGTTCTACCACGTCACGATGACCCTTTATCAGAACGGTCCCTAAAACTAACGTATTTAATGTATGTATAACTAATGTGCAGCAGGTTCACATGATATACACAGGAAGCATGCTGGACATGTGTATACGCGCACACACACATATATATAAGCTACAGATACCTCACATATAAATAACACACACTCGTGTGCTGCAGTTGAGGTTGATGTCTACATGTGCAGCACCTCAGCTCTTCATGCACACAGTAGCTCTGTCCCATCACTTCACCTACTCTCATATGCTCTGACTGCCAACAGGGGCATGAGAAGCTGTTATCATGTGGGCTGGGGCTACTTCTCGCTCATTCCCTTATAGCACATACAGGTAGTTCAACTTATCTTGCAGCTTGGATGTTGGCTCTGCCTCCTGCCCTTCAGATATGCACCGTTGCAAGAGAACTTGAGCACTGTCTAATCAGCTCTTTTATCATTCTGATATGACAGTGTTCATAGGCCAGTGTTCTTCTCCTGCATGGCATGCCCCCTTTTGATTGGCTCAACCCAGATTGGAAAAGTGACCACACACAAGTCCCTCACCCAAGCTGGTATGGAGTGGCACCATAAGTGGGTAGCGTCCCTTGAGAGATCTTCAGTGTCGGCAGAAGATGACTGAGGGTGGAGTCAGTCATACAAGGGCTGATTCACAGGATGGACAATAAGGAGGCAGACCAGGCAGCTAATTGTATCAGCGGGCAGATTGTCAGTCTAGGCCTGCTTCCAATACTAGTTCAACAAAAGTTTGCAGATCCCGGGTTAGCAGTCTTGTTGGAAATAATTTTCTGTCGAACCAGAGCACTACAAACCAATTTCCTACTATCTGCACCTCTTCTGATTAGTATATTTCCATTAACATCATAAGTACATTTTTGCCATGATGTAAATCATTACAAAACCTACTAATTAGAAGAGATGCCAGGATTGTTGCAGGTAGAGGTACACGGCTGTCTGGTCAGGGTCTTATGAATAAACTCTGACATTTATGTATTATTTTTTTTTGCAAGCATTTAAAGATGTTGTAAAAAAAAGTGTATTAAGAGGCCAGAGAGTTCTTTCACAGATAGCAGAGTGCTGCAATGCATGAAATTGTGTGAGGACAGAGGAGAGCAAGATTTCAATTGAAATGGTAATATGATTATTTTCTGAGATAAAATATAGAATTAGCAATACTTCTGAGACTGCAAAGCACTGGAGTCGTCTAAGAACAGCTTTTTACGAGCTGAACATTTTTGCTTTTATAATGATGAATTACCGTACATGTACTTGATCTCCTTTGTTTCAGGTTTAGACGTACATGTACATTTTAGGATCATTGACTTGTGTTAATTGATATCAAACCTGTCTTCTATATATAATAGAGTATCAATACCAGCAAGTCCATAATGTCAACCACAGAGGTTTTATTGGTGCGTTACTAGTCAGTGAGAGTCACGTTCTTTGACCTGCGAACATAGAAGGCATGGGGTTAACCGAATTTTCATCATATCTCCAGGCAGTAGACCTCCAGCACATGACACAGCTGTCTTGTTTAATGCTATCAAAGAGAAGAGACAAGACAGCACACCAAACACACAAACATAAAGACATTTACAAATCAATGAGAATAGATAATAAGGGGAACACAGGGAGGATTTACTGTGCATTACAAAGCTTTCCAAGCATATTGTATATGACTGCTCCTTTATAGGTTGTCATCCTCTATTTTGTGGGTATTAAAGTGATGTGGGATAAAATCTGACTAAATGATTTCATGTATTTACTACATACATTTAGGCTTTCCTACTTTGTAGAACAAAAGGAACCACAAATTACTCATGCCACTATATTTTCTTATATATATAGAATATCTGCTAGTCAACCATGATACAATAGAGCGGGGACTAACCTTGAAACCAATCATTGTGGATATGAACTCTGAGATATGTATATTGTGTGTAGGTAATAAATTAATCTTAATTAAATTATTTCCCATAATTCTTATAACCGCTTACTAGTTTATAGAACAGTATATTACCCCAGAAAGGATGTGTTATTCTTTAAAGATTATTTCCATCTCAGCCTTTTATGGCTGATATAGGAAAAACTCCGTCCAGGCGCTGACGCACATTGAAATAGCTGAAAGCCCTAAACTAGACTCTTTTCATGGGAATTCATGCCATTCTCAGCTGTGTCCATAACCCTATCCCCATAGATAGGAATAAACCTTTGACTTTAGCTTTGCACTAAAATGTTTGTTGTTTCCGTGCCTTTTCCTCATAAATTTGACTAAAACTCACCCATTGTCTAGAAACCGAGCCCGTTTTAAACTTTTTTCGGTTTGCAAATGCCAAAAAACTTCAACTTTTTGAGTAAATTTTTACTTCCAAAATTGTTATGAACTGTTAAACACACATGAGCCTTATGCTATGTTCCCACGCTGCGTATTTGGTGCTGACAATTTCTGCACCAATGACACAGCTTACGTCAGAAAAATGCAGCCAAAAATGCATAGCAACTTTTTGCGTATTAAGTGCATTTTTCTAATGCACATATTTTTTAATTATGTAAATAGGTGGACTGAAAAACGCCCAACATACGATTAACAATAGTCATGCTTTTTCTTTTTTCTGCACCAAAATTTACATGAAATGCGCAAGGAAAATTACACAACGTTGACTCAGCATTCTGAAATGTTAAAGACTTTACTGGCTTCAGTATAGGCATGCAGATTTGTCAAAACATGCATCAAAAAGTGTAGTTTGGGCACATTGCATTAGATCTTAGTATTGTATTTTTCAGATTATAAAACACACTTTTTTCCCCCAAAATTTTGGGGAAAGTGGGGGGTGCATTTTATAATCCGGAACTTAACTTTCTGTACTGTAGGGAGGGGGGCAGCTCTGGAGTGGTGTCCAGGGGCTGGAGGAGGCTGTCTGTGGGCTTCAGGAGGCAGTAGGCGTCACGTGCTCCCGCTCATTAGCCTCATGTAATGTGCACTGCACCCGCTGTCCATCACTTTGTTGCTGAAACCGTGCTGAGATTTTAACAGGGAAGCAGGCATGTTACATTGCCTTCAGTCATCTCCCATCTGGATATGGCCCCCATCCCTGTGTATGGTCCCCATGCTGCTGCCGACACTAAAATAACAAACCACTTTAAATGTACCTCTCCAGTGCTGCCTTAAGTCTCTCCCTGCTTTCCACACTTCCTGAGTCCCAGGGTAAGCCAGTCATGTGATCGGCACAGCAGAGTGACATCACTCAGGAAGTGCGGCAAGCAGGGAGCCACAAAGGACAGTGCTAGAGAAGTATGTTCAAAGCGATTTGTTGTTTTAGTGTAACCAGCAGTATGGGGGGCCATACACAGTGATGAGGGGCCATATCCTGGTTGGCTGGGTGTCATATCCAGCACGGGGAGGATGTGTGTTCTAGCACAGGAGCATGTGTGCCAGCAAAGGGGCAGGGGAATGTGTGCCAGCACAGGGAAATGTGTGACCTCACAGGGGCCTGTGTGCCAGCACAGCAGCATATGTGCCATCACTGGGGGATGTGTGCCAGCGCACAGGGGCATATTTGCCATCACAAGGGAATGTGTGCCATCACAGAGGGGCTGTGCGCATCACAGGGGGGGCTATATGTGCCGCCACAGGGGGGTGTATTTGCCTGCACTTGGGGGTATATGTGCCAACACAGGGGGGTTATGTACTAATGCAGGGGCTCTGCCAGCACAGAGAGGACTATGTGCCAGCACAGGGGGGCTATATCTAATATAAGGGGCCATATTGAGGTTGGAGGGGCTATATCCTAGGATGGGGGACCATGTACCAGTATGAGGGTTATATATATACCAGCATGAGGGACATATATATGATTTGTAAGACGGACATGAGCATTATAAGATGGACCCCATTGAAAATTATTTTTTTTTCTCTTTTCCTTCACCAAATTTGGGGGTGCGTTTTATAATCTGGCTTGACCAGTATTCAAGAGTTTTCACTTGAAACACATGTGGCAACATTTTTTATACACACACCCCATAATATATGCTTTGTCATCTGAGAAGTCCATTTTTTTGTCTTTTTTATAAGTTTTTAAAAAGGATTTGCCAATAAAGATTGTTGAATTTTAATCAATTGCCTGGTGTGTCGAACTGGATCCATCTTCACTTCTACATTGACCCAGGTGCTGTGCAGCAGCGTGGACACCTTGCTCCGTGCCGGACCAGGATTACATTTTAGGGGTGAGCTGAAATATTCTCTTTATAAGTTAGACTTATCTACTTATATAATTGGGAGTTTGGGATTCGGGCGTTGTAGCTGAATCCCAAAATCCTTTGCGGCACTGCGAGCGATGACGCGTCAGCGTCATTGCGAGCCGCAGCCGCACTACTACCTCACACCGCCCCCATCTTGCCAACCGTTGGCCCCGCCGCTCGCTATCACTTTCTGAGGAGTTCTGCCAGACCCCCGGGGTACAGTGACGAAACCAACATGGTGGCTCCCGCCCCACACCACAGCAGCGGAGCAGGTATGGCGGTGAGCGGTGATAACACTTCTCAGCAGCCTCACCTGTCTCACGCTGCCCTGCGCCCCAGCCTCAATGGATACGAGCGTTTGCCAGCCACAGCGGCGGCAGTGTCGGCGGGAGCCGGCGGAACCCACCCTCCGGGAGAGGCGGCCAGTGCCTTGGTGCAGGCGCAGAGGGGTGGAGGTGAGGGAGCGGTGTGGACAAGGCACTGGAGCGGAGTAACAATGCCCTCAGCTGAAATAGAAAAGGGGGTGCAGTGGAGGACAGTAGAAATGCCAATGTGGCCCACCTTGAGTCCACACAGCCACTAGAATGATGAAGTATAGCACCATCTCTCCTCACCCCTCCAGCCTGACCTCTCCTCACCCCTCCAGCCTGACCTCTCCTCACCCCTCCAGCCTGACCTTTCCTCACCCCTCCAGCCTGACCTCTCCTCAACCCTCCGGCCTCTGACCTCTCCTTACCCCTCCAGCCTCTGACCTCTTCTCACCCCTTCAGCTGGACCTCTCCTCACCCCTCCAGCCGGAACTCTCCTCACCCCTCCAGCCGGACCTCTCCTCACTCCTCCAGCCGGACCTCTCCTCACCCCCTCCAGCCGGACCTCTCCTCTGCTACCCACAGAGCCGCCTGTATACTCTGCTACCCACAGAGCTGCCTGTATACTCTGCTACCCACAGAGCCGCCTGTATACTCTGCTACTCACAGAGCCGCCGGTATACTCTGCTACCCACAGAGCCACCTGTATACTCTGCTACCCACAGAGCCGCCTGTATACTCTGCTACCCACAGAGCCACCTGTATACTCTGCTACCCACAGAGCCACCTGTATACTCTGCTACCCACAGAGCCGCCTGTATAATCTGCTACCCACAAAACAGCTTGTATAATCTGCTACCTACAAAGCCGCCTGTATACTCGGCTAACCACAGAGCCGCCTGTATACTCTGCTACCACACAGCCGCCTGTGTACTCTGCTACCCACAGAGCTGCCTGTGTACTCTGCTACCCACAGAGTCGCCTGTATACTTTGCTACCCACAGAGCTGCCTGCATACTCTGCTACCCACAGAGCCGCCTGTATACTATGCTACCCACAGAGCTGCCTGTATACTCTGCTACCCACAGAGCCGCCTGTATACTCTGCTACCCACAGAGCGCCTCTATACTCTGCTACCCACAGAGCCGCCTGTATACTCTGCTACCCACAGAGCCTTCTGTATAATCTGCTACCACAGAGTCTTCTGTATACTCTGCTACCCACAAAGCCGCCTGTGTAATCTGCTACCCACAAAGCCACCTGTATACTCTGCTACCCACAGACCCGCCTGTATACACTGCTGCCCATAGAGCCGCCTGTATTCCCTCGTATCCCACACAGCCGCCTGTATACTCTGCTACCCACAGAGCCACTGTAAATCTGCTACCACAAAGCGCTGTATAGTCTACTACCCACAGGACCCGCTGTATAGCCTGCTACCACAGAGCCGCTTGTATACTCTGCTACCCACAGACCCACCTGTATACTCTGCTACCCACAGAGCCGCCTGTATTCTCTGCTACCACAGAGCCACCTGTATACTCTGCTACCCACAGAGGCCGCCTCTATACTCTGCTACCACAGAGCCGCCTGTATACTCTGCTACCCACAGAGCCCCTGTATAATCTGCGCCACAGAGCCTCTGTATACTCTGCTACCCACAAAGCCGCCTGTGTAATCTGCTACCACAAAGCCACTGTATACTCTGCTACCCACCGACCCGCTGTATACTCTGCTACCCACAGAGCCGCCTGTATACTCTGCTACCACACAGCCCCTGTATACTCTGCTACCCACAGAGCCGCCTGTATAATCTGCTACCCACAAAGCCGCCTGTATACTCTGCTACACACAGACCGCTGTATACTCTGCTCACCCAAAAGAGCCACCTTTATACTCTTACCCACTAGAGCGCCTGTATACTCTGCTACCCACAGAGCCGCTGTATTACTCTCTACCCACAAACCCGCCTGTTATACTCTGCACCCACAGACCCGCCTGTATACTCTGCTACCCACAGACCCGCCTCTATACTTGCTACCCACACAGCCGCCTGTGTATAACTCTGCTACCCACAGAGCCCCTAGTAAACTGCTACTCACATAGCCGCTTGTATACTCTGCTACCCAAGACCCGCCAGTAATACTCTCACCCACAGACCCGCCTCTATACTCTGCTACCCACAGACCCGCCTCTATACTCTGCTACCATACAACCGCCTGTATACCTTGCTACCCACAGAGCCGCCTGCATAATCTGCTACCCTACAGAGCCGCCTGTATACTCTGCTACCCACAGACCCACCTTTATACTCTGCTCCCAACAGGCCGCCTGTATACTCTGCTACCCACAGAGCCGCCTGTATACTCTGCTACCCACAGAGCCGCTTGTATACTCTGCTACCCACAGACCCGCCAGTATACTCTGCTACCACAGACCCGCCTCTATACTCTGCTACCCACAGACCCGCCTCTATACTCATGCGACTCACACAGCCGCTCGTATACTCATGCTACCACAGAGCCGCCTGTATAATTTGCTCACCTCAGAGCCGTCTGTATACTCTGCTACCCCAGACCCGCCTGTATACCTGCTACCCACGACCCCGCCTGTATACTCTGCTACCCACGAGCCGCCTGTATACTCTGCTACCCACTGACCCCGCTCTATACACACAATTCATTTCACCGCCGTACTCCGATGCAATTGCATCGGGCCTTTTTACTAGTCATTATAACCAAATCTCTACAAGTTCATTTCTCAACAACAGAAATGATAAGTTAAAAATTGTTGTTTTATTCAGTTCTGCAGCCAGTATTTCATGATGTGGCCACTTTAACATTCTCAAACTGGTGAAAGGTCCCCTTTAAAACTTCAACTTTTACCTAATGATATTGTATAGCAGTAGTATTTTCTGAATGGAGGTTGATTACTACAGAAACTTCAGAGCATAGGGCTGACACACAATGCATTGGATTTGTAAAATCAATCAAAGCAGGAAGAGATCAAATAAAACAAATTTATTATACAGCATGCTTGAAAAATCTTATAAACTCTTGAAGACAATTGCACTTTCTTTTCACTTTAGTTGCAATTACATTGTGTCCTTCTCGCCAGGTTGAGACTAAAAAACGTCTGAGATGACAGTGAAGTACTCTCTTCTTTAGTTGTAATATTTTTCATATATTACGCTACATTTTGCAAACTATGCCATTTAGCGTATGCACACATCAGAGTGAAAAAACGCTCTGATTCCCTGATGCGAGAGTCGGATGAGTGTGATCCGAATTTTGGTCAGTGTGGCTTGCGAGTGCTGTCCAAGTGCAATCAGTTTTCTTCAGCAGCTAGTTACTGTATAATCATTTACAGTTGCATTTCTACAGTTGTTTGAACTACAGAATGGTAATGTAGCAATTAAAACTACATCAGACTCGTTGGTGCGAGTGTGGTCCGAGTGCAATCCGAGTTTTTTGTCGGAAGCATAGACTTACATTGGCGAGTCTCGTCCGTGACCGCATAAGAATCGCAACATGTTACGATTGACTCGCAATCCGAATCGGATGAGGAAAAAGCTGTATGAGACTCTGAAATGCTCTCGGACATTAGTTACCATTGGTCCGGGGCAATGCGATTTTTTTCAGCACGGTAATCGCGAGATTTTCACTGATGTGTGTCCGAGCCCTAAAGAGACTCTGTCAAATCCTCAACTGCTATTTACCTGCATTATATGAGCTCTGTACTTACACATTGCTGACCCGGCTGTCAGCAGATGCCAGGGTGGGTTACAGCTGCCACTCACTGTGTACTGAGTCTGACTGAAGCCACTCTTTGTATGACTGAAAGCAAAGGCTCCAAAAGAATAAAGTTAATTTCCTCCTTGGTAGCTGGACTTTGGCTTTCAGTGTGGGGTCATGCAGCTTTAGAAAAACTATTAACCTGCATATTAACCCCATATTTGCATGTTAAAAGCATTTGAAGGGATGTTCAAGTTTTCTTTAAAAAAATTAGAGTGTGCTTTTGTATAAAACCCCTAACTTAATAAACTTTTTTTGTTTTGTTTTTTCCACTCTTACTTCATTGGCCAGGGTCACATCTCGGTTTTTTTTTAGAATCCAGATCCGGTTTTGAGCTTCCAAAAAGCTCAAAACCGGACCAGGAAACGCTCCCCATAGGAGCCAATGCAAAACACCGGATGGCTTCACAAGCCATCCGGTGGCCGGATCCGGCACTGCTGCCTGCGTTAAAAATCATGCAGGCAGCAGTTTTCGCAGCGTTTCCAGGGACCGCACTGCGGTAACCGGATGGCTCAGGATGTGTAATCCTGAGCCATCCGGGATCAGCAAACTTTAATAAAGAGTTAAATTGCTGCCCTAAATGACTGTTTGAGGTCTGTAGGGGGGGCTTAGACCCCCCCTACAGACCGGCCGCCCACTTCTATAGTCTTCTGCAACAATTTCTCACCGGGCACGTGGCTAACTATGTGCCGCGGTTAGCCACGCCCCTTTAACGATGCGGCCGCCCTCACAAGACTGGATTACGGCCAGAGGGGGCGGCCATCAACAAGGAGCGGGCGGAGGCTGCTGCACACAGCCCCGCCCATGGAATTGCCTTCACTCTGCCTACCACAGCATGCAAGTACATACTTACATTGCGAATGTAAAAATCTATTCTGTACTACACATAATTACAGTATAAATGTAATAGAGGGGTGTATGCACCCCTGTATAGTGATACGGGGGGGGGGGGGGGGCACTTTGGATGACATGCACGGGCTCCGAGGAGCCCGTGCCCGGTGAGAAATTGTTGCAGAAGACTATAGAAGTGGGCGGCCGGTCTGTAGGGGGGGTCTAAGCCCCCCTACAGACCTCAAACAGTCATTTAGGTCAGCAATTTAACTCTTTATTAAGTTTGCTGATCCCGGCAATAGCCGGGATCCGCAACCTATGCAGTTACCGGATGGCTCAGGATTACACATCCTGAGCCATCCGGTTACCGCAGTGCGGTATTCAGCACACATTTTTGACAAAAAATGTGTGTGACCGGAATTGCATTCACCGCATCCGGATCCGGATGCGGTGAATGCAATTCATGTTTGCAATGTGACCCTACCCTTTGTCTAATAGAAAATTCTCAGTTTAAGGTCTCAATCATTTAGATGTCTGCTATTCTCATACATATTCTATCCAGGCACCTCATAGATACAACACATAGGAAGGTCACATCTGATTTTTTGTTTGTTATATTTTTTTTGCAGTCCACAAAAAAGTGAAGACATGTCTGTTTTTAATTTGATTTTTGAATCAAACTTAGGGCCTTTTCACATCTGCATTTGTATTTCATTTGGCTTGCAATTTTTTTTTGACAGCATTTGCCATGCTATTAGTGAAGCATTGGAGAGCAGGATAATGTCATTTTGCATTACCATTTCCCATAATGCTACGTAGCTATGTTATCTTATGGAATATCATATATTGTACAGTGGTGGTGAACTCCTGGGCCATCACAAATCAGCAGTTCTCAGAAGAGCACAGAATATGGCAGAGTTTTTCATCTCCACAGTAACTGGGTATATCTCTCTGTTCTGTAGACTGTAAGCTTTAATGGTTATCAGAGTACTTTTCTTTCTTTCGATGAAAACAGGATCCACTTTCTAGTAAAGAGGGAGAACGTTTACTGAGTGAAAAATACATTAAAAGCACAGCATAAACTAATTTACACCACAAATTTCCACTATCCAATAAGACAATGTACTACAATGAGCAGATGTATTCCAATTCAAATTCACTAAGGCTAGCTAGGGTCACATTTGCAATTTTGTTTTCAAAACCGGATCCGGTTTTGAGCATTAAAAGTGGTCAAAACTGGATCCGGATCCGCAGCCATAGGCTGCAATTGAAAGACCGGATTGCACTTAATGCAATCCGGTTACCGCATCCGGTTTTGCAGCCTGCGGTAAAAATCATGCAGGCTGCATTTTTCAGAGCCGTTGAAAAACCGGATGAATGAATGTACCTTGGGGTACCAGATCCGGTTTTTGGTGCCATCATTTTTTCTCATTGCAGATCTGGATCCATTACTGGATCCAGATCTGCAATGTAATGCCAAATGTGACGGCACATGGAAATACCGGATCCAGTAATGGATGCGGTTAACGGATTGTGCTTTCCAAATGTGACCCCAGCCTAACTTGGCTGAATTTTCCCTAAAAATTTGATTTGTGGTGAAAAAATTTGCATGGATCTCACTTTCCAGACAGGAGAAAAAAAAGACCCTGCTGACCATAAGGGCTTAAACTGTACAGGAGAGAGATACCCAGTGACTCTGGAGATGGAACACGACTTTGCCATATAAACAGGATTCCACTGGGAGCCACAGATATGTGATAGCCCATGTGCTGACCACCCTTGTACAAGGTCTGATAATACAGACGATGTCATAGCTCCAGGGCATTATGGTGAGGCCCTTGCAGGAACACACAATGACATTAGCCCTGATTTCTGATGCTTTTTTTTTTTTTGCAATCTGCAAATCGAATCTGAAAATTTTCAAATTTCACATGAAACCCAAATTCGACTCTTAATTGCATCATACACACATGGATTCGCTCATCTTTAACTGAAGTACATTTCTGCTGTAATTTGCACTACTTGTGTGTATGTATGGCCATGCTAAGGCTGGGGTTCCACATAAGCCCTCAGTCCGTTTTTGGCTTCAGTTTTCTCATTTTTTTTTTCTAAGTCCAAAAACTGACAGAAAAACGGATTGGATGTAATAAACACCCTGTCCGTTTTTCTCTGGAGCTCCAAACATTGCCCTGTCCGTTTTTGAGTCAAAAACGTTGCATGCAACGTTTTTGGCATCATTTAAAAAACGCATGCGTTTTCATGCGTTTTTTTAACATGGGGCCCTATGGGAAACGCATGCGCGAACGCATGCAAATGCGCACTTGCATTTGCGCATGCGTTCGCGCATGCGTTTTTTTTAATGAAAAGTCCAAAAACGTTCAGGAGTGCAGGAGGCTCAAAAAGCACCCAGAAAAAAACGGATTGGTGATGAAAATCACTTCCAAAAACGGATTTCTATGTGTGACCACAGCCTAAGGCTGCTTTCACATTACGATTCTGTGAAATCCGATGCTGTCCGATGAAAATCAGACAGCATCGGATCCGAATCAGCCCCCATGTTATCCAATGGGGATCGGATCGGATTTGGCATGATTGCCATCTGATTTGCCTCAGATACGATTCTGTCCGATTTTTTTTAGGAGCAAAAATCGTAGACTGCTGCGATTTTGGCTCCTGAAAAAAATTGGAGAGGATCGGAGGCAAATCGGATGGCAATTATGCCAAATCCGATCCAATCTCTTTAACATGGGGCCCTATGGATCCGATTTTAGTGTACTGAGAATGCTCAGTACATGCTCAGTACACTAGAACTATTGTGTGCCGCCTAATTTAACTTCCGCAATGTATATACCTACATTGCGGAAGTCAAATATAACTAAAATCAAGTGTTTAAAATAAAAAATCTTTATTCTCACCTGCCAGTGCTCCCACGGCATCTCCATCAGCTTCCCGCTCAGTAACAGGACCTGTGATGATGTCATAACCCGATCAGCTGATCGGGTCACATGAGCGCTTACCGCGGTAACCGCTCATGTGACCCGATGACGCTTCTGACATCATCGCAGGTCCAGTAAAACCGATCGGGAGCTGATGGAGACGGCGGGGGAGCGCTGGCAGGTGAGAATATAGATTTTTTATGATCGAATTACAGGAGGAGCAGGGAAAAGAGGGGGACAGCAGGGGGAAAACAGGGACAGCAAGGGGAGAACAGGGGGACAGCAGGGGACAGCAGGGGAAAAACAGGGGGGCAGCAGGAGGACAGCAGGAGGACAGCAGGGGGACAGCAGGGGGACAGCAAGATGACAGGAGGGGGAGCAAGGTGACAGACCAAACTGATCCTGCAAAATGTCGGAATCGGATGCCTATTTGGCATCCGATTGCAGGGATCAGTTTGGATCCGATGCTGTCCGATTTTCATCGGACAGCATCAGCTTTCACAAAATCATAATGTGAAAGCAGCCTAAGCCACGTCACTTAAGCAAAACTCAGCAATATTATGAAAAAGTTAGTGGAGCTGGTGTAAAACCCACAATTGATATATTTTGCACAATTATACATTGCTCATAAATTTTCTACTTTTTAACACAACTTTTCTGGCATAAAGTTTTTAATAAATTCCAACCAAAGAGGATATATATAAATATTTATAGAAAATTTATCATTAATTACATTCATTTAAATACTTTTGGAAAAATGAAGAGGCCTTATGGTGGGTTTACACGCTCTAACATCGGTCCGATATTGGATCCGACGGCGCGGGAGCGCGTTTTTTCTGGCCAGATTTCCCATATCGCATTGGAGATTTAGACAGCGCGATATTGGCATTCAACGTCTCTACGATGTCTACGCCCCCCTTATACGGCTGACCCAGGAACGACCATTTAACATGGGAGAGAATAGGGGACGATGTACTGCACATCGTAGTTGGGCGTTTACACAGCACGATCCGGCTCCAACCTCCATCCAATATCAGCCCGTTGGAGAGCACGCTCATTCGATCCCCAATATCGGTTTGACATCGTTCGTGCATCCTATTGGACATTTATACCATACAACGCACGAACGATATCGGGTCCAACGCACGAACCACGTGACTTTTGGTCGAAGTTGGACGCCGATATCGGGACGTATAAACCCACCATTAGTAGGAGAGGTCAGGGCAACTAATCACCTGGGTTAAACTATAGCAGAAATCTGCACCTGCTCTAAGCAAACACAGATCATCTTTTTTGGTGCAAAGGCAGGATGAGATGGTTTAGGGTACCGTTACACGTCGCAACATTGCATGCAATTTCACTTGCAACTTACTGGTTGCAGTGAAATCATGGAGACATTGTTACATTTGTACACGGCAACAAAATAGAACAATGTGTCCATGCTTTCACTGCAACCAGTAAGTTGCAAGTGAAATTGCATGAAATGTTGCGACTTGTAAAGGTACCCTTAGAGCCAGAGTATTGTGTATGACAAATGCTGCTCACAGCTGTAAAGCACTACTCCAGCCTGTTGTGTTTTTCAGTGCTGGACTGGCACTTTAAATATAAGTCATTTGCCCACTGTCTTATTCTCACCCTCCGTCATTTTCATGCTTTTCAGCGCAGCTCCAGTCCCACCTTTTGACTGTAACTTCTGACTGTCCCGAAGTCAGATGTTACATCACAAGCTCACAATACAAGTCTATGAGAGCCAGAAAAATGCCCTCATAGACTTATATTTATTTGTGACCTCCAGCGCTCTCCAGCAAACACTAGAGCTACCGTGGGCTTTAAGAAAAGCAAATCTAAGGACATTTAACAAGAAGATCAAAACCACAGAGATTTACATTCCGCTGTCATGGCGACTTTCTCTCACATCTACTGCTTACTGTATTCATGGCTTTCATTCTTCATCGAGTTATTACTGATATGAAGGATGCTGTAATGTTAGACAAGTATTATACGTCTCCTTTATTCCCCCAACCAAAAGGTTTGTACAAAACTGTAGTTTGCATAAACACACAATTAACATTGACTTAATAACCTGTACACGTGACTCTGCATGATTCTGTAGAAAGAGAGGTAAATTATGCATGTAAATTGTATAATTTTTACATTTTCCCTGTAATCTGTATATTGAATACATAAGGATAACATTTCTTAAATCATTTTCAGTCTTCTAAAGCTATAGCAGCAATATTACCCTGTGAATTACAGATCTGGTTCACTCAATGTATATTATCACCTAAACAAACGTACTTTTTTATAGTTCCCGCGTGTGCACTCTAATTGCCGGTCGTTTCTGCTGAACATTTTTTTTTTCTCATGATTAACCTTAAGAATTAGAATTTTGCTCTAAACGTTCGAGTAAATTAGAAAGCCTTTCAAATGACACATTAATGGAATTAGTTCTGCAGCATAAGTGCCTATACACATTACAAGTGCCCAAAAGAAATTCTGCATGGTTTCTCCCAGTAGGATCATTTCACAATCTACACAAGAAATCAACCAGTTGGAAACAATGTGCTGGCTACATTTTTTTGGGCTTAGTAATATGCTAATTTGTATTTGGCACAGAAGTACACATATTATTTTCTCTAAATGAAAATTAGATGAAGCAATTATGCTAGGTCAAGATAGAGCTTATTGTAATAGTCATATTATCTTGTCTCCTACTGTAATATTTAGATGATAAACCTGTACAGAGGATATTGTCTTCATTACATGTAAAGGGAATCTGTTACCAGTTCCAATGTCTGTTAAAGGGAACCCGACCCCTCTAAATCACCCCCAACCCTATTAATACCTGTCCCTGCACCATAACAGATCATTATTAGTGATCCTTTTCTGTAAAAAAAGCGCTCTGTAACATTGGAATAATCAACAATATACACTCTGAGACTTCTTGTCCTCGAATAAGTCTCACAGGGCGTCCCCTGTGAGGCTCTAAGCCCTCCCTAGGTGCTAATTTTCACGCCCTGAATGATCTAGCCTCTCTCTGTCTGTGCTTCTGTGATGTGCAGCTGAAGGCAGGACTAATGATTTGCATTCTGTGAGTGATAGAGAGGGGGGAGGGCAATGCCTGCACAAGCAGAGGAACACAGACAGAGAGAGGGTGGATCCTGGAGCCTGCAAAACAACACGCCCTAAGGGCTAAAGAATACAGCCCCTGCTAATTATAATCCCTAATGAGTAAGTATTAAAACAGTTTTATGCACTTTCACAGGATGCTTTTAGGAGACAAAAGGAGTGTGAGATTAGTGATAGGATGCTGCAGGGACATGTTTTGGTAGCTTAGGAGGCGTTCTGGAGGTGACAGGATCCCTTTAAGGTACCGTCACATGCGGCAATTTTGCTAGCAATATCACTGGCAATTTGCTGGTTGCAGTGAAATCATGGACACATTGTTCCATTTGTACACGGCAACAAAATAGAACAATGTGTCCATGATTTCACTGCAACCAGCAAATTGCCAGTGAAATTGCTAGCATAATTGCCACGTGTGACGGTACCTTTAAAGGGTGCTGGCTCAAAAAGGCCATCTGATACAGACTTGCTCCTAGCAAGTCTCCCTCTGGCAGTATTCAGATTAAACCATCAATGAAATGTAGCTCTCTGATACATAGAGCACTCATGCAGCACCACATAAGGACACTGCCACCACCATGTTTCTCTGAAGGCACCATATATTTATCTGAATCCATTGTGCCTACAGTGAAACATGGTGGTGGCAGTGTCTTTATATGGAGCTGCATGAGTGCTGCTGGTGTTAGAGAGCTACATTTAATTGATAGTATCATGAAATCACAAATGTACTGCTCTATATTGAATGAGAAGATACTACCATCACTCTGTGCCTTTGGTAAATGTGCACTTCTCCAACATAATAGAGATCCAGAATACCCATCAGCTATATTTCTGCAGAAGAAGCGCTGAAAGTGATTAATTGGCTAAGTATGTCTCTTAAACTGTACCCAATTCAACACCTACAGTATGTGGATTTGAAGAGACAGGTTTTGAGCATAATTTTCCATCCAGTCTCAAGGCTCTCCAATGGATCAATCTTGAATCATTGAAGATAAAAAAGAGAGATTTCAATATTTGCCAACATGCTCATCCCATGTCTAGAAACTTGGTGTTGTCCTTAAAAATATTCATAGAGGTCATACAACAAACTAGATTTTTTTTTTTTTTTAAACATTAAATTTTTATTGAGGTTTTTGCAAAACGTGAGAAACAAACATAACACGACAATGTCTGATCCTTGTCGGAAACAGAACTGGGGGATCTAATAGACACAGACATCTAAAGCACCTAAAACACCAGTAATAAGAAAATTAAGTGTTATAAGGGGGAAATAAAGATAGAGAAAAGAGGAGAGGAGGAGAGAGGGAAAAGGGAGGGGGGGGGAACGACGTCAGGTTGTATTGGGAATCCGGAGGAGGGGAGGGGAGAAACCACCGGACTGCAGCATAGACCGAATAACATTATGTCCTCTATTTCGAGTGTGATTTGAGCCGTTTAAACGAAGCCAACCATTTATTTTATTTCATGAGTTCCAAACAGACAGACAACTCACGGGAAGACCGCTCCACAGCCGCGGATCTGCAGGTTTTGCGGGCAAGAGGGCGAACGAGTCCCTAGGGGATCGGTGCAGCCTAATTCCAGTGACTGAGTGGATCAGGTTTGGACTAATGTCCAGAAGGGCGTATTTTCAGCAGTCCACCACATGTGCGCTATGTTGCCTCTCTCCACATAGTCTCCAACACTGCGGGGACTGCCCCCCAGTGTGTGAGCAAGGCGAACAGGAGAGCGGTACCATCTGAGATTAATTTTCTTTATGTTCTCTAGATGGTTCACACATCTGGTGGTGCTCCCCACTTCTTTAGCTGCTGCGTGCCAGTACCTCAATGCCTGACGTATAAAGCCAAGAATCTCCCTCCCATCTCCTCATGTAAGGCAGTTTCCACCTCTTGGTCCACAGACACCAATTCTCCATAGATCTTGGACAGTGTCCGCGGTTTGGGGGGATCCGCTTGACCAGCCCTAAGGAGAAACGATGCACGAGGGGGGGCACAGGTTAGTGGGACGTATGTGGCCTCAACGTAGAAGATGGTCTAGTTGAAAAAACTGCAAGAATGCCGCGCGGCACTCAGGAAACCACCCACAAAACAAACTAGATTTTTTGATGTGGGATGTATTCATTTTTGCATCAATTAATTTGAACAGAACTAAATATTTTGTAATTAAAGTTATATTATTAACCTTACTTTCATTTTATGGGTTAAAATATTTTATATGAACTTCAGTCTTGTAATGCTCTTGGAAATTGTTCTTGTGTTCAGTGATATATTAATTGAAATCTTACATTTCATAGAGGCTGTACTCATTTATGCTGAACACTATAAGAATTCAATAGTTTTCAACTGCATTATATAAATGTATCAAGTGTATCATATATTGACATTTAAGCTGCTCATTGCAAATCTAGACTCAGAAGTCTTTCTCTGAGTGGAAATGTATTCAACAATATATCAAAACTTATACTGCACTCAGAATTCCTGGTGAGCCAATCACAACTGACGTCTTAAGTTCCATAACTTGTTTAAAGTTCCTAATTAAAATTGATAGATATGCTGAAGGGCTCATATTTGAAGGAATTCAAACGTAACCTCCGACGGAATACTTAGCACATAGCATTACCGCAATGCAAATCCTTCCTGACCTGCTTTCATGGGTTATTCACAGTCAGCCTCTACCTGTACGTCAATGAGTGTCTTTCCTGTGGTGGTGGTGGCCTTGGGAAATTTGAACTTCTTTTATGGGCTACATTATATAAAACAGAATTATCCACACATAATGTGCTCACTAAGACCAGCCCCAAGTGTAAGGTGTAAATTGAAGTAGATCAGAATTCCTAGTAAAATCTGGAGTGAGAAGTAGCAGAGTCCGAGCAAACAAAAATTTAGCTTGTTTCTTGGATTACTTTACAATATTAGTCGTTTTCAAAAAAAAACTATTTTACCATCCTTTGTTAAATCAAGACATTCACTCCCTTTTTAGTTATGAGTTAATAAGCCACATATTTTCCAAATGGCAGTGAGATACATTTCTAATTCACCCTTTCACCCTATAGGATACTCAGCCTCCAGCAAGGATAAGATTAGCTAAATGAATCAACACAGCTGTCTTTCTACACATATCCGACAAGGAACAAATTATTGGGAATGAACACATATTGATGTTTTTTTTCCTGAGCTTCCTTTTAAATGCATAAAATATAATTACCGTATATATCGCATATAAGCCGGTTTTTCAGACCAAAAAATTGGCTGAAAAGTACCCCCCCTCGGCTTATACGCGTGTCAGTGCTGTATACCGATGTATACATCGGTACAATACGATGTAATACATCGGTATACAGCAGCCCCGTAATGCAGGGCCCCCCCAGCCCGCTCCGTCACCTGTAAAGGAAACTATACTTATCACAGTGCCGCTGGTCTGTCCGCGCCCGCTCGCACCCGCGCAGCTGCCGTACGCGATCCTTCATTCTTCATGCGTCTTCTTCCTGTTTCTGTGCTCGTCGCAGGCAATGACGTCATTCCCTGCGACGAGCACAGGAAACAGGAAGAAGAGGCATGAAGATGGAGGATCGGTACGGCAGTGCGAGAGGTGCGAGCGGGAGGAGGGCGGACAGACACGGTGCTGTGATAAGTATAGTTTCCTTTACAGGTGACCGGATGTCAGTGTGGGGGGCCCTGGATTACGGGGCTGCTGTATACTACGCTGGGGATGCAATATACTGCTACTGGGCTGTATACACCACTGAGGCTGCAATTACCACTGGGGCTGCTGTATATAGGGCTGCAATACCACTGGGCTGCAATACCACTGGGCTGCTGTATATAGGGCTGCTGTATACACCACTGGGCTGCAATACATGGGGCTGCAATACCACTGGGGCTGCTGTATATAGGGGCTGCTGTAACACCACTGGGGCTGCAATACCACTGGGGCTGCTGTATATAGGGCTGCAATACCACTGGGGCTGCAATACCACTGGGCTGCTGTATATAGGGGCTGCTGTATACACCACTGGGGCTGCAATACCACTGGGGCTGCTGTATATAGGGCTGCAATACCACTGGGCTGCTGTATATAGGGGCTGCTGTATACACCACTGGGGCTGCAATACCACTGGGGCTGCTGTATATAGGGCTGCAATACCACTGGGGCTGCAATACTACTGGGTGCTGTATATAGGGCTGCAATACCATGGGGCTGCAATACCACTGGGCTGCTGTATATAGGGCTGCTGTATACACCACTGGGCTGCAATACCACTGGGGCTGCTGTATATAGGGGCTGCAATACACTGGGGCTGCAATACCACTGGGGCTGCTGATAAAAGGGGCTGCTGTATACACCACTGGGCTGCAATTACCACTGGGGCTGCTGTATATAGGGCTGCAATACACTGGGGCTGCAATACCACTGGGCTGCTGTATATAGGGGCTGCTGTATACACCACTGGGGCTGCAATACCACTGGGGCTGCTGTATATAAAGGCTGCAATACCACTGGGGCTGCTGTATATAGGGCTGCTGTATACACCACTGGGCTGCAATACCACTGGGGCTGCTGTATATAGGGGCTGCAATACCACTGGGGCTGCAATACTACTGGGCTGCTGTATATAGGGGCTGCATACCATGGGGCTGCAATACCACTGGGGCTGCTGTATATAGGGGCTGCTGTATACACCACTGGGGCTGCAATACCACTGGGGCTGCTGTATATAGGGGCTGCAATACCACTGGGGCTGCTGTATATACCACTGGGGGCTGCTGTATATCATACTGCTGGGGCCTGTATACCACTGCTGGGGGCTGTATACCTGTGCTGGGGTCCACCCTCGGCTTATACGCGAGTCAATAGATTTTCCCAGGTTTTGGGGGCAAAAGTAGGGGGGTCGGCTTATACACGGGTCGGCTTATACACGAGTATATACGGTAATGTTATACTATATCCATGAAAAAGCAGTCTGATATTATTATTATTCATTATTATATTCCATGGTGCTTTACATGTGAAAGGAGGCATATATACACAGGTAGAACAATCATGAGTAATACAAGGTTCACATAAGTACAGAAGGAGAGAGGACCCTGCCCGCCAGGGCTAACAGTCAACAAGGGATGGGTGAAGATACACTAGGAGAGGGTTGAGGTGGTCGTTCAGTGGTTCGGTAGACTGAGGATCGTTGCAGGTTGTAGACTTGTCGGAAGAGGCGGGTCTTCAGGTTCTTTTTGAAGGTTTCTACTGAGGGTGAGAGTCTTGAGGCAAAGTGTTCCAGACTATAGGGAAGCACAGGAGAAATCTTGTATGCGGTTGTGGGAAGAAGAGATGAGTGAGGAGATCTTGAGAGGATCGGAGGTTGCATGTAGGTAAGTACCAGGAGACCATGTCACAGATTTATGAAGGAGACAGATTGTGGATGGCATAAAGTCACAAAAAGGATCTAAGAAGGTTGTTACTGTATATTGTTTGGTGAGAAAAGCTTCAGTATAAATTGAGCTTTAATCTTTATATCTCTGCTCTGTCTGGGAGTTTGGGTCCAGTGGGCGGTTCTATTAGTGATTGACAGCTATCTGTATGCACATTTATACAAAGAAAGCTGTCAGTCACTGATAGGACCGCCCACTGGACCAAAATGCTAGAAAGAGCAGAGGATTAAAATGGTGAAAACTCAGGTTCTAATTATTTATCAATCCAGTCAGCCCTTTGTGCTCTATAACATTATACCTGCATTTTGGACTGCATAATGGTGAAAGGTAACATTCAATATACATTTTACTTATTGTTGTCAGAGCAAAAATGCTTATCAAGTAATTAGATATAAAAAGAATATTCTGGCACACTTGGAACCCAAAATATAGGGTTATATTTAAAGTAGATATGAGGAGTCACAAATAAGTTCACAAACAATGTTTTTAATCTTTGCCTTTGTTTACAGAACAGAGAATTCTAATATTCAACGTTTCGGCTTTCACAGCCTTGATCACGATATTCTTTCATGGATGTATACAATAAAACAAAAGAATAAAAAGACATCAGAGATAATACAGAATCAATCAAAAATAAGATGCTTAAACATTCATGTGACTTATAATCATCTCACAATGAAAACAATATATACTGGGATATCAATCAAGCATGTATAGCCATATAACAAAAAACTAAGTCTCAATCCTAGATCCAGTAGTGATAATAAAACAATAAACAAAGTATAAAATTACCTCTATGGGTTAAATGTATGTTAATAAGGCAAGAGAGCATATGATGCAGGTTCCAAATAGTGGGCTCACTGGCTAAAAGGAAATCAATAAAGCATTCAAGTAAGGGAATAACAGTGTCCAGCCTGTTTGGATTAACATACTATAGTATGGTGACTTATCAGTATAATACAGTGTGCCAAGTGGCTATATTAAGGATAAACTATACCCATACATGTCACAGGTGTCAAAATAACAAAAAAGGCACTATGAGTTCCATAGTATCTAGGATATGAGTGAATAGGCTAAGTGACACTTACTAAATTAACCAAAAGGGCTGTATATAGGTCCAACCATGGACTTTAGAGCATAAGCCTTGAGCCACCAGAACCTGTATGTAGGATGTACAATATCATTAAGTGCAGTGCTGCAAAAGTGAACAAAACACCAGGTGAAATCAATCACTATACCTGTGTGGAGAAGCGGGAGACGCTGATGTGAGCGGTGTGGTGTGCGGCCATGGGCGCCGCCATCTTAAGTCATGTGACGCCGTGACGTAATCGCATGCGTGCGCATGCGCGGAGCAGTAGGAGGCGGGCCCCTGGACAGAGCCGGAGATTTCCGACCTCTGGTGATACTAAAGCTGATGTCACGGTCCTGGACAGAACCAGGAAGCCTTGTTAGACAGTATGCATCACTGGGGGAATGGTTTAAATCATGACTCTGGGGTCTAAAATGGAAAATACAAGACAAATCAGTAACAAGTCATTATTAAAGAAAATCAACATAGATCATAAAGTTATAATCACCTAGGGAAGATGAAAAATCTATGTATATGTAATATTTCATCATATCTACTATATAATTGCCGTAGGCACTTCCGTGTCGGACCCCGCAAAAGACCGTGGCTTTGTCACTCTGTGACGTCACCACGTGCGAGCAATGGCCGCGAAGCGGCCATTGCGAGTCGCTTGCCGAAAATCGAACCAGAGGCTCGGCCACAAAGTTAGCGATTTACCGCTCATGTAGCGCGAGCAATGGCCGCGAGGCCATTGCGAGTCGCTGGCCAAGTTAGCCATTTACCGCTCATGTAGCGCGAGCAATGGCCGCGAGGCCATTGCGAGTCGCTGCCTGAGCCGCCGCATCTGCCGCAAGTCCCCCTATACTTTCTTTGGGGATTACCGCAACCGCGCCGCAAGTGTAACGGTTATGCGGCAAACGCGGCAGATGCGGTTACACTTGCGGCGCGGTTGCGGTAATCCCCATAGAAAGTATAGGGGGACTTGCGGCAGGTGCGGCAAGTGCGGTTTTGCAGTTATTAGCGATTTACCGCTCATGTAGCGCGATCAATGGCCGCGAGGCCATTGCGAGTCGCTGCCTGAGCCGCCGCACCTGCCGCAAGTCCCCCTATACTTTCTATGGGGATTACCGCAACCGCGCCGCAAGTGTAACGGTTATGCGGCAAACGCGGCAGATGCGGTTACACTTGCGGCGCGGTTGCGGTAATCCCCATAGAAAGTATAGGGGGACTTGCGGCAGGTGCGGCAAGTGCGGTTTTGCAGTTATTAGCTATTTACCGCTCATGTAGCGCGAGCAATGGCCGCGGCAAATGCGGTTTTGCACTTGCGGCAAGTGCGGCCGCGAAAATCTTTAAAAAAAATTTAAAAATATTCTAGACACCCGATGCATTTCCATCGGGCTCACAGCTAGTTTTATAATAATGACATAAAATAAAACAAAATAAATAGACATGTCAGCCAGAACCCCTTCAGAATGGAAAAAAGAGCATATATGTGAATATATACATATATATGTACATATTAAAAAGAGATGAGAGGTTCAACATGAGAGCGAGTCACTACTATACTATGTTAATCCAAACAGGCTGGACACTGTTATTCCCTTACTTGAATGCTTTATTGATTTCCTTTTAGCCAGTGAGCCCACCATTTGGAACCTGCATCATATGCTCTCTTGCCGTATTATCATACATTTAACCCATAGAGGTAATTTTATACTCTGTTATTGTTTTATTATCACTACTGGATATAGGATTGAGACTTAGTTTTTTTGTTATATGGCTATACATGTTTGATTGATATCCCAGTATATATTGTTTTCATTGTGAGATGATTATAAGTCACGTGAATGTTTAAGCATGTTATTTTTGATTGATTCTGTATTATCTGTGATGTCTTTTTATTCTTTTGTTTTATTGTATACATCCATGAAAGAATATCGTGAGCAGGCTGTGAAAGCCGAAACGTTGAATATTAGAATTCTCTGTTCTGTAAACAAAGGCAAAGATTAAAAACATTTTTTGTGAACTTATTTGAGACTCCTCATATCTACTTTAAAATATAACCCTATATTTTGGGTTCCAAGTGTGCCAGAATATTCTTTTTATATATAGTTTATTATTTTTCTGAGCACCTACCAAAGGGTGTTGAGCAGACATAATCTTATACAAATATCAAGTAATTAGGATATTACTGAGTGTTAAACATGAGCAGAATAAAGAAATAATGATATATAAATATGTTTTAGGATTATTAGGTTTGTACATGTCAATATATATATAGGCAAGTAAACTACCGTATCCAAGAATGGTTTTGTGCTATAGATTGGGGAGATGGATCACTTCTGTCTAGTCTGTATATGACCATATATCACTTTTCATTTCTAGCACTGATTTCTAAAAAATAAGACATTTTAGTCAGGACCACATTCAATAAAGCATATGCTCACATATTCTAAGTGTTTTAAAGTGAACCTGTCAGGTAAAAAATCAATATTGACCTGCAGATATGGGGTCAATCTGCAGTTAAATAGTGTTCTGAAGCTGCCCGACATCCATACTGAGAGCCTCGCTACCAGGAGGAAAGTAACTTTATTCCTCCTGGCAGCCTCGGGCTTTCAGTCAAAGGGGTGGTGCCAATGTGGCTTCAGTCACCACTCTGTGCATAGTAAGTGCCCCAGCATTAACTGACAGCCGGCTCAACATTAGGGGAATAAAGTCCATTACCTCCTGGCATTGGGGCTCTCAGATCGGGTGCTGAGCAGCTTCAAAATGCTTATAACCTGCAGATTAAACCCATATCTGTAGGTTAATAGAGACTGTTAACCTGACAGGTTCCCTTGGAAAATTGGATAAGTGGTGTCTGTTTGGCTTGGAATTATTGGTGTCGTAGTGTCTGTAGTGGTTGTATAAAGTATTGCAGTTTTCGCATTCAAATAACTAGAACAATGTTTGATATTCATTGCACCATAACTGGGTAAAGCATAGCGCGCAAAGCAAATTATAGTGCACTCTCTGGACCTCCACTGCTGCAATTACATGGGCATGAATATATTTTTTAAAAATTAAATGTTTTCACTCTTTTTTCAATCAGTTGAAAACTTTCAGCGGGATATTAACAAAAATGTTGAATAAGAAAGAGGTAATTCCAATCAAGCTACTGAAAGGAATAATAAAAATCATGTATCCCCGAGAATGTTGAACATGCAATTTGCTTGAGTTGACTCATTGCATATGTTTTCAAACCCCATTATACATAAAAAGAGCTGAATATGGATTAAAAAACAATATGGCTTAGTAAAAATATAGTAAATATCTTTTAAAATGACTTCAGACATTGTTATTTTTTCAGGAAAGGAAATAAGGGCATGGATCAACCTCAGATTCAATTTCAGTCTTTTATAACTTGAAATGATTCCTTCAGATGATGCATTTTCGGACACTTCCAGCACATCTTTGGACTGTAAACTATATTAAATTATTTTTTACACTATTCAAAATACCACAACAATTGAAGTGGTGACTGTACTCTCCGGCTACTTAATTGCATTTGATGCATAATGTCCTAAATAGGGAAACTGTAAATTACTTCATGTAAAATATTATCTTACTCCAAAAAAATCTCTTCATTATGGTGTTGGGTTTCCATGTACGTCTTTTTATATTTTTTCTTTAACCCTTTTTAATTGTAACTTTAATTCTTAATACAAGTACAACAAAATCTACAAAGATTGACCCTCATATCATAAAAATCATCTTTATTTAAATTAAAAAGATATCCATACAATTACCATAACATTTAAAAAGGATGTGATACATAAAATACATAACAGCAGACAATGAAAATATACAAAAATTGACAAAGACCTAAAGAGAACTTGTTACCTAGTTTAGCCCCCTAATCTATCACTAACTGTTCCTGCAGCTACCTACTACATTACTAGCCATTCCTCTCTGATCTAAATGTGCGTTATAAAAGTTGAAAAAAGCAATTTATAAACTTACATGTCCACCATCATATGGCATTCCTAAATGGCTGGCCGTCGGCTGGGCAGTCTCTCCGGTCCGCCCTTCTCCCACCTGGCTGCTTCAATAATGCCCGGTGGGCGTGATCATCCATTCAGGAGTGCGCCCTGATTTATATTTCCCGTCTCCTTCCAGATATGACTTGCTGCTGATCCAGCTCCATTTCCGGTCCTGCGCAATGTGGTGGGTGTATTGGCGTACAGGCCGGCTCCAGAGCATGCGCAATGTGCAATCTGAAGTCGGCATGTGCACACAATACACCCACCACACTGCACAGGACCGGAAATGACAGCAGCACGTCATACCTATTAGAAGGAGGCTGGAAATTTAAATCAGGGTGTGCTGCTGAATGAATGATCATGCCCACCGGGGTGTGATTACAGCAGCAAGGCAGAGAAACTGCCGGCCATCTAGGACAGTAGACATGTAAGTTTATAAATCGCTTTTTTGAACTTTTATAATTCACATTTAGATCAGAGAGGGATAGTTAGTAATGTAGTAGGAAGCTGCAGAGACTGGTAGTAGTAGGTTAAGGGGGCTAAACTAAGTGACAGGTTCCCTTTAAACAGACAGCATCTACTTATATACTATTTCTCAAATGATCCCTCCTCTGTAGGTTTACAATAGGGAACTTATGTGTAAGGGTGCTTTCACATAGCGATTTCCTGGCATCTGTGGCTGTCCTTTGTAAAACGGACAGCCACGGATCAGATTTGGTCCCCATGTATCCCTATGGGCAACGGATCTAATCCGATTTGACCTTATTGCAATCCGATTTGAGTCAGAACCGATTCTGTCTGATTTTTTTGCTGTACCCAAAATCAGAGACTGCTTTGATTTTGGGCACAGCGGACCAAATCGGACACAATCGGAGCCGACACGACCCACGGCTATTATCATGGAGCCTATGCAGCACGGGTCCGAGAACACAGCTGATCATTTCTCGGACCTGATGTCAGTGTCCTGAGCATGCTCAGTACAGTAAAACTGCTCTATACCATCTAATTTCACTTCTGCAATGTATATACATACAGTCCCTGACAAAAGTTATGTCATTTATCCATGTTATGTAAATAAAAGCTTATAACCTGATGTTAAATTCATCCATTAGTTGTATAAATTACTATTTTGAAAGCTGAAACCCTCCCAAATGTGGCTTAGTTTAAGAAAATAAATTGGCATCAATGTTGAAATTTTGATCATTTAATGAACACAGAATGGTCAGATTTTGGCAACACAAAAGTTTTGTTGCCCACAGAAAATAATGTGATATTCAAACAAATAATTAACATAAAATACAAATATATGTTGCATAACATTGGTGAATGAAGTTGTGGTGCTAATAGAGTCATATTTAATATTTTGTGTGACTTCCATGAGCTTGAAGGACTGCATCCATGCGGTTCAACAATGATTCATGCAATTTATTAATGAAGTCATCAGGAATAACAAAGAATGCAGTCTTATATGCCTCCCAGAGTTCATCTAGATTTTATGGCTTTGTCTTCCAAGCTTCCTCTTTCATCCTACCCCAAACATGCTCAATGTTGTTCATGCCTGGGGACTGGGCTGGCCAGTCCTTGAGCACCTTGATCTTTTTTGCCTGGAGAAACTTTGTTGTAGAGATGGATGTACGAGATGGAGCATCATCCTGCTGCAGAATTTGACCCCTTTTATGATTTGGAATGTAAGAGGTAGCTAATACTTCTTGATATTTTAGGCTATTGATATTGCCTTCCACCTTGCAAATGTTTTGCACACCCCCATACTAAATGTAACCCCAGACCATGATCTTTCCACCACCAAATTTGGATCCATACAGGCTCCAGTAGGTCTGCTGCAATATTTGCGGCGGCTGTGGTGTCATTCTACTGACGATTAATCAGAGAAATCCACCTTCTGCCACTTTTGCAGCATCCATCTGTTTAGCAGGCTGTGGGACTTTGCAAATGCCACGTTTTTTTATTTGCCTTTTGTTTAGTGCTGGCTTCTGGGCACTGATTCAACCATGGAGGACATTTCGAGACAGAATCTTACAAACTGTTCCAGTTGACACAGGGACTTGAGGTGACCAGGCCTGTTGGAGCTCTGCTGCAGTGGAAGAGGGGCTTGCTTTGGATTTTCTAATCAACAAACGTTCCTTAAGAGCAGATGTCTTGCGGGGTCTGCCGGACCTGGGCTTATCAAACACATCTCCAGTCTCTTCAAATCTTTTCTTAATTCTTTGTACTTGACGTTGAGACACATTAAAGATCCCACCTCTGCAGTGGATCTTGTCTTCAGCCTCTTGATAATCAAGGCTTTGGTTGCAGGGTGGATTTTTGGCATGTTGTCAGAGCTCAAGTTGCAGTTCAAGTGAAGGTCTGGGGTGCTGAGTTTCTTTTTATACACACCCACTAGTTAACCAATCATTTACGGAGCACAGGTGAGGATGTAAACTAGGATTGGGTGCATTATATGACCAGGCGACAAAACTTTTGTCTTGCCAAAATCTGACCATTCTGTGTTCATTAAATGACCAATATTTCAGCATTGATGCCAATTAATTTCTTAACCTAAACCACATTTGGGAGGGTTTCAGCTTTCAAAACAGTAATTTATAAAACCAATAAATGAATTTAACGTCAGGTTATAAGCTTTTTTTTACATAACATGGATAAGCGACATAACTTTTGTGAGGGACTGTACATTGCAGAAGTGAAATTAAGTAAAAGAAGTGTTAAAAATAAAAAAATATATATTCTCACCTCTCCGGCATGTTTCCCTATGTGCACCATCTAGCTCCTAGGGCAGGACCTGGCATTGTGTGGCAACCCGATCAGCTGATCGGTCACATGACCGCAGTAACCGCCAGTCAAGTGACCGATCAGTTGATCATGTTGCCCCGCAACGACAGGTCCTCAAGCCCTCTAGGAGCTAGAAGGCGCGCAGCGGTGGTGGAGGTGGAGGGAGCCGGCGGACGGGTGAGAGATTTTTTTCATACTGGAGGAGCGGGGAGACAGGAGAGATGGAGAAGCGGGGAGACAAGAGAGAGGATCAATCCAAACGGATCCTGCAAAAACTAGGAAATTGATGCCTAGTTGTCATCCAAATGCAGGCATTCGTTTGGATCCGTTGCTGTCTGGGGGGATCCTGCAAAAAAAAGGATCACCTCGGACAGCAAAAAATCGCAATGTGAGAGCAGCCTAAAATGCCCAAAAAGTAAAACATAAAATATATAAAATTAAGTTTAAAACAAACCCCACATATTCAATTATTGGCCAGTTGGCACAGAGGAAAAAAAAAGGAATTAAATATCATATGGGTAGAACATTTTTTTATTATTTATTAATTTTTACACTACTAAGATGAAAGATTTGTTGCCTATGGCAACCAATCACAAAGGCCAGCACAATGGGCGAGGGAAACCACAGCCAATCAGAGATCGTGTCACAGAGAATGGGCGTCTATGATTGTTGGAGCTAGTGCAGTGAATAACTCAGGAAGTAAATGAGTGGATCCAGAAAGTAGTGTGCATGCAGCCATTGGAGACTCGGTAGGTATAATGTTTGTGTTTAATCACTGTTTTGCTTCTTTTTACAGCCCCCCCAGCCGAACCTGAACCCAAACAGTAACACAGACGTCTCAGGGAAGTCCGTTTTCAGGGTCCGTATCTGAACACTAGGTGATCAGCATAGACCATGGTCTTTACAGTTCGGGTTCGCCAATCACTATAAATAAACACTCTAGACATGTTAGACCGGCATGTGCTTCAAAAGCAGATTTAACTTATTGAAAATGGAGTCAGCAAGACAGATAGATTTTGGTTATAAAAATAAAATGCAATTTTTCTATGAAAAGAATGTCTTTTAGTACATTTTCAGTCTGGTTTGACATTCCTACCTGTATGTGTTTGTTTAATGCGTGAAATAGAAAACTTTCTCCATAACTGAATATTTATAGTAGGGGAATTTTTTTTTCACATCATTACCAGCACAGTACAATATCTGTCAAGGTTAGTTTTACATTTAAAATGTGTTTGTCACAATATCCTTTCTTGCAGGAACAATATTTATACTACATATTAACTCTTATATTTCTGATTTCAAGATAGGAAGTAGACAAACTCTGATGCCACCTCATAAAGGTAGCAATCCAAAAAGTCATAATTGACTTTTTAACAAGCCTTTTAATATGACTTAGGATTTGTGCCAGATCAGAATACCAAACTACAGACGCTGCGTTTCTGGGTGATTTCAAGATACTAATAAACCATGTTGCAAATTATTATGCAAATTGGTTTTAAGTGTCATATGTTTTTTTTTTTTTTTTTCAATGAAACCCCTTGATGGTATTGTGACTCGGGGTTCTTTGGATCACTGAAATCAATCTCAGATATCTGTGATAATTAGTTTGGCAGGTGAGCCCAATAAAAGGAAAACTGGATGTTCCACAATATTGAGCAGGCCACAGTTTTCAAGTAACATGGGAAAGAAAAAGGATCTCTCTGCTGCCGAAAAGCAACAAATAGTGCAATGCCTTGGACAAGGGATGAAAACATTAGATATTGCACGAAAACGTAAGCGTGATCATTGTACTGTGAAGAGATTTGTGGCTGATTCTGAGCACAGACGTGTTTGTGCAGATAAAGGCAGAATGAGGAGGGTTTCTGCCAGACAAGTTCATCTGATTAAGAGAGCAGCTGCTAAAAAGGCCTTACAAACCAGCAAACATATATTTGAAGCTGCTGGTGCCTCTGGAGTCCCTTGAACCTCAAGGTGTAGGATCCTTCAATGGCTTGCTGTGATGCATAAACCTACTATTCGGCCACCCCTAAACAGTGCTTACAAGCAGAAATGGTTGCAGTGGGCCCCGACATACATGAAGACTAATTTTCAAACAGTATTGTTTACTGATGAGTGCCGAGCAACCCTGGATGGTCCAGATGGATAGAGTAGTGGATGGTTGGTGGATGCCACCATGTCCCAACAAGGTTGCGACGTCAGCAAGGAGGTGGAGGAGTCATGTTTTGGGCCGGAATCATTGGGAAACAGCTGGTAGGCCCCTTTAAGGTTCCTGAAGGTGTGAAAATTACCTCTGCAACGTATATAGAGTTTCTGACTGAGAACTTTCTTCCATTCTACAAAAAGCAAAAACATGCCTTCAGGAGCAAAATCATCTTCATGCATGACAGTAATAAATCTTAATAATACATTTTTGTACCATCTCATGCTGCAAAGAATACCTGTGTCATTGGCTGCTATGGGCATAAAAAGAGATAAACTCATGGTGTGGCCACCATCTTTCCCTGATCTCAGCCCTATAGAGAACCTTTGGAGTATAATCAAGCAAAAGATCTATGAGGGTGTGAGGCAGTTCACATCAAAATGGCAGCTCTGGGAGGCTATTCTGACATCATGCAAAGAAATACAAACAGAAACTCTCCAGAAACTCACAAGTTCAATGGATGCAAGATTTGTGAAAGTGATATCAAAGAAGGGTTCCTATGTTAACATGTAACTTGGCCTGTTAGGGTGTTTTGGAGTTAAATAGCTTTTTATTTCAGTGAATGTGACCTCCTAATGCTGCAAATTCAACAAATGAGCATTTTCAGTTCTTTCAAACATATCAAATGTTTACAAACTCTACTGTGCCTAATGATTTGGAACACTGCATTTAGAATTTTTTTAATTTTGAAGATTATACTGTTATCATTGGGAGGTTTCTTCAATAAAATTTGATGTATACTCTAACGGATGATTACTTTTATTACACTGAGTACCATTTGAACCGACCATTTAGGAAAATCAGAGAAAAAGAACATTTGCATAATAATTTGGAACACAGTGTATTACTCTTCTATAAACTCAACCAAACCAAAAAAGGTCTACACAGATTGTACAATGACCATCCATGTAAGCTTATCTCTATGCCCCATTTCCTCAAGATGCCTGGACCATCAGTGCAATAAGCCCCTGTACCTTGTGCAACCCTATCCCGTCGTAGATTGTAAGCTCTTTTGAGCAGGGTCACCTTCATTTCTTGCTTTATTTATTGTATTTTCTTTTTACATTGATTCTATGCCTATTGTTTTGTATCCAATTATTGTACTGTTTTTGTTCTCTACTGTAATTACTTACTGTATTATATTTTCTGTACTCTAACCCTACATTGTAAAGCGCTGCGGAATATGTTGGCGCTATATAAATAAAGCTTTATTATTATTATTATTATTATTATAGTAAAACTATTGTTGCATTAAAAGGTTGTCCAGGACTTTTACATTGATGACTGATTGATGATTGATCAGTATTAAAGTCTCAGACAACCTTTTTAATATTAGTAATCATGTTATATGGAATAAATGTATTTTTTACCGTTTTAATTTATTATTAAAATGTATTTTTTCTGCAAAACATTTTTTTGTTATGTTTAAATCTGGGGATGTAAAACATTTGGACATTTAAAAACAAAAATTTGCCTCTCTTTTTAGAACAATTTTTGGGGAACAATTTTTAGTGTGCATCTTCATGTTTTCTTGCCAACAAGATCTTGTTAACAGTGAAAGACATAGGCTTTAATGCTACAGATATCAGTGTATTATTAGTACATAATGAATCATTTTTACAATCATTAATCTAGTGCTTCATAATAGTGTTTCTCCAGCTTGGAGGGCACAGTAATAGTGAATGTCTGCTTATGGACGCCAAAAACCATTAATTCATACATGTGCCATACAATTTCCAAACTTTGATCTGTAATGCACTCTTTTCTGTTGTAACTTATTTGGAGTTAAGAAGAGATCTATATTTTATAATGTAGCTACCAGGCAGCGATGATGTATGTGACAAGCTGTCAATAGACTGATGACCATCCGACTTTTCCAACTAGTGATCCGTAGTTACAGTACGTCTAAAGACGTCAGCCAGGCATAAGTACCCTAATTTTCCGATGTTTAAAGGCCGTCGCTATGGGGTTAAACCACAGCATATTTGCTTATCAGATTGTGACAATGGATACTTGATTTAGCTATGTAATTGCACTACATGCTATATTTATAAAACCCCAGTCAATACGATCGTGACTATTTAAGTGAAAAAGTGGTAAAAAGCTCTGTCAAGGCAAAAATACTAACCTAACTATCTCAACCACTTCCTAATCTCACACAACCACTATCTTGGTATTCACAATAACAAAGGCTAAGGCTATGCTTGCATGCCCATTTATGTTTTCCGTTTGTCTGTTACCTTTACAACAGACGGAATTAGCACCTTGTGCTGACATGTTTCCAATAGAAGCAGAGCAGCCCACTGATTTATATGGGGTACTCTGCTTTCATTTTGCAGTCTAAGCGGAAGAGACATGTGGAAAACAGAAATGCGAACAATGCCTTAAAGGAAATCTGTTACTAGGTTTTTGATACTCCATCTGTCAGTAGCATAATATAGGGGCAGACACCCTGATTTTAGCAATGTGTCATTAACTGAGCTGATTTTGATATTTTGATAAAAGCACTTTATCTGCTGCAAATCCAGCGGTTGTCAGAATGCTGTATAACCCCGCCCACCACACTGATTGGCAGCTTTCTGCAAATGTGCAGTGTACACAGAAAGCTGCCAATCATTGGTGGGGGCTGTATTATACAGATCTCATCAATTTGGAGGACTGCGTGGAAGTAGATTTACTAGTAATCTCCTGCTAATAAAACAGTGATTTTATCAAAACAACAGCAAGCAGCTCAGTAAGTGATACATCACTAGCTTTAGGTCCTCTTTACCTACATTTTGATCTTCACAGATTCAGGAACATGTGATATGTTAAAAAGAAAGATTGATCTATTTTTTTCTCAAAAACATGCACTCTAAAGGTACCTTTACACGCCGCGACGGCAGGCTGGATACATCGCGCTACTTCGCGTGCACGAGCACGCTCAAACGGCTACAAACGGTCAACGCACCCTCTTTACACGCCGCGACAAGGTGCGCTACGCCACGCTACATCTATAGCTAGCTACATCGCCGGGTGTCTCAAGTAGCCAGCTGTAGCGTAGCGTACCATGTTTACACACCGCTCCAACAAGCTACTATGGGCGGACCCGGTGCAGCAGGGATAGCACATAGGCGTGCAACAATCTTGGATTACGAGCCGTCCGTATGATGATAGGACAGCGCAATATCATCAGGATTGGCCAGGCATCGCAGGAGGCTGGTTAATAGAGCACGCTCGAGTAATTGTGTAGTGTGACTGGTCAGCTCCTTAAATATCCCGCCCTATGCTGCGACTACCAATCATAAACCAGGAGCGACCTCCAATGATTGCAGATGGGGCGCGGTAACATGGCGACTGTGTCACGCCTTAGATACATGGCAGCCACATCGCCGGGTGTCCAGAGTTGCCTTCCGTTGCTTCTTTACACGCCGATACAGCTCGCTCCAATCGGCGATGTTGCCTTAAGTTTATGAGCAGAGCCCATAAACAGATGTATCTGTCGCCGGCTGTAGCGTCGCCTCTTCAGACGCCGCTACTACAGGCGATATGGACGCTACAAGCTACAATTGTAGCTTGTAGCGCGATGTATCCAGCCTGCCGTCGCGGCGTGTAAAGGTACCATAACTTTTTATATATTGCGTAGTATTTTCTGCCAACATAAAATATAAGGATTAAGCCAACAAGACCTTCATAAGATTCTCTGATTTATTGCTTGGTCAATTAATTTTACAACATCACTGTACGTTCAGTTGTATTACATTTCAAAGATACATTAAACTTGTCAACCTTCATGAAGGTGTTCCTTCGATTTAGCAGATGGTTTCATGTTTTCTGCGTTTGACAGATAGAATACCTCTGTTAGTTTATTCTATTTTTTTACATTCTATTTGCAAAGATAAAGTACAATATTTGCTTTTTTTGTCAAAACATAACCTCCCTATCACTCCTATGTTACCTATATTTTAAACCCCCTTAATATGTCTGCATCTTGTATGTGTAGTGTCCATTTCCACACCAACAGGAGACATGTTCACACATATACTAATTGAACACAATAGAGACGTTCACACCTCCGTGTTTACAGAAGGAATGTTTGTCCATGTGAGTCATGTCTGTGTCCAAGTGATTCTCACGGAGACGAGTCAGTTTTTAACCATCAGCACGGATGTCACATGCACCGCACACGGATGTGATCCATGTGGGTGGCATCCATGTTGCATGTACTGGAGAAAAACACGTCACTCAAATAAATCTTTTTTATCTGTAACATATGGGAAAAGATAGATAAATGATCAATGATGATAGATAGAAAAATAGACTAGATAGAAAGATTAGATAGATAGATAGATAGATAGATGTACAACTGCTATTTAATGTCTGAACCCCCTACATATTCCAAGATTGCACCCTGTAGTACCTTTCATGTGGTACTAAGCCTTGTTTTTAGCCACTACATAAAAAATTAATTTAAAAAACAATGTGGGTTCAACCCTACTTTTGATAGCCAGTTAGGTTAAACAAGAAATCACAGCTGGCAGCTTTTCCTTGGCTAGAAATCCAAAGCAGAGGTCACCCCATCATTTTTTTTAATTTTTATTTATAAATAAATAATTAAAAAATGTGGGGTTCCTCCAAATTGGATTGCCAGCCAAGGTGAAGCTGACAGCTGGAGTCTGGTATTCTTAGAATGGGAAGTGCAATCGTTAATGGATGGTCCCTAGCTTTAAGCTACCGTCACACACAGAGATATCTCTGGGAGACATTGCTTGCAACTCACTGGTTGCAGTGAAATCATGGACACATTGTTCCATTTGTACACGGCAACAAAATGGAACAATGTGTCCATGATTTCACTGCAACCAGTGAGTTGCAAGCAATGTCGCCCAGAGATATCTCTGTGTGTGACGGTACCTTAAGTGTAGCAGGCTGTAGCCACCCCAGAACTGGCATCTTGATTAGATGTGCCAATCCTGCTGTTTTGCCTCATCTGTTGTTGGCAAATGGGATAATGGTATTTGGGCTGCATGACAGCTGTGTAATGTTTGCTATTTATAAATAAATAATTAAAAACAGCAGTGAGGGGTGACCTCTATTATATTTTGGATTCCAACCAAGGAAAAACTGTCAACCGTGGTCTGCAGGCTGCAGCTTTCTGCTTTAGCCTAGCTAAATATCAAAAATAGGGGGGACCCCACGTTGTTTTTTTTTTAATAATTTATTTTTGGGCTAAACAAAAGACTCAGCACCCTTTAGTGCCATATGAAAGGCACCAAAAGGTGCAACCTTACAATATTTAGGAGATAGTACATGATATAACTATTTGACAGCTATCTATTGCTGTTTTTCAGTTATCACAACTCATGCGAAAAATGCAATCTTGCCTATAAGAAGTAACACCAATCCTTGCTAAAAGCCTAAGGAACAAGTGACAATATCAACTCGGGCTCTCCATCAATGTTAACTTGTAGATTTCTAAAACAAATAAAAATATTTATGACCTGCTCATAATGAATTCTGGTTAACATGGATCAGTTATTTAAAGGAAAAGTGTTACTAGATTCATGCAACCTAAACTGTGTAGGGAGAAACCTGGCAATCAACTGGAGTGGAATGGGGAGTAACCGGCTGAGGAACGCACTGGATTAGTCGATTCATTTGGCTTCACAAACTGTGTTTTCTCAGAAATGCTTTAGCATTTCAAAGTAAAACATAACAATGTCCAATGACAAGTCCCCTTTAATAACTTTGTGGAAATGAGAGACCAGTATTTTACAAATAATTTTATTGTGGTATTAAATAGAGAGATTGTGCTATAGGATTTTTTATAGGGTCTTCTCCAGGTTTTAAAGACTGTTACTGCTTCTGTCAAAGAAGAGGAGGAAATCCTATTCTATCGTAGTCTGTCTTTTTATTATTTAAAGTACTGTACATATTTCCCAACGTGCCTTGATCCTGTGAAGTATTTTTGTCCATAAGAGAGAATTATATTCTGGGTTTTGTGTTTAAGAATGTTTTTATATGTATCCTGGGCTTCTTCCCATTTCTTCCTTCCTCTGATGGGAGAGAGATTTTTTCTTCAGCGGTAATAACTGCTAGTTTTCTCTCCTTTCTTGTGTAGCTCAGATTTATATATAGTAATCGCCTTGAACAGCATACCTCACATAAAAGCCGTAGAGGTATCCCACACTATTAGCGAGCAAACTGAATCCATGGTCATATAAAAAAAATGATAGCTGATTTTACCATTGTGAGAAACACAGACTTTAATACAAAAATCTATATCTACCTTAGCAGTTTTTGCTCATTTGAGTAATACAACTTATATATAACCTTTAGATTGTCAAGATTGCTAATAAAATTTAATAAAATGTTATATCGTATATGTAAATACCTTTTTGCTTATGTTTATTTATTATGCATGCTTATATTGCACCATCATATTCCTTAATGCTTTATAGACATCATCACTCTCTCCATTGGGTCTCACAATTCCTATCAGTATACATTGGCATAGCTACAATAGGTGCAGGGGTTGCAATCGCACCCAGGCCCTGGAGCCTAGTGGGCCCCAAAAGCCCCATTGGCCTATAGAAAAATATTATTGCTATTAAAAATTCGAAGTGATCGGGGGCTCGGTTGGAGATTTGGCACTGAGGCCTATGAGCTTCAAGTGTTAAGTTTGGGAGGAAACCAGAGGAAATACACGCAAGCACAGGGAGAACATACAAACTCTTTGCAGATGTTGATCTTGGTGGGATTTGAACCCAGGAACCCAGTGCTGCAAGACTACTGAGCTGGACGCTCTGCTTATATTTTTGTATTGCCAGTATAACATTTATTGATTCCATATCACTTTCTTTGCATTTCTGATATCTTTCCTTCTCATTATGTATGCCCCACATTAACAAAAAAGTAATTTGCTTTTCATTTCATGTCATCCAATTAAATTGGTGTCTAATAGTGAGGGACACAGATGGTAAGTATGTATGAGGGTGCTCTGAAACGCTTTGCCATGCCAATGGTGACCCAGGCACACTTGCATGGTTCCAGTGGTTATTCTGTGCTAAGAGACTCCCTTTAACAATCGCTGACTATTACTTGCTGAGCAGTTGTACTTAGTGTTGTGATTTTCTCTACAGCATGACTGATATTTTCTAAATTTTAATATTTGCATTGGAATGCTTTACACCATCTCAAACATGTTTACAAAGATCATTATTTGATATTTGAGCCGGAAAATGGAAATTGAAAAAAGACAACTAACTATTGAATATGCAATGCTAAGTGAAGTTTTGTAGAGATAGTGTAAAGCCCTAGATTTTAGAAAAGAATTACGGTATATAAAATCAGGAGCTAAAAATTCGAAGTTTCTATGCTCACTCTTCTAATTTTTCCTCCTAAAAGTTCCCTTAAAATAGCCTTTTAAAGTTAATTTTACAAGCAATATTAGTATTAGTATAGGCCCATGATTTAAAGGTGTATTCAAGTGTACAAAAACGATCACCTGATCATTGAGATCTGCAGTGATCACCAGTATCAGTGGCTGATATGCCATGTTTTCCTGGTTCTCTCCTGACTGCCATTCTATGGCCAGGCGGAGTTGAAGAGGCCAGTCATACATATGCCATGCCGGTCCATGCATTATCCATGGTAGTGATGATGAACGCTATGTCATTTATGGGTGATCAATTCTTCAAGACTTGTGGATGTCACAGTATAACATTAAAGGCTAAAAAGTAATTGTAGTGCTTTATCATGTTCCTAGTGATTTTTATTAATGCCTTTATTACAAGTAACTGTTAGTGCAGTCTATGAAAAAAAATGTTAAATCCCAGTGTTTGTGTATCTGGACAAGTCCTTTAACAGCATGTCTCATCCCTACATTTTGTTTGTACCCGCAGAGGCATCAATGACACACCAGCATGAGCTCCTTCCTTCTTTTACTGCACATGCTGGTTTGTCAATCATGCTGTTGTGGGCGTGATATGATACAGGGTCAGTGCTATAGTAGAGCAAACTGAGCAATTGCTTAGGGCCCCACAATTTTGGGGGCTCCAAGCGTCTAAAGCAGGGGTTAAACTAATAATAGCAATAGGAGTATAGCTTCCAATGTGGAGACTACTTCAAAACCTTTGCTCACATGAGTGATCATGTGACCATGATGTCATCACAAGTATTGTACTCTGTGGGACTTTAGGACCTTCGGTGACATAAAAAATCATGTGACAGGTCATATGAGTGGGATTGCACAACAGTTCCTGGATGCTGCGGGAGTAAGAAGAGGTGAAGAGAAGCTAGACTGGTGGCAAATCCTGTGTGTGTGCCTTTGTAGCTATCTATGTGTGTTTCTGTGTGTGTGGTTGAGCCAAGAATGGTGGCACATATTGGTAATGATAAACTGTATGTGCTCCTAGTTGTATATATTAGTGAGGACATCACAATGTATGGGTTTCTGGTGGTATATATTAGTGAAGAAATAAAAATGTATGGGCTCCTGGTGGTATATATCTGTAATGACATCCGAATATATAGGCTCCTGGTGAAATATTTAGTAAGGACATTAGAATGTATGGATTCCTGGTTATATATATTAGTGAGGACATCAGAATGTATGGACTCCTGGTGTTATATACAGTATTAGTGAGTACATGAGAATGTATGGGCTCTTGGTGGGTATATATTAGTGAGGAAATCAAAATGTATGGGCTCTGTGGGGTATATATTAATGAGGATATCAGAATGTATGGGCTCCTTGTGAGTATATAAATGTGTGTGTGTGTGTGTGTGTATGTGCTCGGCAGTGGCGTAACTAGAGTCTGCTGGGCCCCGGTGTGAAATTTAGACCTGCCCTCCCATGCACACGTTGGTCAGATGGGCCCTGTGTAATGTTCTAAAACCTTTAAAGACTCACAAATTGACCCCTCTCCATCTTCATTATGTATTAATGTCCCTCATTCTGCTCTATATGGTCCTCCTCTTGGAATGTGGCCCTTATTGTGGTATATATGTTCCTCATCATGGTTTATATGGTATTCTTCCTCCCACCAGCATAGTCGTCTATGTATTATAATGCATCCCATAGTCTCCCATTCATAAGGTAGCCACTATAGTCTTCCAATTATTATAATGCACCTCCATTATTCTCCATATAGTATAATGCAGCATCATAGCCCTCCATGTAGTATAAAGCAGCCTCATAGTCCTCCATATAATATAATGCTGCCTCACATCCCTCCATATAGTATAATGCAGCCTCACAGCCATCCATATTGCATAATGCAACTTCACATCCCTCCAAATAGTATAATGCAGCCTCACATCACTTCATATAGTATAATGCAGCCTCACATCCCTCCATATAGTATAATGCAGCCTCACATCCCTCCATATAGTATAATGCAGCCTCATATCTCTCCATATAGCATAATGCAGATTCATATCCCTCCATATAGCATAATGCAGCCTCAAAGCCCTCCATATAGTATAATGGAGCCTCACAGCCCTCCATATAGTATAATGGAGCCTCATAGCCCTTCAAATAGAATAATGCAGCCTCAAAACTCCCCATATAGTGCAGATTCAAAACTCTCCATGTAGTGCAGCCTCATAGCTCTCCAAATAGTGCAGCCTCATGGCTCTCCATATAGCGCAGCCTCATGGCTCTAAATATAGTGCAACCTCATGGCTCTCCATATAGTGCAGCCTCATGGCTCTCCATATAGTGCATCCTCATGGCTCTCCATATAGTGCAGCCTCATGGCCTCTCTAAATAATGAAGCCTCATAGCCTCTCCATATAGTGCAGCCTCATAGCCCCTCCATATAGTGCAGCCTCATAGCCCCTCCATATAGTGCAGCTTCATAGCCCCTCTATATAGTGCAGCCTCATAGCCCCTCCATATAGTGCAGTCTCATAGCCCCTCCACATAGTGCAGCTTCATAGCCCCTCCACATAGTGCAGCCTCATAGCTCTCTATACAGTAGTATGCTCTCCCCTCCTTCCCATTAATCCTGCGGCCACCTTGTACTGGTTTATTAAAAAAAAAAATCTGCACTTACCTCTCCCGCTGCTCCGGTCTCTTTACAAACAGACTCAGGAGGAGGCAGCGGTGCTGGCTTGCGTTCCACTATGGAACGCATAAAGCAGGAAGTGACGCCTTCTCCTAGTGTGGAGGAGGCGGCACCAGCCTACTTTATATGCATTCCACAGTGGAACGCAGATGGAAAGTAGAGAATGGTAAGAGGAAGCGAGGGGCTGGGTGTGGGTGGCAGCAATAGCAAGCAGGAGACTCCCCCTCCCTGACACACTGGCCTAAAGCAGCATGTGTACTGTCTTGCAGTGACATGGATGTGCATCCTTGGAGACGCACATCCATGTGAAGCAGTCGCTGGGATCAGCAGGCGCAGGGGGCTGCGGGCGGCCCAGGCCCCTTATAAGTTTGGGTCCCATCGCACCTGCGATCGTTACGCCATTCGTGCTTGGTGTATACATGCATATGTGTTCTATATGTGTGTATACACTGGCTATCAAAACTAGAGAACAATGTATGATCACTTGTTTTTTTCAGACAGAATGTAATCCAATAATTTCTATTGTTTTACATCATAGATTCAGTGTACATTTTACATTGCATAGTTCATTAGAACTTTCCGATATTTTGTTCAAAATCAGAGTTGAAATCAGTACATCGTTCTATTTCTTGAAAGTAATAACAAGAAACCTTTAAAACTTCCCCAATGCCCACCCCCCCGCATCACATCCAAGTGTCCATCTTACCATTTTCTTCAGTGAGCTGAAACATACCCCCTTCTTTTATAGTAGGATACACAGATCTTCCTTGCACTATATTTAAATGCAAAGGATTCCCAGTCTGCTAACCTATCATTCCCTAACTCTAACGCCCCCGTCACACTAAGCGAGATCGCTGGTAAGTCAGAAGTTTGGTGACGCAACAGCGACCTCACCAGTGATCTCGCTATGTTTGACACTTAGCACCAACCAGGCCCCTGCTGTGAGATCGCTGGCTGTGTCAGAGTCGCCTGGACCATTTTTTCATCGTTGGGGTCCCGCTGGGCAGCATGCATCAGTGTGTTTGACAGGGACAACAACCAACGACCTTAATACTACAGGTCTGAGAAACAGGGTCCCAACGACCTCCGTATCATTCCAGATCAATGTTGCATCGCTGGTGGGATCTGACTGTTTGACATCTCACCAGCAATCCTGACAGCGACGCACCAGCGATCCCTACCAGGCTGTCAGGATCGCTGGTGCGTCACCAAGTGTGACAGTACCCTTAGTCTCCCTAACATGCCTCCAATGTCCTCTAGTAGGTACCATTCCGTTTCCACAAAAGGTTTCATAAAATGCTTTATTTCATCGTCAGAGTAGTACCGCAACAGAAAGGCTTTCCACTTAAACATGAGCGGCCTCATCCTTTTCTCGTTCTGCCTCCAGTCTTTCTATGTATAACAAATTTTTAATTTAGTGTAATATCTCTTGAATGCTTGGTACCTTCTTTTGTGGCCATTGCTGCAAAAGACACCTTTTGACTATTAAAACTAGGTTATGAAAAAGTGAAGGGAGCCCCCCCACCCCATGTGGATATTGTGTCCTTGAAAATTACTGCTTGTTTGATTTGGAAGGCAAATAGCCCTGAGGTGTGTGTAGTAGAGCTGTGATATCCCAAGGGTGTGCATATGTTTTTTCTAACTCTAGATCTGAATTCCAACAAGAGTTCTTAAACCAATCTATTATATGCCTCGATATGCAAGCTAAATTATATCCCCTAATATCTGGCAAGTTTATCCCTCCCTCCCTCCTCTCTGGGCATCATGAGTGTCTGTAACTTTATGCAGGGTGTCTGCCTTTCCATATGAACTTCCTAATGGCCGAATTGATTTTATTAACATCATCATGCTTCAACAGCATTGGAATCATCTGGAGAGAGTACATCAATTTTGTAATGCTCATCATTTTTAGCAGATATATTCTTCCCAGGAGGCTTAACGGAAGATTTTGCCACCTTTATAACTCTGCCTGTATTTTGGCTGTGATTGGGGGAAGTTCAGTTTATACACCATATCACTTCTCCGTCCTATTTGGCTTCCCAAGTATTTTATGTACGAGTTGGCTATTGGTATACCACCCAAATGTTTTTCTTTGTTTTTTAGTCGGTCTTTCTCTCGAAGATACAGAATTCGCACTTGTTGATGTTTAATGCGAATCCCGAAAATCCACTAAACTCTCCAGACAACTGCAACACCCCTGGCAGATCCCTATAACATTTTCCATATACAGGATAATGTCATCCAGAAAGCATGCTACTCTCAGGCTTTTGGTCCCTATTTCTATTCCTTTAAATGTTGTTCCCTGTTCAAGAAATCGTACTAGTGGTTCCAGCGCACTGTCAAACAATAATGGTGACATAGGGTATCCTTGCCATGACCCCTCTGGAGCGAAAAGGCGTCTGACAGGTATCCTGGGATCTGGATCTTAGCTGAGGGTTCCATGTATAGAGAACCTATAAATTTCCTGAAACTACCCTCCAGTCCCACTTTGTCCAGAATCATTCCAACCATTTTCACCTGACACTGTCGAACGCCTTCTCGGCGTCCAGGGTGACCCATGCTGGCTTGCTTCCAGTGTACTTTTCACTGCCCACCATATCTACCGCCAGCAGTGTTGTGCGCCTGATATTGAAGCCCACTTGACGATTAGCCGTGATTTTTTAGATTATTTTTACATCCTGATTAATCAGGGATATCGGCCTAAAAGATGAATGGTCTTCAGGGTTCTTGCCATGTTTCAGTATAAGGCTGATATGTGCCAAATTTGTCCCCACCATAAGTGCTTCCCCTTGTATGATTTCGTTATACCATCTTACTAATGTGGGTACAATTTGCTGGGCCATTGCTTTGTAAAAGTCCCCTGTGAACCCATCGGGGCCTGGTGATTTGCTTGCTGGCAGTAAGCCTATAACCTTCTTTACCTCATCTTCCATGATTTGTCCATTTAGCATGTCTAAATTTAATATTGTCAATTTGGGCATTTGTACTCTCTCAAGGAAGCCTTCCCTCTCTACATCATTCCCCTCTCACTCTTTGTACAAGTCTTCATAGAAGGACTGCACAGCTCCTTAATTATCTCTGCTGGTGTGCTAGCTTTACTCCCATTTTTCTTTGTGAGACTTATGATACTATTCCTAGGTTGTTTCCCTTTAGTCAGGTTGGCCAGTAGTCTACCCGCCTTATCCCCATACCTTCTTAGTTCTATGTCCATTTGCAATTATCTCATTAGTTCCTGTTTTTCCACCCACATGTCAAATTCCCTTTTTGCTAACATCCATTCCTCTCTGTCTACAGTTAGGTTTTCTCTCATATATTTAGTGTAAGCTGTACATAGTCACTCACTAGCTTTTTCAAACTGTAAACTTGTCTATTTTTTATCCTATGTACATGTGCAATCAGTTGTCCTCTCATCACCGCTTTTGCTGCTTCCCAAAACAGCTGTGGCTTCATTTCTCCTTCTCCTTCTCCTTTGTGAAATTTGTATTCCCCCCACCATTCCTGCATCACCCTACTAAACAGCTGAACTCTGAGTAAAAAGGATGGGAACCTCCAAATGTAGTCTGTTCCCTTAGGGTGGTAGTCTGCTATGTCCAATGAGACTAATAATCAAGGTATCATAAAAGCATAATTAAAACAACGTGTTTCGGCTATAAATGTCATACCTGAGGAAGGCTATTTTATGACATTTATAGCCGAAACACGTTGTTTTAATTATGCTTTTATGACTTTTATGACTGTTTACTACTGTGAAGCCATTTGAAATAAATCTCCAAGAAGGAAAAAGGAGTCAGTGTCCTTATCATAAGGTAAATCTCCTTGGGAGCGCTCAATCCTCTGGATACCTTAATTACTTGCTTCATTCCACGGGCTCATAGCTGGGAGTTCCGCTCTCTGGAGGATAGCAGCAGCATAAAAAGGAGACAAAGACCCCTGTAAGACCCCCAGTGGGTTGATATGCGAAGAGCCAAGACACAATAAAGGTGAGTTCTCTTGCCCAGTGTACTTCTGAGAAATATTGTACTTTTACATTTACATCTGCGCCTGTTTTCTCGCTCCCCACCCTTCTCTGACCTACAGCCTCGAGGTCTATTGTGTGCAATGTCCAGTGAGACTGGCGCGTGATCTGAGATAACCATATACTCTATCCCTGCCCTTCTACATCTATTCATCATTTCCCCACTTAGTAATAAATAGTCAATTCTGAACCATGCCTGATGCGGGTAGGAGAAAAAAGTATATTCTCTCTCATTTGGCGACTCTTTTCTCCAAACATCGACCAGGCCTGTGTCCAATAGAAGCTCTGCCAACAATGTTGGCTTGTCTCTAGATGCCACCCTCTCACCCCTCTTCCTTGTTCTATCCTCTTCTATCGAGTGTACCCCATTGAAATCCACACCTACTATTATTTTGTGCATTTCTCACTGCAGTATTCGTGTTGTGATTGTTTCAGAAAAGGATCTCTGTTTACTGTTTGGAGCATAAATATTGTATGGTAATAATTCCCTCCGCACCCTTCAATGTGAAGCACTGACGGTTTGAAGGGTCTTTGCCTTTGAGCCTTTGGGGATAGTCTATTCCTTTCCACATCTGCGTCTTTCACCGCTGTTAGCACTTTCCTCTTGTTTGTTCTGGGGAGTATCCTCTTCTTATATTGTCCTCTTGTTGTCTTCCATCTTCCACCAAGATATGTGTGACATAGTCCTCAGCTTGCTTTGGGTTTTGAAAACATTTCAATGTACCATCTGGGGACCATATTTTCAGCGTCGCTGTATATACCAGCTGGAATTGTATCTGTTTTTTGTATAACTTGGTACAGGTGGCGCTGAACATTTTGCGCCTTTTGGTTACTTTCACGAAGTAATCATTAAATAGGATGATCTTATGTCCTTGTAGTGTGAGGGGTTCTTTCCGCCACTTGAAGGATCTCATTATTTCTTCTTTATCGTTGAAGTCGAGATACTTCACTATGGTTTGCCTAGACCTTTGGGTCATCTCAGGGGTGGTCAATTTTCTCTGTGTACCCATTCTATGGGCCCTCTCAACCCTCCTCTTGGATTTCATGCCCAAAGCAGTTGACAAATCTTCCTTAAAAATCTTCTGCAGTTGTCGGTGTGGGACCGACTCTGGAAGCCACACCATCCATATGTTATTTCTCCTAGACCTGTTTTCAAGATATTCTACACAGTCTAGGAGCATATGAAAATTTTTGTCTAGGAAGTCAGTGTCTTTGAATCTTTGCTCTGCGTCATCTTCTATTCTAGAGATTCAGCACTCGACCTCGTGCATTCTGGCTCCTTGCTGTGCAATGTCATCTTTTATTCCCTTTAATGCTTCCTGAATTGTGCTAGTCAAAGTGGCATTTATTTCAGGGGTCAAGTGTTTAACAACTTCTAGTGCCAGAGTTTTATAGTCAATATATGCTGCTTCTCCTGTGTGTGACTTTTGGCTGGTCACTTTATTAACCCTTCCAGCTTTCATTGTATTCTTTGCTTTGTTCATGCCATGCACATTGCCTTCAAGCTGGGACCTGCTCATTTCACTCAGGTCTCCCTTATCTTGTCCCTCCTCTCCATTTATCCCTTCACCATCCCCCAGTTCTTCTGAACTGTCTGCAGCTGTTGCATGTGTACAGCTCCTCACTCCTCCAGCCTGCTGTGCTGCTTCTGTGGCGCCCCACATGGGCAGGTGTCAAAGAGAGGTATTGCACCCGTAAAAGAGGTGTAATTTCCCCAGCTGCAAGTGGACCCTAGGTTGGTGGGTGGGACCCATTCCCAGAACTCCCACATTAGCTGAGCGGTGGGAGGTTCCCCGGGAGGGGATATATTCACCTCTAGGGGGATCAAAGAGGTCTTCAGCAGAATGGCCAGCTAGGAGAAAGAATAGTCTCTCTCTAAGAGCGAGAGAGGGAGAGGGTTGGAGCAGTCGGAGAAGGAAGAAAGTTAGAAAGAGTGTGGAACGAGGCGTAAGGTCTACCCGGAAGGTTTCAAGCCGATCCAGAGGAAAGAAGAAGGGATCTTGAGGAGATCCTGAAAGAGGGCGCCCGACTCGAGAAGTACGGGCCCTAGAGCGAAAGGGAGATCCCCAGAGTGGAGCGACCATACTCCAGGGGAATCTCCAGTGCACCACGGGAACGCCGGGTCCGAGGATCCGGCCAAAGTCCATCTTTGCAGTCGGCATCCGGCTGCTGTGGTCGTATATCGCCACAGCACCCTGCCAGACAGAGCTGTCTGCCTGCTTTCTCACCACGAGGGAGAGGACCCCCAATACTACCTACACGGAGCCATTGGGTATAGGCCCATCCTAGGCGGGGAAGAAAGGGACGCGAGTTCGTCAACTAAGGTACACCACGGGTTCCACCATACCACCTGGGATCCACTTGTAGCCACCCGTAGAGCTACCTTTTATTTTAACATCTGATGCTGAACCGTGAACTCTGTATGATGCTGCTACAAGTTGACAGTAAAGTACCCAGGAGAAAGTGACTTTGCCTGTGTGCAAGTTTCTACATCTACCTGTTCCCTTGCAGGAACGCTGCCCCGGAGGACTAGCTCCACCTGTAGGGAGCTTTGCCATCTCACCCGCACTACCATCTACCTCCGGTGGACTGTGGCGGCGCTGGTGACTCATCACCAGGTGCTACAAGTGGTGTTACATGACAAACTCATCCCCTGTAAATACCCCCTTTTTGAAGTGTCACCCAGGCCACAGGCTCAGGCGCTGCCACCGGTGACATGCCAAGCATCCCACCAAGCCTGATACCCGAGTACCACAGGGCCTGGGGATCGACACTTACACAGTCTCTTCAATCTCCTCCCCATCCTCTCTCCTGCTTGCATCCACATCTTATCAGTCCTCACCATCTCCTCCACTATGCCTGCTTTCCTGGCACCGCTCCTCAGCACATACTGATCCATGGAAAGATATGTGAACTCTCTGCTTTTTCCTCCGGTCTGCGCTTGAAAACCTCTGCTTTGTCAGCTGTGGGGGGGCTGTTAGATGTTGGGGGGGGGGTCTGGAGATGTGTCTCTTCACTCCCCCCTTGCCAGAGCTGGATCTGGAAGTGAAAACCTTTATTTCACACAAAAGTGATGATCATGATTAGAGAACAGCAATAACTGTAACACAGAGAAAGATTAAAAGTAAATTTGTGAAGGTTACAACAGTCACCAATCAGTAGGAAGTGTACAGGCCTTTGCTTTGAATGACTTCAACACATCTGTGGCCGCAGGACAGCACTAGTCTTTCACACTGCTCTGGTGTGATTTTGTGGTCCACTTTTCTTCCAGTGTCTTCCACAGTTCTGTGACTATTCAAGGCTTCTTGGCCATAATTTTGTCACCAAGGATTTTCCAGAGGTTTTCTATTGGGATTAGATCAGGACTCTGGGCTGGCCATTTCATAGTTTCAATGTTTTCTGTTTCAAGGAAACTGCTTTACTCAGGGAAGTCCGCGTTCGAGGTCCGTTCCGGAACACTAGGTGTTCCATACAGACCTCAAATTTTTACAGTTCAGGTTTGCCCATCCCTACTGCAAAGCTAAGCAAAAAATAGTTTTTACTTTTGAATTTCTCCTTTTTGTTGTTGAGAACACACCTTCCTTACCATTACACAGGAGCGCGTGTTCTATTTTTCCCTGTGAGTTTCAGTCTGCATTTGATTGGTCAACCTCATGCAAAGAAAGAAGTACACAACCCCAGAGATAAATCTTTGGTAATACCCAGAAGAACCATAATGTATATCATAACCTAATCTTTACAAAATAAAAAATAAGTTTTACTTCACACTGCAACCACTATCGGATATTTTTTGATGATGCTCCACTCTGAGTCACATGGTCACTGTAGCCATCAGAGTCTACAGCAGTCTTCTAAATTCCAAATGAAGCAGTCATTGTTTCCAGTTTTGGTGCCGATCTCCGAAGCAGGTTGTACTGGAACGCATGGAGGCACTGGCAAGGAAATTCCGTTTTATATTTGAAGTGTATACATACCTTAAGAAACATTTTTTTGCATATCTAATAGCTCCTTTAATATTTTCTGATTACATTTTTCTTCTGCTAAGTTTCTTTGTACCTATTGCATATTGATTAGTGTTGCAACTGCATCTGTGACGCAAGTCACTACAGTAATAACTAGTCCCAGAAGTAGAGAGAAAGACTACAATTTACAGATATAATTACATTTTTAATACTACTTACTGGATTGGTAAAGGGATGTCAAACGATCCAAGGTCAGGTTCAGGAAATGGAGCAGTACAACAAGGGTAGTCAGAGAGGAGAAAAAACACTTCACGAGCCAGGGTCAGAAAAAACAGAAAGACTAGATGGTTTACAGGAAAATGTGTAGTCAGGTCACAGGCAAAGAATAGACAGAGAGTAGTCCAGGTAAGGGGAATAAAGTCAGGCTGGGTCAGGCACAGAGCACAGAGGGATCAGTCTTACACAGGCAGCAGCAAGTGTACAATTGGCACTGAATGGAGGAGCATAGCATGCTTAAGTAAAGGACTAATCAAGGGGAGTGACACAGATGATTGCAGCACAGACCCAGCAAAACCAAAACAGACTGACAGCTTCCACACAATAGTAACATAGCAGAAAAGGACAGTGTGGAGATCCGTGACGAGGCATCCGTCCTCCATCTATCTCCTTAAAAACTTGGTTTTGTATGTAGCTAAAAACTATAATTCTTTTCATTCCGAAGCTGAAATCCTTTCATGTTCTTCTCAGTTCTTCAAATATTTTTACAGGGTTTATTGCCAGATTTAAATTAGATATTTTTTTAAATTCAAGCGCCTAAATTTTATGATTGTTTCCATGGGCTACCACATATTTCTTCTTTATTTGTAACCTTTATTGCTAGGATTTACGTTCCTCAACAGAGGTTTGACATTATCTGGCTTAATATCAGCATGATTTGATCTCTTTTGGTTCTTTGGTTATACACAAAGCAAATTGGAATATTAGGTCTATCAATAATTCTTCATATAGCAAATGGTAGTACCTGTGATATCATGCTGTAACCCCATTACTTCTATTTAAACCTGAAAGAGCTAATTTTACACTCAAGAAACAAAGAATGATGGATTTGTCTTCTTGGATATCTTACTACTCCAACATATTGACTGCTGCCATTGAGGTCTTTGTGAGTAACTATTCCTAAGGGACCTGCTCATTTCACTCAGGTCTCCCTTATCTTGTCCCTCCTCTCCATTTATCCCTTCACCATCCCCCAGTTCTTCTGAACTGTCTGCAGCTGTTGCATGTGTACAGCTCCTCACTCCTCCAGCCTGCTGTGCTGCTTCTGTGGCGCCCCACATGGGCAGGTGTCAAAGAGAGGTATTGCACCCGTAAAAGAGGTGTAATTTCCCCAGCTGCAAGTGGACCCTAGGTTGGTGGGTGGGACCCATTCCCAGAACTCCCACATTAGCTGAGCGGTGGGAGGTTCCCCGGGAGGGGATATATTCACCTCTAGGGGGATCAAAGAGGTCTTCAGCAGAATGGCCAGCTAGGAGAAAGAATAGTCTCTCTCTAAGAGCGAGAGAGGGAGAGGGTTGGAGCAGTCGGAGAAGGAAGAAAGTTAGAAAGAGTGTGGAACGAGGCGTAAGGTCTACCCGGAAGGTTTCAAGCCGATCCAGAGGAAAGAAGAAGGGATCTTGAGGAGATCCTGAAAGAGGGCGCCCGACTCGAGAAGTACGGGCCCTAGAGCGAAAGGGAGATCCCCAGAGTGGAGCGACCATACTCCAGGGGAATCTCCAGTGCACCACGGGAACGCCGGGTCCGAGGATCCGGCCAAAGTCCATCTTTGCAGTCGGCATCCGGCTGCTGTGGTCCGTATATCGCCACAGCACCCTGCCAGACAGAGCTGTCTGCCTGCTTTCTCACCACGAGGGAGAGGACCCCCAATACTACCTACACGGAGCCATTGGGTATAGGCCCATCCTAGGCGGGGAAGAAAGGACGCGAGTTCGTCAACTAAGGTACACCACGGGTTCCACCATACCACCTGGGATCCACTTGTAGCCACCCGTAGAGCTACCTTTTATTTTAACATCTGATGCTGAACCGTGAACTCTGTATGATGCTGCTACAAGTTGACAGTAAAGTACCCAGGAGAAAGTGACTTTGCCTGTGTGCAAGTTTCTACATCTACCTGTTCCCTTGCAGGAACGCTGCCCCGGAGGACTAGCTCCACCTGTAGGGAGCTTTGCCATCTCACCCGCACTACCATCTACCTCCGGTGGACTGTGGCGGCGCTGGTGACTCATCACCAGGTGCTACAAGTGGTGTTACATGACAAACTCATCCCCTGTAAATACCCCCCTTTTTGAAGTGTCACCCAGGCCACAGGCTCAGGCGCTGCCACCGGTGACATGCCAAGCATCCCACCAAGCCTGATACCCGAGTACCACAGGGCCTGGGGATCGACACTTACACAGTCTCTTCAATCTCCTCCCCATCCTCTCTCCTGCTTGCATCCACCATCTTATCAGTCCTCACCATCTCCTCCACTATGCCTGCTTTCCTGGCACCGCTCCTCAGCACATACTGATCCATGGAAAGATATGTGAACTCTCTGCTTTTTCCTCCGGTCTGCGCTTGAAAACCTCTGCTTTGTCAGCTGTGGGGGGGCTGTTAGATGTTGGGGGGGGGGTCTGGAGATGTGTCTCTTCACTCCCCCCTTGCCAGAGCTGGATCTGGAAGTGAAAACCTTTATTTCACACAAAAGTGATGATCATGATTAGAGAACAGCAATAACTGTAACACAGAGAAAGATTAAAAGTAAATTTTGTGAAGGTTACAACAGTCACCAATCAGTAGGAAGTGTACAGGCCTTTGCTTTGAATGACTTCAACACATCTGTGGCCGCAGGACAGCACTAGTCTTTCACACTGCTCTGGTGTGATTTTGGTCCACTTTTCTTCCAGTGTCTTCCACAGTTCTGTGACTATTCAAGGCTTCTTGGCCATAATTTTGTCACCAAGGATTTTCCAGAGGTTTTCTATTGGGATTAGATCAGGACTCTGGGCTGGCCATTTCATAGTTTCAATGTTTTCTGTTTCAAGGAACTGCTTTACTCAGGGAAGTCCGCGTTCGAGGTCCGTTCCGGAACACTAGGTGTTCCATACAGACCTCAAATTTTACAGTTCAGGTTTGCCCATCCCTACTGCAAAGCTAAGCAAAAAATAGTTTTTACTTTTGAATTTCTCCTTTTTGTTGTTGAGAACACACCTTCCTTACCATTACACAGGAGCGCGTGTTCTATTTTTCCCTGTGAGTTTCAGTCTGCATTTGATTGGTCAACCTCATGCAAAGAAAGAAGTACACAACCCCAGAGATAAATCTTTGGTAATACCCAGAAGAACCATAATGTATATCATAACCTAATCTTTACAAAATAAAAAATAAGTTTTACTTCACACTGCAACCACTATCGGATATTTTTTGATGATGCTCCACTCTGAGTCACATGGTCACTGTAGCCATCAGAGTCTACAGCAGTCTTCTAAATTCCAAATGAAGCAGTCATTGTTTCCAGTTTTGGTGCCGATCTCCGAAGCAGGTTGTACTGGACGCATGGAGGCACTGGCAAGGAAATTCCGTTTTATATTTGAAGTGTATACATACCTTAAGAAACATTTTTTTGCATATCTAATAGCTCCTTTAATATTTTCTGATTACATTTTTTTCTGCTAAGTTTCTTTGTACCTATTGCATATTGATTAGTGTTGCAACTGCATCTGTGACGCAAGTCACTACAGTAATAACTAGTCCCAGAAGTAGAGAGAAAGACTACAATTACAGATATTAATTACATTTTAATACTACTTACTGGATAGGTAAAGGGATGTCAAACGATCCAAGGTCAGGTTCAGGAAATGGAGCAGTACAACAAGGGGTAGTCAGAGAGGAGAAAAACACTTCACGAGCCAGGGTCAGAAAAAACAGAAAGACTAGATGGTTTACAGGAAAATGTGTAGTCAGGTCACAGGCAAAGAATAGACAGAGAGTAGTCCAGGTAAGGGAATAAAGTCAGGCTGGGTCAGGCACAGAGCACAGAGGGATCAGTCTTACACAGGCAGCAGCAAGTGTACAATTGGCACTGAATGGAGGAGCTAGCATGCTTAAGTAAAGGACTAATCAAGGGGAGTGACACAGATGATTGCAGCACAGACCCAGCAAAACCAAAACAGACTGACAGCTTCCACACAATAGTAACATAGCAGAAAAGGACAGTGTGGAGATCGTGACAGCATCTCTCCATCTATCTCCCTTAAAAACTTGTTTTAGTAGCTAAAAACTGATAATTCTTCATTCCGAAGCTGAAATCCTTTCATGTTCTTCTCTCAAATATTATTTACAGGGTTATTCAGATTTATTAGATATTTTTTTAAATTCAAGCTAAATTTTATGATTGTTGCCATGGGCTACCACATATTTCTTCTTTATTGTAACCTTTATTGCTAAGATTTACGTTTCTCAACAGAGGTTTGACATGATCTGCTTAATATCAGCATGATTGATCTCTTTAGTTCTTTGGTTATACACAAAGCAAATTGGAATATTTATGTCTATCAATAATTCTTCATAGAGCTAATGGTAGTCCTGTGATATCATGCTGTAACCCATACTTCTATTAAACTGAAAGCTATTTACACTCAAGAAACAAAGATGATGATTTGTCTTCTTGATACTTTCTACTCCAACATATTGACTGGCTGCCATTGAGGTCTTTGTGAGTAATATTCCCTAAGGGACCTCATTAACAATTTGACATTGTTCATGTGTTGTTCTACAGATCAATATTTGCAAATACATATTCAAGTCAGGTTACCGCTATTAAACCCGCACAGACTTAAAGAACTACCCATTGAGTATTTAAATCATGCAGTTTGTATACATGGTATGTTATACACTAGAATAAACTTTCATTTGCATTTCTTCTACGTTCTCAGACTATTCTATCATATCAGTTGTCAGGGCACTGCCCATCCCCATCTAGAAATCAGAGGAATCCTTTATTTGAAGATGAGCTTTACAAAGCATAGGCAGACACCTCTATCAGTGCTTTCTTGTATTTTATTCCAATGACCTATTCCGAAGAGAAGAGCAATTTACTCTCCTCTCTATGCATTGAGCAGGGTTCTGCTGATTATCAGTCCTCCCTCCTCCTAAAAGTAATCTGTATCCCATTGTGATGCCAGTAAATTGGTACATGAAGCTGTGAGTTTGTAAAGTCCCCTATAACATGCAATACACTATATAACTTAGAAATATTATATACAGAACATATGTTGCATTTGTAAGGAAAAAATGGTTTAGCTATGGGAGCAATCTTTTTAATAATGTGTAAAACTGTAAGAACAATACATAACTCACCATTAAAATTTCGACACTCATTGTAATTATTGGCTATAGCAGTTGATCTATCTTGGGAAAGTATCACCTATTCTGTAGATACATTATAGCTGACTAATCGATGGGGTCAAACCACTGAATCCCAAGATCCATCTGAAATGATTGGAGACTTTCTCAGTTTCATTCTTTATTATCTATGGAAGCACCAAAGTAAATAGCCTCTTGCTTATAACAATCAATTAAAGCTTAGCTTTTTTAGCTTTCTCTGGAAACATTAAGGTTGGGGTCAAACGAGTGTATGATGAAAATTGTATGATATTCATCAAGAAAACTCTGATTTTTTTCATCTATTTTGACATATATGTACCATCCACGTGTTCATATTTTACATCCATGTGCCATCCGTGTTTTATCCAGATTTACACAAAAGCTACTATGTATAATCATATTTATAAATTCAATTTTCTAGGCTTATAATTGCAAGGCATCTTGAAAAACCGGATGCAGTAGGGATCTTCCATATGGATCCTAATTTTTTTGCACAATCAAAGGTTTGAGTGGGCGAGTCTCATCCAAAATAAATAATACTGCATGTTGCAATTTATTTTTCACACAGTTGGTCTGTTTGATAAAACCACCATCTAAACACCATTATTTAATTAATGTATTTTTCGGACTATAAGATGCACTGGACCATAAGACACACCCAGGTTTTAGAGGAGAAAATTAATGGGAAAACAATTCAAGGATAAAATTAGGTCATAATGCACTATTGCTGATGACACTTTTATGGGGTAATGTCCCCAAATCTGTATTAATGTTCCCCATCCTGGACCCATTACAGATATATATAATACCCCATCCTAGTAATATATGTTCCCCTCATCCTGGTATCTATATGATTCCTCCTATCCTGGTAGCTATATGACTCCCCCCATTCTCTTATGTATATAACCCTTCATCTTGGTACATGGGACCCCATCACTTAAAAATAATTGACAATCATACTCACCCTTCCATGGCTCCCTCCCGAGTCCCACTACACTGCCAGCGATGTCCTTCTGTTTGTTGACACTGAACAGTGTGTAGAATGGGCGTACAGCGATAACATCACTGTCCTGCGCCCACTCTACCTGCGCTAACTTTACACACTGTTCAGCATTCAGCAGCAGTGAATATGCAGGGACACAATCACCGCTGGTGAAGCTGCGCCCCGTGATCCCTGTTCCGGCTATTTAAGCTAATGTAATATTAGTGCAGAGTGCAATGAATATTCCATTAGCCTAATAAGCAGGACCACATGATCACACGCCATAGCTGTAGCTTCCTCAAGCCTCTGGTCACTGCTCCAAAGCCACCCCACACAGCACAGCACATGCATATAAAGTACATTCGGACTATAAGACACACACCCTACTTTCAACCAAAAGTTGGGGGAAAAAAGTGCATTTTATAGTTTGAAAAATATGGTACATTACAGTGGTATAGTACACAAGCTTATAATACTTTTGCTGTGAAACACATGGTAAGGTTTTGTATTAGAAAGAGAAGGAAGCGATGAACATCATTGTGTAAAATCGGAACATTAAATAAAACAAGGTTATAGACCTCATCATTTGTAGGAAAAAAGCTGGATCACATGTAGTGACAATAGTATGTTCAGTAAAACTTTAAGCTCCTTTTCAGTTTTGTAGTTCCTTACAGTATGCACTTTTATATAAAGGGTATGTGTAATAAGTATAATGGATTGCTCAGGAATCTTTTTGTGTGAGGCAAGACACACTGACAAAGATTATCGGTGAAAAATGTCTGTATTGTAACACATGATGATTAAACAAAATTCAGTGGAAAATCAAAGTTCATAAACACATAGTGAAAGTATTAAATGAAGCCTATTGGCAAAATGTCTCTTGAAGACCATACAGGATTAAGCGAATAGCAGGGCAGTCTTAAGCATTACCACTAGGAGAAGCTGTAATAGGAAAGTCAATGGTAAAGTTCACTCACAAAGGTGCTGTAGCAAAATCCTGGCAGAATACTCTAGCCTCACTACTAATAGACAGACTGGGGTTTATAAAGGCTGGGAGACAAAAAAAACACATGGAGAGGAATGAAGCAGAGAACTCCATCTTGCAAAAGGGCAGGAATGCATATAATGCCATCAGAAGAGTCCTGACAGTGTGTGCACACAACATCTTTTTCAGACAAATTCCTCAGAAAACTTAAAAAAAAATAGAATGAACAGATGCACAGCATTGTATTAACCAATTGTGCCTATGTTCAGTGTTGAACATCTTTTATCCTGTTCAGGCTTCCAAAGCCATAAAGTGGTTTATACAAGTAATCAGTCAATTTTTCAGTTTGGAAGCTGCTCATTAATATCATTATTATTGAGTACAATAAAAAAAACTGCTGGCTGCAGAGTCTAAAGAAAAGACGTCAGAAAAGACTTTAAAAATAAATAAATGATTCTATGAAGACACTGTGGGCGTTTTCCTGACTTATTTATTGCAGGAAAAACTAGTGAACGCCATGTACACATGTTCTTAAAAGGATATTCCTATGTCCAAGACCCTATCCCAATATGTAGTAGGTGTAATAGTAATAATATTAGCAAATCCCTCCAATTAGATATGTGGTATAGTTCTCCTGATTTGCTATGCTCTTACCTCATGTGCAGAGTATTGTAGCTTAGGTATCCATGGTTATGACCTCTCATTTAGGGACAGTTAGTTAGTTGCTTGGTCGTAACCATGGATATGTAAGCTGTAATGTCCTGCGCATGATGTAAGGCAGTGTTTCCCAACTCCAGTCCTCAAGGCACACCAACAGGTCATGTTTTCAGGATTTCCTTAGGATTGCATAGGTGATAATTTAATCACTTGCACAGGGGATAATTCCATCATCTGTCTAATGATAAGGAAATCCTGAAAACATGACCTGTTGGTGTGCCTTGAGGACTGGAGTTGGGAAACACTGATGTAAGAGACATAGCTAATCAGGAGAACTTTACTATAGTTCTAATTGAGGCCCACAATGCGCCGGGCAAGAAATGATGTGCAGCCGACGCACCACACCAAGAAGAAGATCCACATATTTCAAACTTGGGACCGCGCTTCTGCATTAATTATCATGCCCACCGTGATTACAACGGAGTGGTGGGGGACATGGAGCCTTACAGAACGCCATATTGCATGAAGAATTATCATAAATTTGTTTGATCGCCACAAAGATTACAAATAAAATTTACAAAATTGATATATAAAATCAGATACATTGAAAATGGTAAAGCAGAGTTTCAAAGACTCATGGACGCTACGACATCCATCTTGGTGGAGGGGAAATAAATAAATGTGTAATACCTGAATGTAGTTCTGTGCTACTAAGTAATACTGTGGTAAAGCACTTTTTACAAGTCAGTTTGTCTAAAATGAAAATAATAGTCACAGAATTAGTATCAATAACTAAAAATATTAACTCCAGGATAGGGATCTATAAAGAACATAAGGTATCGGGAAAATCTAGGGTCTAATCCCATATAAGAGTAAACAAAAGACTTAATTACAGTAGTGTTCAAATGCTATTATTATCATAATTACAGAAACAAAAAGGACTCTATAAGATTCTGCTAGTCATTATTTGGTGTGCCAGATCATTTTTACAGTATGGATTACACAGGCCTGCGATGAAAAAAATACAAGAGAAGTTTTCACTGATTTTTATGTAATTTGGTGTACTGATTACGAAAATGACCTCCATTTTTTTCCATCACGTAAGGATTTTTTGTAAAACCAAGATCAATATTTTTGCTAAAATCCTATTTAAAAAGGAATTCTGTCGAACAATTGTACATGTAATATCTGGCAACAGTGGTTTTTATCCATTTAAATTTATGTTTAAATATACAAAGATCCCTCTGCTGACACACGGCCCTCCCATCGGTATACAGAGGCCCCTCTGCTGGCACACAGCCCCCCCATCGGTATACAGAGGCCCCCCTGCTGGCACACGGCCCCCCCTTAGGTATACAGAGGCCCCTGCCTCTGCATTGATCTCACCCTCTGATGTCGGCGGGAACCCGGGGTCCTCCGTCCACTCTCCTCGCTGTAACTAGTAGGTCCCGATATTCGATACTCGTTTCGAGTATAGCGAGTCCAATGAAAGTTAAAGGGGAACCGAGTACTTTCGCAGTGTATCTATATATACAAGTAGAATAAAAGTGAATAAAAGTTGTTAAAAATAAAAAAATATCATACTCACCCATCTGACGGCTGCATCGGGGACCCGAAAAGAATACATCCCATATACGGCTAGGACCTGTCAGTCTGATAGCCAATCAGATGGCTGGTAGCGATCTGGCCAATCAGATGGCCTGATGTCACAAACCACATAATCACTACCAGCCACCTGATTGGCCAGATTGCCATGTTCTTGATGCATGTTCAAGACTTGGCAATCTGGCCAATCAGGTGGCTGGTAGCGATCATGTGGTTTGTGACATCAGGCCATCTGATTGGCCAGATCGCTACCAGCCATCTGATTGGCTATCAGACTGACAGGTCCTAGCCGTACATGGGATGTCTTCTTTTCGGGTCCCCGGTGCAGCTGTCGGATGGGTGAGTATGATATTTTTTTATTTTTAACAACTTTTATTCACTTTTACTCCACTTTGTCAGTGTATATAGATACACTGTGAAAGTGAATGGACTACTCACTACTCCTAAAGGGTAATCGCAAGAAACTCACGGAGTAGCGAGTAGCCCGAATATCGTTACTATTTGGCAAGTACCGAATACTAACGATTATACTCGCGCATCCCTAATTACCACCAAATAAAAAGGCCCATATCTGAAACTGTATGGCAGATTTAAAAAAATAAAAAGGCAAGCGTGAATAAAAGAAAAGCGAAAACTAGCCACTTTTGACCTGGTGACTGGTCCTCTTTACAGTAGGCCCATTATTAAGCTTTGACAAATAAACTTGTAAGGTAAGATACACACACATTCAATATGTGCAGCAAAGAGAAAACTTATAGAAAATATATGAAAGTTATCTTTTTGGCTAAGGTTACCTTTTCACTTCCAGGACATACTACAATTATGCATTACCCTATGAATAAATTTGCCCACAGTTGTTAGGAATGTAAGTCACATTCTGCATACCAAATCTCACTGTCCTATTCATTGCCCTCACATATTCTGCTGAATAAAGCGATGGATGTGCATCTCACTCGGCATAATCATAATGAAAAAGGAACCTTTTCCTGCCATTGTCTTCACAGAGGTGCCCTACATAGGAGCCTACATGGTGGATACTGCCCTAGGTGTCATACAGTATATAACTTTCCCCATAAATAATGCAGGATGTAATATTTCTCATAATGAAAAGGAGTTGTATGAGGTCAACTGCAGTTTAACATATGCATTCAGCTGTTGAAACTATGTCTGTTCAAAAGGAATCATGCTATGAATTTTAATATAACTGCCAGGTTATTGTGCTGTATCAGCTTTCTTGTACTGAGATTAAAATATATGAATGGAAATTGGTTCCTTTTAATATGCATTAGCTTGTTGGATTAGTGTGAGTGATCAGAACAGGACGAGAAATGCTCACATACAAGATAATGGATGTAACCATGCTTTACGTACATTGCACATTTTCCGGCTTACTCAAAATAGCTATTTTTATCTTTATATTTTTTATACGTACACTGACCTATTTTTAATAGAATGTCAAGAAAGGCAGGGATTAGAAGTAAATACAGCTTGTATTTGAGTGATAATATGCTTTTCAAACAGGATATGAAAATGTTAGACTCCCGTTAAAGATTCCTTTCAGTAAGGCCAGTTTTAAACATCCGTGAAACAAAGATTGTGCTTTGATCCATAGACCTGGGCCTGACACCGCGTCTCGTGACATGAGCTAATTGCTTCATACAATCTTGGCCGAAAGCATTGGCACCCTTGAAATTGGTCTAAAAAATTAAGTATTTAGTCCATAAAATGATTGCTATTATACGTTTTGTTATACACATGTTTATTTCCTTTGTGTCTAGTGGAACATCACAAAAAGAACAGGAGAAATAAGTTATACAGTAATAATGCCCCTGAGCCACCCCACATACAATAAGGTCACCTGTGTTGCAACTAAATACAGTAATACTAGCTTGAGTCCCTTCACATATACTAATAATACCTTGGCAAAAAAAATTAATAATGTGTCGTAAAATGTAAAAAATTATTAATTAAAAAAATTCGAACATCTATAGCCACAGCTCCCCTACAATACTATGGCCCTACAGCCATCATACAGTATGATTTCCTGAAACAGTATGATGCACTTACAGCCCCCCAAATATGATGGCCCCACATTGTATGATTGTATTATGGCCCTTCCAGCTCCCACAACACTCTACAAAGTGTTATAATGAAAAAAATCCTTAATTTATATAAAGTCACCTGATAGAATACAAAAATCCACAAAGATGTTTGTCCCTCCCCCAGTAACTGGTGATAGTGCATATGAAGAGGTAAAGCAAATAATGACTACTCAAAAACGATTAAAAGATCACATTTAACCCTGATGTATGTTTCATCTACATCTTCAACCGCCACTGAGTAGACAAAATGCACATCGGGGTTAAAGGGACTCTGGACCTGTTGGCCACACTGACATACAAACTATGCTTTCATGTAATAACCCTTTATTTGCTATTACTGTTAACATGCAATTTCTGTTTGTAGGGTACACTTGTACCAAGGTCACTTGACCAAGGCTTGAGGATTGTGTTTATTTGATTGGTGGGTGTTGCTTAGCTGCTATATTCGTGTAACTTTAGCTGGCCTCAGGTTTTTCAGTGTTCCTCCAGTGTGAGTTATCCTTTTTTTAATTATTCACGTATATATTTATGTATTTATTTGTGTTTATTAATAAATATTTAATCTTTTAATCTATTCTTTGAAATGTCATTATTTGCCTTACTGCCAAGGCTCCTTCATTCCTATAAAGTTTATCTGTATCAGCATGGATGAGTCCAACCATGTTTGTGGGCCAGAAACAAAAATCACTTCTGCTCTCCGAGGCCCTGCTACCATGAAAAGGAGATACTCCGCTATGAGATTTCCCAATGAATGTTTTTTTTTTTTTTTTGTACACAACCTAATTGATGATGAGAAGACCATTGTTATAACATCTCTGGTGGGGTCCTTTTATCCCCCCTTTGGTGCTCAGAGAAGAGTTATTTTATTCTAATGTTCTGGACTATGAATAAGGGACTGATGACCCTACTTTGTAAGAGGGTGTATACGATTTTTGGTTGGTCATCCCCAACTCATATATATCTGTTATTATTACGGTGTTTCATTATTTTGTACTTTCTGGTTGCAAATGTATATATACCTTGCACTGTATTCAAAAATTTCAATAAAAAGAGATTAACCCTAAAAATCACTTCTGCCACGCTGACAGCTACTCTACTGCTTCACAGTCAAATAGTGATTATTATTTCTCACTCTCTTCTATAAGGGGTACTTCACACTAAGCGAGATCGCTAGCAAGATCGCTGATACGTCACAGTTTTTGTGATGCAACAGCGACCTCGCCAGCAATCTCACTATGTGAGACAAGTAGCAGCAACCAGGTCCCTGCTGTGAGTTTGCAGATTGAGTTTGGAATATCCTGGACCATTTTTTGATTGTCGGACTCCCGCTGGGCAGCATGCATCGGTGTGTTTGACGGGGACCACGACCAACGACCTCAATACTACAGGTCTGTGTGACAGTGTCCCAACAACAGCTGTATTGTTGCTGCATTGCTGGTAAGATCTGACTGTTTGACATCTCACCAGCGACCACCTAGCGACATTCCAGCGATCCTTACCAGGTCATATTGTTGTTGGAATCACTGGTGCGTCGCTAAGTGTAACGGGGCCCTAAGGTAGTGTTCCCCAACTCCTGTCCTCAAGAGCGACCAACTGGTCATGTTTTCAGGATTTCCTTAGTATTGTACAGGTGATAATTTACTTACCTGCACTGTTCATGCTTCTAACGCCTGTGCAACACCAAGGAAATCCTGATAACATGACCTGTTGGTGCTCCTGTGGACTGGAGTTGGGGAACACTGTATTAGAGTAAAACATATACTGTAGGGAGTGTTTCCAATAATATGGGCCACTCTTCACTTAGGATATCAAAGCTAACCATCTTTCACCTCTTTATTGAAGCTACAAGAGACAGCTTGCCTTATTCACTTTAGAAAATACATTCTGGTAATTGTGGTTCTAGAAGTAAAGGCAAACTTAGACGTCTAGATAAAAGCACAATTATAAAACAAATTATATGACGCTTATCACTAGAAGTACTATTCCACCTCCCCCTTCCCCCGCTCCCCCACGACAAAGGTTTAATGAAATTTTGGGGTTCTAAATCTGAATATTGCCTCTTCACTCAGTGTCCACACCCTACCCATGTCCTGTATGTGTACTGCATGCATATCAAAGAAGAACCCCATTATTATACAAAAATGTAGGTCTACCATATTGGTACCTTATAGCTTATTGACCTGAAAACAGAGTTTCTTGTAATAAAGGTTTTATAGTGTACTGAGTCTTTACCGGAGTTCTACACCTGAGAATGGATACCCTATATGACATCTGAAGAATAGGTATATTGTAAAGACTCGTCACCAAAGATAATAATAGGAAAATGGAAGACTCCATTTTTCCACAGCACAACCAGAGAAGTTGGGTATATTGTGATACATGTGCCACCATTTGAAAAATGGAGTTATTCCATTAAGTATCTTTTTTTTTTCTTCTACATATATACTCACATGCTGGAGTTCTTGGCTACATTGGCACAAAGAAGCTGTTAATCTATAATGCCCAGAAAAGAACTGAAGTCATGAAACTTTTTTATAAACAGGGACAAATGAAACTCCCACAGTTCTCTTATCATTTACAAACAGCGAGTATGTGACTGTTACTGGTAACAGGGCCGGCTCCAGGTTTTTGTGGGCCCCGGCGAAACAGTCTCAGTGGGCCCTTTTAACACATACTATGATTCATGAATATAATATAGAAGCTGCAGGCTGTGTATATGTAATATAGAGGCTCCTGAGTGGGCTGTATATATAATATAGAGGCTGTTCAGGGTTGTATATATACCGTAATATGGACACTGCTGGGCTGTATATATAACATAGAGGCTGGATGCTGTATATATTATTTGGAGGCTGTGCTGGGCTGTATATACTATTTGGAAGCTGTGCTAGGCTGTATATATAATATGGAAGCTGTGCTGGACTATATATATTATTGGAGGCTGTGCTGGGCTGTATATATTATTTGGAAGCTGTGGCAGCCCAACAGCAGCCTCCAAATAATATATCCAGCTCAGCACAACCTCCAAATAATATATATAGTCCAGCACAGCTTCCATATTATATATACAGTACAACAGCAGACTCCATATACCCCAGCACAGCCTTGTATACCCCAGCACAGCCTCTCTATATACCCCAGCACAGCCTCTATATACAGTCAGCACAGCCTCTATATACAGTCAGCACAGCCTCTATATAGAGTCAGCACAAACTCTATATACAGTCAGCACAGACTCTATATACAGTCAGCACATCATCTATATACAGTCAGCACAGACTCTATATACAGTCAGCACAGCTCTATATACAGTCAGCACAGCCTTTATATACCCAGCACAGCCTCTATATACAGTGAGCACAGCCTCTATATACAGTCAGCATAGCCTCTACATACAGTCATCAAGCCTCTATATACACCAGCACAGCCTCTATATAGAGTCAGCACAGCCTCATATACAGTCAGCACAGCTGTATATACAGTCAGCACAGCCTCTATATACATCAGCACAGGCAGCCTCTATATATAGTCAGCACAGCCTCTATATAGAGTCAGCACAGCCTTATATACAGTCAGCACAGCACCTCTATATACATCAGCACAGCCTCTAAATACAGTCAGCACAAGCCTCTATATACAGTCAGCACAGGCAGCCTCTATATATAGTCAGCACAGCCTCTATATAGAGTCAGCACAGCCTCTATATACAGTCAGCACAGGCAGCCTCTATATACAGTCAGCACAGCCTCATAAATACAGTCAGCACAGCCTCTATATAGAGTCAGCAAAGCCTCTATATACAGTCAGCACAGGCAGCCTCTATATACAGTCATCACAGCCTCTATATACTGTCAGCACATCCTTTATATACAGTCAGCACAGTCTCTATATACAGTCAACACAGCCTCTATATACAGTCAGCACAGGCAGCCTCTTATACATCAGCACAGTCTCTATATACAGTCAGCAAAGCCTCTATTACAGTTAGCCAGCCTCTATTAAAACAGTCAGCACAGCCTCTATATCCCCAGCATGCCTCTATATACAGTATGCATAGCCCTCTATGGTACATTAATCCCCCATTCCTGCGCTGCTTCTCAGTTAAAAAAAAAAAAAACTGATCATACTCACCCTCCATCGCATGCAAATTAGCCATGTGCACTGGGAGCTCAGCTGAGCACTCAGCGCCTTGCTGCATCTGCCTGATGTGCCCCTTGCTCACAGGGCTGTCTGTCCCTAATGGTCCCCTGGCTGTCAGGGCTGCCTGTCCCTGATGGCCAGTGGGCCCCCCCAGCTGTTCAAGGCCGCGGCACTTGCCTGGCTTTGCCGGGTGCTGACGCCAGCCCTGACTGGCAATCTGTGGTTTCAAAGGTCCTTTACCGTGCCACTAATATCATGGCTTCCATCACTGAGAGGTGATAACAATAGTTCAGTACATTACTCCTGGAGCACTCCTATACCAGGGACTTGTAATAAAATATTGTAAGAACTGATGGACATCAATGCTGGATCTGTTTGGCTTAGAAATAGTTTTTGTTTTTTTCTAACATTTGCATGTGACTTTACTTTTCATCACAAGTTCCATACCTCCACTAATTTTATGTTGAACTCATGTTGAAATCATGCATTTACTTCTAAACTGGAAATCTTTCAATTTGTGTGATCTTTTTATGTAAAGATAATTACACTATTTGCAGGATGCAGACATATTTACATATCTCATTTCAACTGCCGAAATCTGGTGGCAAAGACGGCAAGCTCATTTAAGGATGGAAAACCAAGAAGAATAAGAATTACATAGGCATAAGATCTGCATGATCGTATTTATAGATAATATAGTAAGAGACAAGTTCTCCGGCATAATCATGTTAGGAGAGGACAAAAGAAGGTTCTGATGTTATCATAAAGGAAGAACATGATGGTCATCAGATGTGATAAAATGTGTACTTGCTTTAGTGAAGGTCAAATAAAAAATGTGATCACATTTACGAAAAAGCTGATGCGTGTGAAGACTAGAATGGCTTTATAGTCATGGTCATAAAAGAGACTGCTTAGATATTTCCCAGCATAGCTGACATACAACATAAATAGTTAAATCAATTGAACTGTCCATTGAATTAGCAGATAGAGACTATAGAAATCTTGCCTACTTCATGCAGTTTGAGTCACCTTATATACCCCTCCTGTTTAATAAAAGTGTTCTCCATATATTATTTCTCCAGTAGCTCTGTGCTATTTAGTAATAAGCACACATTACACATTATGCATGATGTGTGACCAAAACATTAATAATAATGGTAGAAAAATATTTACTAGCTGCTCATGTGGAAATGTACTGCCAGCAGAATTGCATTAACTGTTCTACACATCAGGTCAGACTGGAAAATATAGTGTTGTTTAAAAGATTTTAGTTAATGATGCTGAAGCTCATATTTTCTATAATCATATGGGTAGATACTACCCAACTACGGTATAACTGACATATAATGTATTTATAATCGAGGTTTATTAAACCCCTACTCTTTCCTTGCTTTACATTTGCAGGGGGATGTATCCAGTCTAAAACTGATAATACAGTTACTCAATGTGGCTGCAGACTTATAAATCCCCCCAATACCTGCACTCTGTGCTGCGAGGATACACTGTTTCTAAACTGGGAATAGACTGCAGTTATGCGTTATGCATGTTTCTGGCAACAGCACAACTAGTGGACAGGGCCTCGCTCAAATCAAGTGTATGGGGAAGGTGCATCCGACTAGTGGGCATTGCTGTCTAGTAGGTGTGGCCTTGCTACATACACTTGTGTTAAGCAAAGCCATGCCGACTAGTTGGGGGCACTGGCCTCAGTGGCCTGGGAACATCATACCACATAATTGCGGTCCATCCCCGATTTAGAAACCACGAATCCTTGCCACACACAGTGTAGGGATTGGAAGATTGTTAAGTCTGCAGTCACATTGAGTGACTGAGGAATTATCAGTTTAGACTGGACAACTTCCCTTCATGACCCTGGAATTTTTTGTTTTTCATTTTTGTTTTTTGCTCCCCTGCTTCCAAGAGCCATAACTTTTTTATTTTTTCTGTCAATATAGGCATATGATGGCTTGTTTTTTGCGGGACGAGTTGTACTTTCAGATGCAATCATTTATTTTACCATATAGCTGCAGCTCATCGGTATCTTGTCAGAATCTCGGATGGTGAGTGGTTGGCAGGGCCTGCTAACCACTCTCCGGAAGAACTCCGTGACAGCTTCCGGGGTCAAAGCAGGACCCCGGGCTGTCACCTGAGCACCAGAGATCTCGCGATACTATCAGTCGTGAAGGGGTTTAATCAGTCTAATTTTTCAGCCTTCCTTGTCCTTTGTCAATGAAGATAACTATTAGATTACATACTGTACAATATAGACACATCAAAATAGAAGCTAATGAAAGGCTAAAATTGTTTTATTTTAATTACCTGAAAACTTATCATAGTACAAACATTGATATTCACATATTCATACATTAAAACATAAATATTTAATAGAGATGGTGTTCAAATTGAATTGTTCGCCAATCTCAAATCCGAGCTGTTTTTGGCGATGTTTGAGTCGTTCGTCGAATAACAACAATTTGGTTTAAATTCGGCAGTTCGAGGTCATGTTCGATTTCAGTTCCGCAAAGTATACACATACATTGCGGAACTGAAATGAAGTAAAATCAAGGGTTAAAAATAAAAAAAATCGATACTCGCCTCTCTAATCCATCCTTCGACGCTTCCAGTACTGTCTACGTGTTGAAGATGTGATCTCGGCAGCGTTTCCCGGAGAAATGCCGAGTTCTCGCCATAATTATACTGATTATACTGTTATCATTGGGAGGTTTCTTTAACAAAATTCGATGTATACTCTAACGGGTGATGACTTTTATTACACTGACTGTCGTTTGCACCGACCATTTAGGAAAATCAGAAAAAAAGAACATTTGCATAATAATTTGGAACACAGTGTATACTGCTTGTCCTACAGCTAGTACAGAACAGAGAGGGTCACAGCATTGCTTTTTGCAGCCAGGGCCCAACGGACAAAATCTAAAAGGAAAGCCTCAGGACTTGCCTGGCGTGGAAAGCCTAAAATTACCTCCAAGCTCTGAACCCAGGGAACTTTAGAAAACAGTACCCGGTACTACCTGAGTTCCACCATTAAAGGTAAAGAAAAGACTGTAAAGGTGCCGTCACACACATCAATCCGATGAACGATTTTGTTAGCGATCACATGCATGTGCGATCGCTAGCAAAATCGTTCACATCGCTGGTGACCTGTTACACAGGCACTCATCATCGATCAGTGGACCAGCGACATCATGGAAATGATTTAAATATCATTTCCACGAGACGTCTTGCTCCCACTGCCAGGCTGCGGTAAGCATAAGCAGTCTGGTCTCCAAGGTAAACAGCGGGTATCTAGGCAGTGCGCTCTGCCTAGATACCAGATGTATACCTTGGTTATGAGCCTTCTCTGCTCACCGGCTGATATCCAAGGTACACAGCGGGTAACTAGGGTACTCGCTTTGTACCTTGGATACCAGCCAGTGAGCGGAGAAGGCTGGTAACCAAGGTATACATCGGGTATCTAGGCAGAGCGCGCTGCTTAGATACCCGCTGTTTACCTTGGAGACCAGCTCCCAGCACTTGCAGAGAGGCACTGGGAGCTGGCTTATCTCTCCTCTCCCAGTGTAACACGCAGCGATGCTGCGTGTCCACCGGGCAACCAATGACAGATTTGAGGTCCTGTTCTCAAATCAACTGATCAATGATCAGCCAACTGATCGTTGATCGTTAATAGTGTCAAACACAATGATGTTGTTTTGACATCATTCATGCATCACTAAACACGTGACTTTTGAACGATGTCGGCAACAATATCGTTATGTGTGACGGTACCTTTACTCTTGTGTCTCCAAATCATTGTTTGAGCTAATTCCTGCATCTCCATCAACACCAATAACAATTATTATCACCAGCTCAGGGATCATCCTAGCCCTACCTGTGGAAGGTTTATCATCCTGCTGCATCCCAACATCACCCCCTGAAACTGAGATAAGCAGCGATGGTCATATCCGGCCGCATGCCACAGGGGGCGTCACTGACAAACTCTTATTTGTATTTTTATTTTTTTCCTTTTTAATTGCCATCCCTCCAGGGCCACGGAACCGGTCCACGGCCACCACCGTGACATCCCCCTGTAAGCAGAGAATAAGGACCGGTCCTGAGTAACCCATAGCCCTGAGGGCGATACATACACCACTTAATGACTTTTGGCGCATTTCATTAATAACACATGTTACTGCAGTAAAGGACTTTTATTGAATTTGGTAGTTGGACGCACCCCAACCTCCCCAAACTCTTCTCCAGATTTGCCTATTTTGGTGGTGATGGCTAAAATTGACTTGACAAGAACATCAAATGTCAACATTTTTGTACAGTTTCGTGTTGCACAAAAATGTTGCAACATATGAAGATGTATTATGCCAGTATTCTAGCATAAACACCATGAGGAACTGGGGCCATAGTACCAATAGGAACAACATGATTTCTATGTGTGCACTGCTGTTTGTGAGCAGTTTTAGCATTTCATGTGCCACTAAATGTTAAGGGCCTGTCACACGTGTCAATGTCGCCCGCAATATCGCTCATGCGTCACAAATTATTAATCGCCTGAGCGATGTGAAATTATCGCAGGTAAGATGTCACACGCGTCAATATGACCCAGCGATGCGGTGATGTCGCCATCTTGCGAGCGATTTTATTTAGTCGCTTGTACGTTGTCAAAATAGAAAATAAATTGCTGAGTTTAGTGTCACACGCAGCGATGCACAAGGTCTACTGAGCGATGAGCGACAGGTTTTACATCTGGCAGTGAAATCTGCGATCGGCGATCAGCGACATATTGCTGGTTGCATCGCTTGGTCACACGCTTCAATGTCGCTGCTGCGTCACTTTTATGTCGCTCGAGCGACTGAAAATCCGTGACGTATGAGCGACATTGACAGCGATATTGACGCGTGTGACATCCCCTTTAGTGTATGGCATTTTAGAAATGTCAGCAGAAATCTGATAACTAGAAATGAGCAAACCTATTCGGGGCCTGGAGTCCAGGTGAGTGCTGGTTCCAAAGTGCTTCAGTGTGCAGCGCTGTGCTCAGGTACGATCAGTGCTTGGGCTAGTGCGAGTCACGTGCAGTCTGTGATCAGCTTACACTGGAGGTTAAATCTGACACCTTTGGGTTTCTATAATATAAAAAAATAAAAAACACCCTCCTGCACCCGAAGTGCTCTGCTGATGGTTGGCTGTATGTGGGGGTACAGCTGAACAGTCAATCAATGATGTCCAATGAGGATTGGGGTTTAATTTGGTTTTTGAACAATGCCACCCAAGCCCGACCTTCACAGAGTTAGTTCTTTAACTTCTTTGAACATCATTGTTCCACAGATGGACATCTCATCTCTGATTGGGTTTGTTCTAATTTCTTACTTTTGTTCATTTCCAACAATTCCTGCAATAATCATGTGAATTTTATCAAATAAATAAAATATTTTAGACAGCAATAACCCAGTTATTTCTTTATCTGTAAGTACTAAATGATCTCCTAAACGTAATGTAAAATCTTTACTTTAGCAGTTAAACTTTGCTACTTCTAATCTTCTTTCATTATAACATCTAAAGAAAATCAGGCAGAAACTAGATATCATACACTAAACTTGGAAATCAATTTGTTTAAATTGCTTTTGAAATGGTTTCACTAAATGGTGCATTTAAAATGCTGAGGAAAGAATGGGTAAAGGTGATAGCTTACAAACATGTAGTGTGGGCGCTTATAAACACTGGGCTGGTTTTGTCGGCATTGCTTATTCATTTTACCATGCAGTATGTCTATGAACAAAGAAGTTGTTTCAACAGTTCAACCTCTTTTTAAAATTAACGCAGTGAGTTTATAAGTTGATTGCCACAGGTTTGACTTTTCTCACCTCCACTGGAATCACTATGGAAAGCCTCTTCTGACATACATTTTAAATAGAAACAAAAAAAAAATCATAGACAGATAGGGTATGTTTTCTGGACAATAAAATATTTTTTTTTCAAAACAAGGCTGCCCTCTGTATGGGTGCCTTCACACTGTGGCGTGATCCGGTTCAGGGCTGTCCAGGATGTCCCTGACAGCCGCGGACTGGATCAGCACACAAGACTGGAGGGCTAATATGCTCTCCGGCCCGGTCTGCAACCGCACGCAGTCCCAGCTGCTGATAAGTAAGGACCGCGGCGCTGTGGTCCTGACCTGTCAGCGGCTGCAGCTGCGTGCGCTGCACATCGGACCGGAGGGCATATTAGCCCTCCAGTCTTGTGTGCTGATCCAGTCCGCGGCTGTCAGGGTCATCCCAGACAGCCCCGGACCGGATCACATCGCAGTGTGAAGGCACCCATAGAGAGTACTTTTCATGAAATAGAAAAAAAAGGATTATATTTATATAGTGTCAACCATATTCTGTTATTCATGGTTAATTCTAGCTTTTTAGCAGCCGGCAGTGAAAAATTGAAATGACGATCTCTGTTCAGTACAATATAAAAATATACTGAATACATTAAACTTTGTCATTGTTTTTTGGGGTTTGCTTTTAGTATGTTTATTTTATTGTAAAACTGACTTGTAAACATAATTCTGCAAGTCAGTGTGATTACGGCATGTCCAAACTTTCATGGATTTTTCGTGTTATAACTTTTTTTTTCTGCCAATGTGTTCTTTTTCCTGCTTGGGTTAATAATTTTATATTTTGGTCATCTTGATGGAACTTTTAAAGATATTAGCAATAATTGTTTAATTTCTTAGTTTTTAATTGCACCAGAGCCATCATATATACATAAATGCATTGCCATAAACATCATTAGCACATTAATACGTCACCAGAACCAACATCAGTACTTGAATACATCACCAGAAGCATCATCATTACATGAATACAGCACCAGAACCACTATCAGTACATGGACAGATCACCAGAAGCACCATTAGTATGTGTCTACATCACCAGAACCACCATTGTTACATGGAGGATATTAAAAACTGACTATGACATTATAATATTACAAATCGTTATACACAAACTTTTAGGACCCAATGGTGTACAGTTTTTAGTTAAAGGGCATTTCCCTAATTAGTAGTATACTACTACATGTGTACATGACTGTATACTACTACATGTGTATACATGTGTATACTAATATTACAAATCGATCTGGATAAAATGTCTGAAGAGGCAAACTCTTGGCAAACAAATTTTAATGTTGATAAATGTAGAGTAATGTACATAGGATGAAGTAATCCTATTACATCATATGTATTAAATGGAAGTATATTCAGGACTACAGAAGAGGATAAGGACATGGGTGTTCAGGTTACAAGTAAGCAGTGCAGCAGTACTCAATGTCAAGCAGCATCTGCAATAGCAAACAGGATTTTTTGGTGTATAAAAAGAGAGATAAATTCACGTAATCCCACTGCATTTTTTGGCGACTAGATTATAAGGGATGGAAGGGCTCTCATATAATGAGTGGTTGGAAAGGTTTGGCTTGTTTAGCTTAGAAAAAGACATCTCAGAGTAGATATCATTTATATTTATGAAATGGGTGGCCAATACAAAGGACTGGCACATGACGTATAACTTCCAATAAGAATACTGAGAACCAGGGGGCACTAAAGGGTGCAAGAAAGGCAATTTTGGCAGCTAAATAGGAAAAATTTTTCTTACTGATAGAGCAGTCAAACTATGGAATAACCTACCACAAGAGGTAATATTGATATTATAACAGCTCTTTAACCTCTTCATGATCAAGGACATATAGGTATGACCTTGATTGCCACCCTCCCTTTGAGGCAAGCTCATTCCCTGCACATGTCAACTGATCTGACCAGCCGACATGTGCAGCAAACAGGTGTGGGCGAATCAGTGATCTGCTCACCAGTAGTAAACCCTTTGATCATGCTGTCAAACACTGACGGCACAATCTACAGCACTGCAGCACTGCAGCTATTCAACGATGTCACAGAAAAATGATGCCAAAAGCACAATTATTGTTTTTTACAAACTTCTGAATTTTTTCACCTTTTAGATAAAAGTAAAAGAATACATGTTTGGTAGCTACGAACTCATACCGACCTGAGGCATCATACTGTCTATTTTGCCATATAGTGAACATGGTGAATAATATTGTGAATTTTACTATCTTTGCAATTTCACTGAACATTGATTTTTTTTACATTTTCCTGTATACAATATGGTAAAATGAATGTTTTCATTTAAAAGTACAACTCGTCCCGCAGAAAAACAAGCCCTTATATGTCTATATTGATAGAAAAATATATAAAAGCTGTGGCTTTTGGAAAACGGGGAGGAAAAATTAAAAACAGGAAAATCGCCCAGGGTGGAGGGCTTAAAGGGATCCTGTCACCCCCAAAACACCTCCAAAGCTCTTAAAACCTGTCCCTAGTGCATATTAACACTTTCCCTACACTGCTTTTTGCTCCTAAATGCACCTAAGCAAAGTGATTAAAAACGTTTTATAAGTACCTCATTATTGATGCTAATGAGTGACTATGTATTCAGAGTCACTCATCAAGGCAGCCCCTCTTTATGATATCACGCCTGAATAGGCGTGATCTTGATAGCAGATTCAAAATCGCGCCTCCCTGCGCGCCTCCCCACTCTCACATTCCGTGCAGGCTTCAGTGGGGGCATATTGACGCGATTCGCGTCATTTCCTGGCGACGGGTGACGTCGGACACCCGCGCCGCATTGGGCTTCAAGTGCCTCACTGGGCATGCGGCGCGGGAGCGTACTGCGCATGCGTGCGGCACCCGGAACAGAGCGGTCGGCGATCCGGAGACACAGGGACAGAAGAGGCTTCCACTGTTCATAACAGTACGGCAGTCCCCTTTCAAAGCCCAAAGTTTCCCAGCACATCTCCCACTGTACCACCAACGATTCACATACCTCCCTACGTTTACAAAAGTATCTACATGTAAATCACTACAC